>CAHIKZ030000520.1:930000-1137500 GCA_903632075.3 Acanthosepion pharaonis | reverse complement strand
ATGACAAATTTAGTATAGGAGATAAGAAAATTAAACATAGAATAGTCTGCGCAAGAGGTAGTTTCAACCAACGCCGCAAATTACTACACAACAAAAACATTAACCTAAAATCTTGAGTAATGTTCTTAAATAGTCTTATCAGATTGAGACTTTCATATGGATGTCATGCATGGTGCTAAATGTATTCAGAAATATTGAAATTCTCAGTTGTCTACAACTGCTTTCTAAGCTCAATGCTTAAAAATGGTTACAAATCGCTTCCGGCGAATGAAGCCTGAATGTCTTAGTGAAGACCACCCTTCTTTGAACCACATGGACTGGCACTACAGAATCACAAAGAAAAGTAGCAAATGATAGAAACCACATCACTTGATGACATTCCACAGCAGCAACAACTAAAATGGATAGCATATTGTTGCAACCTAGGGAAGGTTACTGAATAGAATAATCACATGAAGGTTGGTAATGAATGATAATACTTAGGATAAGAACAACACATATAAGATTTGCCAGCAGCATGTAGAAGTAGTCAACTGCTAGAAGTGAGTCAAGTGAATTCCACAATGAATCTTCAACTGCAGACTAACATACAGTATTTACTACTGTATTTATGTGAATGGGGATATACCCATTATCATCCATAGATATGCTACAACACATATATAACTCAAAGAGAAAATAATGATATAATCTATTTCAAGCAAAAGGCAAGGAAGGAAGCACCCATTAATACTAGAAGAGCGATAACAGCTAGTGGACTTGTGAAACCCATTTTCCTGGAGAAAGATTTGTTGATATCTTTATACCAATGGTAGAACTAGCTACTTGGTCAATGAATGGGAAATATTTTCTTATCAGAAAACAATTAATATTAGTATTACCATCAACTTATGCTATAAAAATTAGAGAAAATTAAGGAAGAACATAGGAAACGTTGTCCAAACAATAACTTTACACTTCAGTTGATTATGCTTCATTAATACTGAGTAAACAAAGAAATATATAGTAAAGTATGCCATCTTAGTTTTGAAATAATTCACATATAAATATATACTAGCTGAATTACTCGTGCCTTGCTGTGTGTTTCACATTTTTTCTGTAAGAAAATGATGATTGATTTTAAATCATTGTTATGATTTGTGGATAAAAATGATGCATTTCAATATTACTCAATAATCTTGCCAATGTGACCTCCATCTTCTGGCTTTCTCTCTATATATTTTGGATAGAAGCCATTCTCTTTTTCAAATTTAAATTTAATTTAAATCAAAGGGAAAAAAGTGGGGAGGAGGTGCAAAAACAGCTTGATCTGACCCCTTTAATATGTATTTGATACAATACTTGATTGAATGAATTGATGAGCAGATTTCAACATTGATATGGCAATTGAATTGCCGCAACAAATATGTATTGTAAGGCACTACACACTGATTGGTGATTTCTTACTCAACTTGACATCCATATTGTCTCATTTTAATCTTGTCAATGTGACCTCCATCTTCTGGCTTTCTCCTTCTATATTTTGGATAGGAGTAATTCCCTTGTTTAAATTTAAATTTAATTTATATCAAAGGGAAAAGAATTTTCAGTTGAGGAGTTTGTGCCCACCAAGGCCCCCATTTGATCATAATGAAATATACTTATTATTGTGGAAACCTAACCTACAAATGGACTATTCCACACTTATATAATGTGGCTACCAACTATGAGTGAGGAAGCACCAGTGAGAGAAAGTACTCTCCTGTCCACGTTTACTGTTGTACTTCTTTTACCAAGAATATATTATTAAACCTTATATCCGAGTCCGAGTTATCTTTTATGGTCCACACCATAACACTTATCCAAGTATCCCAGAAGTCATTCCCTTGTTCAAATTTAAATTTAATTTATATCAAAAGGAAAAAAAATTCAGTTGGGGGTGAGAAAGAAAAGTTTGCAAATTGGTTTACTTCAATTATTTTTGTGGTTTCAGTCATAAGAAATTTTAAGGTAAAAAAGGCCAAAATAATTGTTACTGTCCATCATCTAAGGTAATACAAACTGACACAAAGGTGGCTAAGACTACAATATAATGTAACCTTGGGGTTGCCCATGGAAAGTGTGTGAAGGGGCATATATACTTGTGTGACATGGCTGTGCAAAAACAAAAAATGATATTGTGAGACTGTAGACCGCAGCCCCCACTCCACTCTAAGCAGTACTCCATCTTAAACAGGAAACAAGACCTATAATTACCTAGTTTCTATTTATTTTATTTAAAAAATATCATAACAGACAAAATGCTAATAATTATAATTTAGAACCAGAGAAAGTATAAAAAACATAAATAAATATAAAAATAAAATAAACTCAAGGTCAGGATTAAAAATAGTCTAAAACACTAGCTGTAAACAAAAAATAAGAAAAACTTTCTCCATTTCCTATAAACACCCAGTGGCCTATGTTAAGAGCCCACACAAAGAGTAATCATACACTCTCTGATTACGATATATATATATATATATATATATATATATATATACAGGTAAAATGAGAACAAATGGAGTACAATTACACTGTAAGTAACATTTAATTTAAAAGAGGGCTCCATAAAGAGTAGAGCTAAATATTATTTATTTTAGGATATTAAAACAAAAACATGTTAAAAATCGCTACATGATTACAATCATGTTTCAACACCATAAATGTGTCTCCTTAGGTGATTTTAAACTACTGGCAAGCAAAAGATTAATTTAATTTCAAAAGCAGAATGCTTTAAAAAAAAAAAAAGAGGCTTGTAGGCTTTGGCATGATTAACCAATCGAATGTGATCTACACTAAATTCAAACCCACTGGAATAAATTTTTTTTAATATAGGTCAGGAGATGAAGTTATCTGCATATAAATCCTAGACAATTACACTTTATGGACAGATACAATTTGTTATATTATTTTGTAAGATGTACTGAAGTCTAAATTTTCAACTTTACAAATAAGTAAAAGCTAAAAGGTGCAGGGAGGTAATGCGACACAATGCTAACCAGTTATATGCTTGTTCAGCTTCATAAATAAAATTTCATGGTTGATAAATAGAAGACACCTTTAAGAAACTGGTAAATAACTTAACCATTTAAAAAAAAATGATCAAAAATACAGAACTACTTTGGCAAATTTATATGCAGCCGTTAAATAAAGAGCATCCATATAAGATGTTAACAATACCAACCAATCAATAGGGGGCGATGAATATATTGTCGTCTAAATTATGCAGAAATGAAAATAACACTGACATCTCATTTTAACAAATATATTTACCAAAATTAAACAAAAATATCTTCAAATACTAAAAAGTAAATTTATTCAATAAAATCACCATTTGCTTCAACCACAGCCTCCAGACAACTTTGGAAATTCCTGGATGGTTTCCTTGTTTAAGTTGGTGAATACTGCTAGAATCCTTGCTTTCAGTTCATCTTTAGTGTTATAAGGAGTTTTGTTGGTCTCACATTCAACTGCACCCCACACATAATAATCAAGAGGGCTGCAGTCTAGGGAGTTAGGTGGCCAGATGTAAGGGGTGATATGATTGCAGAAATTATCTAACAGCCATAACTGGGTTCTCCTGCTTGTGTGGCATGGTGCAGAGTCCTGTTGTCAGACATAGTGTCTTCCAGCAGCCACTTTCTTGACCCAGGGCAGCACTACCTCCTCAAGGTACTTGATTTAGGCCTCTGTGTTGAATCTGAAACCCTGTGGGAAGATGAATGAAGGCATAATGTCATCATCACTAGTGATCATACCAAACACCATGGTGTTGACTGGATATATCGCCCAACTTTTCTGAATCCTCTGCACTGTACTTAGATTTACACTCAAATACTCTGAAATGTTTGTGTTAGAGCTTTCAGTGCAAACATCAAGCAGTACAGCATGTCATTTCCAAATTTCTGGCAAAGTGAATTGTGTCATGGTGCTTTTGTTCTCACAGATGAGGGGCAAACTTACATGAATATACCATGCAGTCAACAAAATGAATATATATGTGTATGTGTATGTATACATATACATCAACTTATTCAATAGATTAACTTGCTATCTGCTCAATCAAAATGCCATTTGGGGTTATATTAATAAACACAGACTGCTGGGTACTCATACTCTCACTAACATGTGGCAAATATATATAAACAAAAAGTGTATACAATATCACAATCAATATTAAAAAAAAAATACATTCCAATTCTTGAAGCCTTCATCATGAAATCAAAACCAAACACCAAATAAGTTTGGAACTAGTGATTTTAAATGTATTCAATCAGTCTATAATTGACAGTGCTTTATCTATGATGTTACAAAAAACCAAAAAGTATAAAAATGCTGGCAAAGACAATACTTTTTCCTTAAAACAGAGTGAAAGATTTACAAGGTCAAATATTATTCTTCTCCTCTTATGTGCTATGTAACTTCAGAATGTCAGAGATTGCTATCCATTTATATAAGCTCTTGAGGTAGGTTACTTGCTCTTTTCCTCTGCCTCTTTTGTTCTCAGTATGTCCTGTGTGTGTCAAAGTCTCCAAGACCATTTTCTTTGTTATATGTTTCAGAAATTTTTCTGGTCCTATGACCAAGTGTTCTTTTCATTCCTATTTTGTTTAAAACTTGCTTGTTGCTTGCATCTTCTGTCCATGATATTCAAAGATGGTTCACTATGTTGTACTAGACAATTTTTCTCATCCGAATCTTGTCTTACAACTTTATAAGTCTATGATTCATCTGCGCATTAAATACTGTTGCCACATCTGGTTTGGTGCTTCTGCTATGTACCTAAAGATTCTTGACAAAATCTAAAGAAGAATCTGCAATGTTATTTTTTCCTGACCTGATGTCTCAACTTACGTCACTTCCCACCACTATAATGTAGCTTCCCTATTCCTTTTCTATAAATATTTTCAAGGTAATTGTTGTAATAAGCTTTCCTATTTTGTACCTAGATTTCATGAATTTAAGCACAGTACTAGATTGGCAGCAAGGTCTCATCATCTTACAGTTTAATTAGCTAGATGTAATCGTAATTTCTATGCTAACAGCTCACACTTCTCACTTGTGGAGCTCTCTTCTTGCTTTCTAGTCAACTTTGATCTCCAAAAATTTTAATGCACTGTTAATCATTATAGTTTGTTTTCTTAATTTCTGTTCTTTTGTTGTTCTCTCTCTTTAATAATGTTTTCTTTTTCTCCTATTCTTTCACACTCAGTAACCCCATTGAGTCTTAGTGATTTTATTGACTTACTTTGGAGTAAAGATAAAGAAAAAAATGGAAGAAAACATATCTCTACATCTGTGAGGAAATTACCCTGCATGGACTGCGATGTGGTAGGATTGATATTACATAACAGTTTAACACCTCTTTGTTTCCAACAAAATTTTCCTGATTCTTAATATTTTGTTTGGTTTCTGGAAGGCATCTTTCACTATTCCAGATTTCTGTGTCACATTTTCCATCATCTGTTATAACAATTGCCAAATAGCTAAATTTCTCTACTTTCTTTATTTTGATGTCTAAATGGCTTGTTCCTCTTACTAATAACTATACATTCTGTTTTCTTACAATTGATAGTTTTTTTCCTCTAACTTTCCTTTATTACCTTGTCTGGAAGTACCAGCCATCAATAGTGTTATCTGCATATCTTATGTTGCCATGGCAGTGCCCACCAATAATAAATCCTGGCAAAACTTGCCATCCTCTTAGGATTGCCTGCAGTTTTGGTTCTTACTTATAAGTCATATTAATAATAGAGGCTTGAGCAGCTCTATTGTACTCCACAATGAACTGTATGGAGGATATTATTTTTCTTTTATACTGAAGTTCATGCAATGCAAGTCTCAAGAGCCACTCAAAGTAAAGAGTTACTGTCAAAATGGTTATGATAAATGTATATTTCTTTATTATAGGATATTACATTCGAACATATGTACCTGCTACATCAATGCATCCATGTTTTGATGCCTTATCATAGCATCTCATCAGGCAGTGGTATAGCTCACCACTCATATTCGAGGATACCCATCCACTAGGGCGGCTAGCCAATCCCTATTACAGATGCTTGCTCAGGTACATTTGTGCTTATTCAATACCCACAAAGCCCACATGTGGTTTATACTGCAACTCTGCTGAGCAGACCTTAGTTACAGTTTCTAGGAAAGAGTGTATTATCTAGTGTGATCAACAATTTGAACAAGGCCAGCATGCTCAAGCCCTTGCTCACAATGACTTGTGACTTTGTGCTAGCACAGCTATCGATGGACCCCGAGGTTTCCATTTACCCAATTTCACTCACAAGGCTTGAGTCAACCCATGATATGGTTTTCAGGCACTTTCCAAAGGTGCTGCATGCTGGAAACAACCCCTCCAGTTCAATAACATCAAAAAGTTTCCTTCCTGACAAATCGACTAAGGTGAGATTTGAACCTAGGTCTCATGGTTAGAATGCAAACATTCTAACCACTCGGCCATGTGCCAAGCGGTGGTAAGTAAAAGTTAAATGTATGATATGAATGAAAGAGAAGGTGTTAGCATGTGAAGATAATGCAGCTAAGAGGGATAGATTGGCACCAGTTGGTTGCCATGCAGCCAAAACAAAGACCATCAGCTAGGCTGACTGCTAAAACATGTTGGGCATAACACAGTCATAGTAAGAGTAATATATTTTGGAATAATGCAATCACATGGAAAAGGCAAAGAAATGCATGAAAATAAATGTATTTTTTCAATTTTGTTGATTCCAATCTAATTGGAATGACTGCAAAACATTTGCCCCTCCCAAATTTATTGGCAAAAACACACAAATGCATGCTCAGATTTTTTCCAAGCCAATAAAATAGGCCAGTTCTCAGTTTTCATCTGACTCAGTACTGGTCTGTCTTGTCTTGAAGTCAGAACCTTATGTTTGCTTGTCTGAACTAGCTTTTGTGTGTCAACCCAAATTCTTAGTTTGTAACCATTTGGCCATATTACTGTTGCTTTGCCTTATTACTGTTAATTTGCCTTGCATATATTGTTTGCTTGCTTTATATTATTTTTTACCCTGTTCTTTTCTTTTTCTTGTTGTTGTTTATTGCAAACTTTGACAGTTCTGTTACTTATTTTGCATTTAACCATTGATACTCACTCCACAAATTTCTTCAAAGAAGAATAGTTTCACTCTAATAAAACATGTCCCATACATGTTTTATTAGAATAAAACTATTCTTCTGCTATGTGCCATGTCCCTTCAGGACATGTGCGACCATATTTCCTATCTTTTGTAGCTCTTAATAAATTTTGCTTTTTGTTATCTCTCCTTAACCCTATTATGTCATTCATTTACTCAAGCTTGTTAGGTAGTTTATGCATTGTTTGCTTCTATACCTCTTGCTTTCAATCTGATTGGTAAGTACCAAGTTTTCTAAGCCCTCATTTCTTAATATGTGCCACAGAAATTTAAAACTCCCTTTTCCTGATGTTAAGTATAAATGTCCTTTTTGTTTCCATTTTCTTGAAAACTTTGTTATTGCTCACATGTTCAATCCATGATATTCTTAGCAGCTTTCTGTAGAACCACATTTGTGTTGTTTCATGTATCTTCATCTGTGAAGACATTGTCCAGCATTCACAGGTATATAGGATGACTATATGACATAACATCGGAACATGACTGCTCACAGTCTGCACCCATTGCCACTGCCTTCTTTTTCTATGTGCTATATCACTTCAGGACATGGGCGATCATGGTACTCCACAACTTCCTTTCCTTTGAGCTCTTAGTAAAATTTGTCTTTTCGCTATCTCTTCTAATCCTTGTTCTACCAACCATTTACACAAGGTGTTATAACTTGCTCCTAGCAGTTATAATATTATATCTCAGGCTACTTGCTGTGATGTCATTAGAAATTCTCAACTGACTCAAACAGACTACCTTGACTCACTAGGAGTTCTTTATTTAAGGCATCTTGCCTAGTTCATTTGTGTTACCGGAGGTGTCTTATTTACTCCACAAAATCCCCACTTTTGAGATTTTTCTTTTTCACTAGTAAATATTTTATTTCATTTCTTAGTATTTACCCCCTCCTCTTTCTGGAGAGTTTGCTATGTACTGAACTTTGTATTTCTTTCATTTTGGGTTAACCTCTAGTTTTTCTGTATGCTTCCATTTTCTGGTAATCATATTTGAAGTTCAACAAATTTTTGGGGTGTTGGTATGTCAAAAATATCAAACAGTATTTGCATAGGTTCCTCCTTTCTTGAGAGCCTTTCTTCAGTAAGCCTTTTCTTTAACTGATTCCAATGCTTTTTGTGTTCCAATTTATTTCTGTTCACCATATAATCTGTCCAATTCATGACCTTAGTAAGCAGCCTTCCCACATTTCTTTTCCATTTTTATATACTATGTAAAACATTTTTTTGCCAATTTTGAAAAGTTTTATATCTTTTTTTTGTTATCTGTTCTAATTCTTTTTGAGCTGGTAACAACATCAATTCTGCTGGTGTATTGGGATTCGGCGTTATCTAGTATACTCTCAACAATTTTTGTAGTGCTTCTTCACGCAGTTTTTCACTACATGTTTTTTTAAAAGCTCTCTTAAAAGTATCAACAAACAGTTCAGCTTGCTCATTTGACCCTGGGTGATACAACAGTGTAGTAATATGTTCAATTCAGAACATTTTACAAAATTCTTTAAATTCATAAGCAGTGAATTGTGTACCATTATCTGAGACTATAACATCTGGAATGCTATATCTTGCAAACAGTTCATGTAAAAAATTCCCTGTAACCATGGAAGTTGGTTTTTTGCATTTACAAATTTCAGGCCACTTAGTAACGGTATCCACTACCACAAAATATTGTGATCTGTTTATTGGACCTCCAATCTAAATGCAGTCTTGACCATGGAGTATCTGTTTTTGGTCAAGGTTGTAATTTTGTGGTAGGTGATTTTGCTGCTAGGCTTTTACTCATTTTTCAATGTCTTGATCTATTTTAATCCAATATACATAACTTCTCATAAGAAATTTCACCCGTGAAACTCACGAATGTCCACTATGAAATTCATTAAATATCCGCTTTTATAATATGATAGGTATTACTACACTTTGTGCAAACACCAGTACTCTGTCACATAGAAAGTAAGCATTCAAGTCAGGATTGCATTTTAAAAATCATGTATCTTTCTTGCTTTCTTTTTTTTATTTTCAAAATAAACATATCTTGCTCTGCTTTTACTTTTATTTCTTCCAGAGTAACTGATAGTTCACGTACTACATTGCATAATATATTTTTAATTTCTATTTCACTTTTTAATGCTGCAATAACAGTGTCCTCAAGCAGTTCAATATTTTTTGGTATCAATCTTGATAAACCATCAGCATATCCTAATTTTTTGGATGGTTGGTATTCTGTTACTTCAAGTCTCTTCTTTATCTGCAAGAAGATTGTCCAGGATTCATTGACATTTTCTCTAAAAAAACAATTGTTTATCAATATCATTCTTCAAAATATTGCAATTGGTTCTCAAAAATAAAAATGACTCATGACCCAACCCGATATTTCTTTTATTTTCTACTTCAACTGCTATACCAAAGCCCATATTTAATCCCAACATCTAAATTTAAAAAAACTAGCCAAATGAATAAGGATGTGATGTGGTGTTAGAAAAGGTGGTAATTGTGCTTTTTCGATGAGCCCATCCCCTTTATGTGTAATACCATGACTATTCAGTAATCAAAAAGGCTGATAATAAAGTTTTGGCAAGCTGAAGGAAGGGGTGTCACATTATATGTCGCAATCATCATAAAAATTTACAAACTTATTTTCAAAATGCTGGGAATATAATTATCTGAAAGAAAGAGGTTTATGTTTACCTTACATGAATGACAGATATTTTCACAAGGACAAATCACAGGGCAAAACCAAAGACAGTGTATAATAATGAAAAGAAATCAACCTGGTGATACCAGATCCATTTGGCAAATGATCTATATGTTAACACAAGAAAATTAATTAAACTTATGATGGCACACAAAAATAAACTCACAAGTATACAAAAGCCAGAACTATATCAGCATATGAAAGCATCCCTTAGTTGACCCATATGTCTAAAATAATGGCTAGACAAAAGAAAGAAGCTGTCTATATTTCTGAGATGAGGTACTGTAACTGTTTAGACTGTTGTCCTCATCTTTATTGCTATATTCACATTTCAGCTGTTGTATGCTCTGGCCTTCAAGTAGAGATACTTGGGAAGAAGGCTGGAGTTTATGAAGAATGGCCAAAACAACATGAATATGGCAATAAAGATGTAAATAGTGTAAATAAAAGTAAATAGTATGAAGATATGCTGAAAATTTTGAGTTACAGTTAGATGGGAGAAAAGTTTAGTAAAAGTTTTTTTTTTTTTTTACTCTACTGTTCACTCAAGAGCCACTCAAGGTAGAATAAGGGTGTTACAAGTTGATAACAGTTGACCAGAGACTTGAAGAGGTTAAGATTGTAGTTATCACGGAAACATCCTTTCAGGAGTCTGTTTAATAAATTAGCAGTAATTGGAAAGAAACTGTCAAAATGGAACTTCCTTCTTACCAATGGAACACGAAGGGACCGGAATTGATTTGTTCCAAGGTACATGGCATAGCAGGACATAGCTGTGAAGGTCTGAATTGGTGGAACTAAGGAATATACGTTGTCAGAATATTTGTCATCAAAATAGTGTAGCGAGAGGCTAGTGATGATTTGTCAGTGGGAAAGGAGTTGTAAGTTGGAAAATAAATAATTCATCACCCACAAGGCCATATAGATGCTTTTGGATGCTGTCAAGGCTGTAAAGTGTGGATCAGGCAGCTCCAGCCCAGATATGAAAGCAATATTTTATTTTCAGTTTGATCTGACTCCTGTAAAGACAGAATAGCAGATGGAGTCAGATACTTTCTGGAGTGATACAAAAAACTAACCACCATTTTCCTAGTCTCTTTAGTAATGCATTATATGAGTTTACAATATATATTCTTATGTTTAGTGATGGATCATATGAGTCGCAATAGATGTTCAAATAAAGTAAGAAGTAAACACTATATGTTTCTTTGACTTAAAAGCTTCCTGGGTGGTAGTAAACTATATGCTTTTCTTACCATGACACACCCGTAGAGCATATGCTGGTTGATAAACTCTGAACTGTTTGAGTTTGTTAAGTTAAAGGGGAGGATTCAATTACTTCTGTAACCCTATTATTAATAAGATTTATTGTTATTTTTGTGCATTATTTGGAAAGGCCAGACACACTGAAATTCTAAGCAAAATTTTTTTTGTCAGCTGATATATATACAAGTGTGTAACAGTGTCAAGAACAAAGTTGAAATCACAAAACAAGCTGGAGGTGTACTGTTACAAAGAGTTAATTATTCAATTGAATATTAATCTCAAGCCTGAGGAGACCATCCCTTCAGGCATTACCTCTCCTTCAGGAGGAGCTGGGATCATTACCCTGTGCTTAAAGCACCCCCAAAAAAGGAAATGTTAATGGAGCCTGAGTAATTTTTGTACAGGTACCAAATCGCATTCTAAACTTGACTTTGTGTTATATTCTGTGAGTGGCATAGGTTTCTTAAAGGAGATGTACCTGATTCTTATAAATGAAAAGAGTGTAATGTAGTGTTACTGACTCATGGGAAGTAGCATGCACTGAACTGCCTCATGGGTAATAGCTGTAGCTATTTATAGTCTTTATGAATTCATATGTAAATGAGTCACCTCATCTCCCTGTACCAAGGAGGTTTTATCCCCTTATTTTCCCTTGTAATTCTTCTGAGAGCTTTTGTCTCCTCACTATCTTCCTCCTTCTACCTAAGAGATTGTCTAGATATAGAAGATCATGATCTTTTTTCTTTTTTTCATAGGAGTGTTCCTCCAATGATTGTTCATCTTCAGAGTCTATATTACTCTTAATTTCACTGTCATGTTTGTCTTACCTTGACGTGACAGTTTCGTCTTCATTACTTTAAGGCTCACTATACATTTCTTCATTGTTATCGTGTTGCAATCTAACATTGTCTGTATGCACTAACATCCCATTTCCATTTTTATTCTTTTATCATAGTGTTCTGTCCACTTTGCATTATGAATCTTGTCTCTTGTAGATTAGAATCACTATTCTTTTTATGCCACAGTTTTTCATTGGTGGCAGAAGACATGGTCAATGGGCTCTGATTTGTCCACCCATGAGGATGGACAGGTTTTTTAATCTTCCAACATGTGGTAATTATCCTATAGCTTAGCAACAATCTAGGAAGAAGTGTTTCTATCTTTTCTTTCCATTGTGCACATATTTTTAATCCATTTTTTATAGTTTACACCATCCTTTCTGATAATCTGTTTGATTGTGGATGATACAGTGTGGTTTTATATGTCTGCATTCAATTTTGTTCAACGATTGACAGTTCCTCATCACAGAACTCTCTGATGTTGTCAGATACTAGCATTTTCTGAATTCCATTTCTTGAAAATATGATCCTTAATGCTTGTTTTACAGTCGATTTGTTAGAAACCTGTATTACTTCTGGCCAGCCTGAATACCAAACCACCAATATTAGTAATAATCCAAGTTCATTAACATGGGCACAATCCATATGTACTCTGTTCCAAGGTTGGGTTTCTTTAGGCCATGTATGTGGTTTTGTCTGTCTAAATTTTCTTCTTTCATTCCACCTTTTACACCTTTTTATATATTCTTCTACATCTGTAAAATAGCCTGGCCACTATGCCTCTAGCTTTAACCTCTTACAGCGCAGAGTGTGAAGTGGAGTGGAGTGAAGTAATAGATACAGTGCTAATCTACTTATTACTAACACTATTGTTTTGTATATATCTTCAATATACTTTTTTCAACCGACCTTCATCTTCTGTGTCTTTCTTTCGGGCCCCTAAACAGGCCACAACAGCATAGATATTATTTCGCAATGAACATCATCATGTATGCTTTTTATAATTTTGCTCCTTTGAACCATTACGTCTCCATTACAAAGTACACCTTTTTCTATGGCCAACTTCCATTTAACCACTTTCTGCCTGTGAACAATTATTCCATTTAGTATTTTTTTATCCTGAACAATATACTGTTCAATATAGGATCACGCTTCGTATCCTCAGCTAATTTGTCTATCATCAGTTTTGAGCCAGTGTAAGAAAGTATCTTCAAATTTTTTCTCATCTTTCTCACTTTCAGAAGTAATGAACGTCAATCTTGACAAAGTGTCTACATACAGAATGGTATTACCATTTATGTACTCAAAATCAAAGTCAAACGTCATTAACATTAAGACCCACCTGCGAATTCTAGAAGACGTTACCTTAGGAAGTTCCTTCCTAGGATTAAATATGAATTATAAAGGTCTATGGCTGAACCTTAATAGGAATTTCTTTCCTATCAAAAACTGACAAGTTCTATTTGTCATTCATATTATGGTCAAAGCTTCTTTCTCAATATCTGAATAGTTCAATTCACCTTCTGACAATTTTCTTGAAAGATACATAATAGGATGACCATTCTGAACCAATATTCCCAAAATTGAGTGTTCATTTGAGTCAGTTGTTACTACTATTTCCTTCCTGGGGTTGAATATTTTTACTACTGACTTCGTCAAAACAGCTTTTAAATTTTCAAATGCCACTTGTTCTTTTGTTCAAATAAATTCCATGTTCTTTTTTCTTAAAGCAGCAAATTGTTCTGTCAATTCAGAGTATCTCTCTACATATTGTCTGCAGAAATTTACAGGTCCTAAAAAAGATTCCAATTCTTTTTTTGTTCTTAGGTACTTCAACTTTTATTATTTTGTCAATTAATGATTGGTCTGGTGTTATGCCTGTGTTAGATATCCCCAAAATGATATTTTTTTTAGTGTTGTGCAGACATTTTTTTTGTTAATTGTTAATCCAGCATTACTTATTCAAAACAACACTGGTTTTCCATTTTGGTTCTTCATCGTTAATAGGACAATTGCAATAATTCTCAAATACCACAGTCATGATGTAAAACTTCACAATATCTAGAACAATTGACATCACCATGTTTGCCATTTTGTTCATGAATGAAAACATTGGATGCATAAATCCAAGATGGCACTGGTTAATATAGGATATGAGATGATTCATCATTTTATAAAACTGCTGAGGTAGATAGAGAAGAGAGAAGGAATAAGGATATTTGAACAAGCAGCATCAGCAAAAGAGGAGAAGGAGGTGGAACTAAAGAGGAAATAGAAAAAGAGGCAACCAGAATGAGGCTCTAAAAATCTCTAAAGGAGTTAGAGGGACTTATTATCTGTTGCAAATCAAGTATGCAGACATTTTTATAAATATCTATTTTTTCAGAAAATGGAATTAGGAATTATTAATCAGTTACTGTTTTCCTGAATTCTCCATATTGTTTCTCTTTTGACAACATTATTTCCTGTGAAGGAATTATTTTGTTCAGTCTCAGTAGATATTTTGTTTGATTTTTTTTTTAACTTTGATCCCCTCTCCTGAAATGAATTAAAATATAGAAAAATAATTTTTTTTTTCTGATATTGATCAGTACTAAGCTTAGTTTAATATAATACAGGACTAAATGGTGGGAGGGATTGTTTCAAGAGAGATCTTGTCTGCAATGAAAATTAGCATACAAAATGCTAATGGCAGCCTTACACATGGATCAGAGTTTATTGCTCACATTTTTTGTCCATGGTATTATAACTTCCTATTGTAAGGTCATTTTTATAACACACACTCATATTTGGTATAACGTAATTTGTTAAAGTATTCTCTATACATAATGTTTAGGCTATTGCCGTACACCTGTATTGTTAGTATGAAGACTTACTCCAATATGACTACCAACTAACTAACAATCTCATAACATAAAACTCTTTATAGTATTGAATGAGTTCCTAGAATTACTGGAGGTGTACTCTTTACTCCACAACATCCCCCACCTTTTGAGATTACTATTTTATTAAATAAATATATTTTTTCTTTATTTTTTAAATTTTTATTTCATATTAGTATCTCCCCCACCTCTTTCTGGAGAGTTCACTAACATACTTTGTAGCATTTCCATCTGAGATCCACTTTCAGTTCTTCTGTTCATTTTCTTTTTCTTGAATTTGTCCTTGTTGGTTCCACGATTTGTTTTGGTACTGGCACATCAAAAATGTTGTACAGATTTTAATCGGATTTTCAGGCCTTTCATCTGTTAATCTTTTCTTCAGCTGATTTTGCTGCCTTTTATGTTAGAATTTTTTTCCTTTCAATATTGTGCATTAATTTCTTCCTACAAAAATTTTTTCTTGCTTTAGATCTGCAGCGTGGTTTGAAATGTCCTTTTTTTACCCCAGTTATGGCACTCTGCATTTTTCCATGGACAGTCTTTCCCAAAATGTAATTTTCCACATCTGAGTTTTTATATTCGTTTTTATACATTTTTCCTTATCTTTAACCAATGTACATTCTTTATTCTGAAGTTTTTCAGAATCATGCTTCAGACTAAGCATTGTTTGGCAATTGTCCACTATTTCCTCTAGTGTTACATTATTACGTTTAATCTTTGCTAAAATTTTCGTTTGTACTTCAGCATCTTTTTCTCCTGTTAGACCTTGCATGGAAATTAATCCCTTGAACATATTCAGAGTCATTTCCTTTCATTGAAATTGTTCACATTCTTAGTTGACAGTACCCACATATGTCAGTAAATGTACATCCTCTTTTTTGGTTAAATTCATGCACCCTCAATGAGCATGGATCAGAGAGTGCTTATCACTAAAAATTTTTATCAGAATGTGTACTGTGTCTTCAAACCCAATTTTACCTGGTTTTCTTGGTAAAATATAATTGCAGTATTTTTCATACTCTATTACAATTATATTTCTTAACAGCCACTGCATTACTGACTAAATATTTCTTGATGTCTGTGAAAATATTCAGCAAAAGTCGGTCTGTTTTCATGATTGTATATGAATTCTGATATGGTGTTTTGCACTGCATCTGGCATAAGAGACGTTGAAACATTTTCCTTCAAAACCACTTCTAACAACTCTTTTTGTTGTTTTGCAACTGTAGCAACTGTTGGGTATTTTGTTGTTTTTGCTTCTGATGTTGTTGAATTCAGCTATTGAAGCTAAAATTTTCTCCAGATCTGCATGAAAGTTTTTTTTTAAACCAACGTGGTTGAAATTCATGTAATTCCTATTGCACATAAGTACCAAAAATCTGGCTGTCCACTATTATAACTCCAGTTATAATGTTGCAATTTTATTCCACGCTTGTATTTGTGTATCCTTGTTGCCAACTATTATAACTTCAGTTATAATATTGTGAATTTATCCCTGCCCTTGTTTGAGTATCCTTGTTGCCAACTATTATAACTTCTGTTATAATGTTGAGTTATTATCCTGCACTTGTATTCAAACTCCTCATTGCCAACTATTATAACTTCTGTTATAATGTTGAGTTATTATCCTGCACTTGTATTCAAACTCCTCATTGCCAACTATTATAACTTCTGTTATAATGTTGAGTTATTATCCTGCACTTGTATTCAAACTCCTCATTGCCAACTATTATAACTTCCTATCGTAAGGTTATTGTTATAATACACACTCATACTTGGTTTAACATAATTCGTTAAAGTAGTCTCTATATGCAATGCTTAGGCTATTGCTGTACACCTGTATTGTTAGTATGAAAACTGACTCCAATACGACTACCAACTAATGACCTCATAAAATGGAACTATTTATAGTATTGGACAAGTTCATAGAGTCAACAGGGGTGTACTCTTTGCTCCACAACACATGACATGCTTTTGTAGAACCACATTTCTGTTACCTCAAGTTTCCTCTTTATCTGTGAGGATCTTACCAAACATTTACTTGACTTTGGAAAATGACTTCTTAAGGTAATAATATATGCAATTTTTTATTTTATGACTAGATTTTCGGTTCATTTTCTCTCTCTTTATTTTTTTTTTTATTTTTATTTTTTGATATGTTAAAGAAAAAATTAAGTCAAGCATACTAACAATAAAGTTAAAAGTTCTGAAATGAATGGTAATTTTTTTATCAAAGCATAGAGAAAATATTGCGAAAAAAGAATTGTTAGGATTTTCTTAGTGGCGAGTTTCACAACAGAAAAAAAAACATAAAATGATTAAACGAAATTCAAGTATTCTTTTTTTCAGAAATACAATGCTTATCTTCATTTTTTTATTTAAGAAGCTATTTTTTCTATTTACCAGATACACTTTAACCAACTATATAATATCATATC
This sequence comes from Acanthosepion pharaonis, assembly GCA_903632075.3. Classification (NCBI taxonomy): domain Eukaryota; kingdom Metazoa; phylum Mollusca; class Cephalopoda; order Sepiida; family Sepiidae; genus Acanthosepion; species Acanthosepion pharaonis. The sequence goes on along the minus strand of CAHIKZ030000520.1, from coordinate 1,120,191 downwards.
TCCATGACTTATGCAAAAATAAATATATCTGGTCCCTGGTATGTCGTAAGGATAATGGTGGCAGTTATATCATACAATGTAATATACTAAACCAAATAAATTCAGTTAATGTAAAATCAAAAATTGAACTTATCATTACTTCCTTTTAGCCACAAATCAAAACAATCATGGTTTTCCTTAAAATTGTTGGTTGATTGTTTTGTTTTACAGCTTATCAAGTTGTCATGGGTCATTTAAATCCAACCTTAAAATTGAAACTTAGCTCTATCATTGGGATTTCAATTGTTAAATCCATGGAGTCCTAACCAAATGGTTAAAAAATCTGAACATGGGATGTTCTTCTTCTTCTGTGTGCCATGTACCTTCATTATATTGCTGATCATGGCTCTCCACAATTTCTTGTCTTTTAATAAATAATAAATTTTGTCTTTTTGTTATCTCTCCTAAACTCTGTTCTGCCATCCATTTACTCAAGCTAGTTAGGTAGGTTATGCACTGTTTTCCTCTCTCCCTCTTGCCTTCAATCTATCTGGTAAGTATCAAATTTTCCAAGCCTTCCTTTCTCATTATGTGCCCTAGAAGTTTCAACTCACTCTTCCTGATGCTAAGTATCAGTGTCCTTTTTGTTTCCATTTTCTTGATAACTGTTGTTGTTCACATATTTGGTCTGTGGTATTCTTAGCATCCTTCTGTAAAATCACATTTCTGCTACTTCAAGTGTCTTCTTCATCTGCAAAGAGATTATCCAACATTCACTGCCATATAGAAGACAGATATTACGTAACAGTTCAGTACTCTTTTCTTTGTTTCTAACAAAATTTTCCTGTTCTTAATACTTTTCTTAGCTTTTAGAAGACATCTTCCACTATTCCACTTGCACTTTCTACCCTGTGTTAAAACACTTCCCACTATTTAAATTGTTGTACTTGTTTGATTTTGGTACTTCCAATTTGTAATTTGCATGTTGAACTGTTTCTTTTACTTACAACCATGCATTGTATCTTTTTACAATTGATTTTTAGTCCTTTCTTCATACTTTCCTTCACTACCTTCTGTAGAAGTAGCTTCCTTTCTATGTCTGCTATCAACAGTGTATCATCTGCATATCTCACATTGTTAAGATTGTGACCACCAATGATGAATCTTGGCAGGACTTCTAATTCTCTCAGAATCACCTTAGATGGACATTCCTATTCACAGATTTTCTTCATGCTGGGACATTTCCTGGTCTCTGTGCTAGTCATAGCCAAGTAAAAATTCCCATTTGTTTATTTTCTTCATACTGAGTCATTTCATGGTATCTGCTCCAGCTATAGCAGTATTAACATTCTTACAGATTTTATTCCCACTGGGTCATTTCAGGGTCTCTGCAGCATTTGTAGCACAAATAATAGGAGCAGATAGGTTTGCTTAGTTCCTTCCATTCTTTTGAACAGGAGTAGAGGTTTATCCATTGTTTCTTATTTAGGATTGGGTTTCCAGTTTCTTCTAAAGTTTACTTCAACTCTATACATCTAACATTTCTGTCTCAACTCTAAACTTTTATTTACTAATTTTTTTTTCCTCCTCAATAGGAGTAGATAGGTTCAGCTATCATCCAGTTCACACTCCTTCCCAGTCTTTTGAACAAAAATAGAGGTTCCTCTCTTGTTCCAAGTGTAGGATTGGGTTTCTGGTTCCTTCTAAAGTCTTTTCATTCTCTTTCACTCCTAGTAGCCCCTTGTGTTTTGTGGCATTATCACCCAGCTTGAAAAAAAAAAAAAAAAACATACCCACTCGGATTTTTTCAGGCCATGTCATTCCATGATCTTTGCCCCAATTACAGTACAATTGCTGTCCCTTTTTAATACTAATGTTTACCCAGTACAAGGTCTGAGAGCCACTCAAGTTAGAGGGTTACTGTATGACATTGCCTGAGTATAAGGGAAAGCAAGAAGGTTCATGAGGTTTTGTAGGAAAGATAAAGCTTAACCCTAGACTTGAAGAGGTTAAGATTATAGTGACCGGAAAATATCCTCTAAGTAGTTTGTTTCATAAAGCAGCAGTTCATGGGAAGAAGCTGTCCAAGTGAAACTTACTCCTTACTAATGGAATATTCCTTGTGTATGTGACATTGCAAGTCCCAGTTGCAAAGGTAAGGACTGGTAGAACCAAGGAATGTAGCTTATCAGAATACTCAGAATGAAAATATCAATAGAGTTTCAAGAGGATTGTGATGTTTCCTCTGTAGGAAAGTGGTTGTAGGGTGGAAAATAATTTATCAACCACAAAGCTGCGTAGATGCTTTTGAACTAGACAGGCATGTAAGAACTAGTATATGTGTACTGCTTTCAGTCTGTGTATGTGGCGGGTCCCAGTTATAAAGGTCAGGGATGGTGGGACTAAGAAATGTAGCTCATCTGAACACATGCCATGGAAATAGTGATAGGAGGTTGTCAACATTTCATCTGTAGAAAAGGGGTTGTAGGGTGGAAAATAATTCATCAACCACAAGGCTGCGTAGATGCTTTTGAACTAAACAGGCATGTAATGATAGGGCCCCTCCTGTCCAGATATGACAGTTATACTCCACTTTTGATCTGATCTGCCTCTTGTAAAGATAGAGAGTATAGCAGGGCAGAGTCGGATATTACTGGAATGGTACAATGAACCAACCATTTTTCCAGCATCTTTAGCAATAGATCAGAGTACTGCTTTTGGTCTGTGTATGTGGCGGGTCCCAGTTATAAAAGTCAGGGATGGTGGGACTAAGAAATGTAGCTCATCTGAACACATGCCATGGAAATAGTGATAGGAGGTTGTCAACATTTCATCTGTAGAAAAGCGGTTGTAAGGTGGAAAATAATTCATCAACCACAAGGCTGCGTAGATGCTTTTGAAATCTATCAAGTCAGACAAGTGAGGTCTGGGCAGCTCCAGCCTACATATGACAACAATGCTCCTTTTTTGAGATGATCTGGTGTTACTGAATGCAAAGACTATGGCCAGAATTGTCAGTGATTGGCTATAATACTTCATGGACATGGTATTCTGATAGTAATGGATTTCCTTTGTCTTGGTTTAAAAGTTGATACACTTCCCACAATCTGGTCTGAGAGAGAGGCTAAGATCATGGGTGGAGAGATGCTAAGCCAATGAGGGACATGCATTCCAGTGATGTCATTCCTCCTCCTGCCTCTTTGAATCCAAGCTGCCATGCCTGTCCGTCTTTTCTAAAAAAACAAGTAAGTAAAAGAAATCATCTTTTTTGTTAATACCATCTATGCAATAACGTTGGGACACAGAGATGATGTGGAATGCAACACTGGCTTTTGTAAAGATAGAATATAGTATACTGTATTGTTCTTTGCTCCTCCCATAATGACAGTATTTTTTTTAATCATTTCATCCCAAGTAAGGAGATAATGCCACAAAGACAGAAGATGATTACTGGAATTGAAAGAGAATGAAAAGATGGATTTTGATGAGAAAAATTGCCTGGCATGACATTTTGACCTTCTTAGCATCAGAAGTAGCAATTGATTCAATATAATTACTCCACTTCATGCCAGTAGAGATTTTTCATTTGCAACCACAATATTAACAACATGAGATATGCAGATGATACAGTGTTGATAGCAGACATAGAAAGCAAACTAAAAGTACTCCTATGGAAAGGACTAAACATCAGTTCCAATATGACAGAATACCTGGTTGTCAGCAAAAGGATCAACCCAACATGCAAATTACAAATTGGAGATGCCAAAATCAAGCAAATATAAAAATCAAGAAATATTTTAACAGTAGGCAGACTGGAGCATTGGGATAGTGAAAGTGGCCTTCCAGAAACTAAGTAAAGTATGAAGAAACAGGAAAATTTCATTGGAAACAAGGAAAACAATACTGAACTGTTATGTGATATTGGTCCTCCTATATGGCAGTGAATACTGGAAAATTTCCATGCAGATGAAAAAGAGAATTGAGACAAAAGAAATGTGGTTCTACAGAAGATTGCTGAGAATACCACGGACTGAACATGTGAGCAATGACAAAGTTTTTGAGAAAATGGAAACAAAAAGAACACTTAAACTTAGAATCAGAAAGAGAGAGTTGAAATTTCTAGAGCACATAATCAGGAAAGAGGGCTTGGAAAATTTGACACTCATAGAACATACTGAATATAAGATAGAGGAAAACAGAGCATAACTTACTTAACAAGCTTGGAAAATTTGATACTTACTGAACAGATTTAAGACAAGAGAGATAGCGGAAAATAACACATAACCTACCTAGTAAATGGATGTCAGAACAAGGTTTAGGAGAGATGACAAAAAGACTAAATTTACTAACAGCTACAAGGACAGGAAATTGTGGAGAGCCATAATCGCCAACATCCTGAAGGAACATGACACATAGAAGAAACTAAATAAATGGATGGCAGAACAGGGTCTAGGAGAGATAACAAAATGACAAAATTTATGAAGAGTTACAAAGGATAGGAAATTGTGGAGAGCCATGATTGTCAATGTCCTAAAGGAACACAGCACATAGAAGATATTCTCTCCCTTATGTCATTCTGAGGTTTCAAACAGAACAGGATAATATGACAGAATTACAAGTCAACATTTTAAAAAAATCATGTTTATTCTAGTTATACATTGTTAGAAGCAGCCATGTTTCTGTCATCAGAGCATAATGTCATTGATAAAATTCAATCAGTTACATTATTTTATGAGTGCAGGGTATCAGTTTTACTTAGGACTTCTTCAATTTCTATTTTCTTTGCAAATGGAGAAGTACATAAGATCTTTTCTTTTAAATGAGACATATACATATCCATATCTCTTTCAGCTGGTGATTGTGTGTGCGTGTCACAACTAGAACAGCTTATGGCTACACCATATGATATACCAGTTCCCATACAATCACCGAAGTTAAGCCACATGAAGCCTGGTCAGTACCTAGATAGGTGACTGTGAATACCAGGTGGTGTAAGTTTGGATGTGCAGGTGGTGTAATGTATAATGGTTCAGAATTGTTAATTGGAGAGCTAAGTTCCAATTCCAGTTGGGTTTGTCATATTCACTTACACATAAATACCCTTGGGAAAAGTATGAATCTACATCTTTTCCTCCCAGCTATGGGTTAATTAATAAGACTTGTATCACTAAAATCATTATCTTAAAAAAATCAAATCAAACTGCATACAAAATATTTAGATTTTGGTATTAAATACCCCATAGAAACTAATATACCGCTAAAAAAAATCAACCAACAAAATAGAGTGTTTGTTACAGGTCTTTACTTGAGCTACTGTACCTAGTTACTTTGTGCTTGCTTGCTTGTTTGTTTGTTTAGCAGCATATCAACTCTTTATAGGTTATTTAGTACCGAAATTTAATTTTCTTGGGAGCATTAGTAATATTTTTTTTCCAAAAATGTATTGCTGGTAATATTTTTTTTTTTTAATGTATTACTGATAATATATTTTCTTTTATTTTTTTACAAAAATATATTGCTGATAATTTTTTTTACTCTGAAAATGTATTGCTGGTATTTTTAATATAAAAATGTATTTTTCTACTTTCATGGTGTTTTGACCCCAGTTTGGGGGTTAGCGATTTGCCTATAGCCAAGTGCTACCACACCAGGTCAAAGTGGACCTGGGAACAACAGCAATTAAGAGATGGTCCCATGTTCCTCAAAACCTCCCAATCAGACGTCATGCTGCTGGATGTAGTTTATCATCACACCCAGAACAGCTATTGGTTTGTCTATTTAGATTTGTTTTCTATATAATTCAACTGGGAAATGTGCAATCTTCAGCATCTCGTGTGAAAGTCCATTATTCTATGTTAAATTCTAATTTATCTATATGTTTTTATATATGTAAATTAGTTATTGATTACAAACTCAACATAATTTGGAGAAATCATGGAATTTATCTCAGCTGCTGAATTTCATTTTCAGAAATTATTGGACGGTTTGAATCATATGTTTATTATTCAAAAAATGAGTCACTAACCTGTAATTCAAAAACTTCTTTTAAACAATATGGAACCATGACTTTTAATGGATATATACAGAATATGTTTTGGAAGCAAAAATCAATGTATTTGGATATTTTCTTTAAGCAATAAGGAATGATCACTTTTTAAAAGATATACTCAAAATACATTATATAGATATGTAATTGAAGAAGTAATACTTAAATCAGGCAAATGGAACTCATTAGCCTTGGAAAGCAGTCCATCTAAAAGAATGAAAACCAATTTCAAACCTCCACTCACTTGCAGCTATATACTCATTCATGGGAAATACTTTTGAAGTAAAATCTGAGTATAAAAATTATAGCTGGAGTCCCAAAAGCAATCTGGCTTTGACATCATTTTGGACAACATCAGTGACATGGAGATACATGCTTCATGGGTAACTGTAAATTGTCAATATCCCATAAAAAATACCAAGTTTTCACCCAAGAGAGGACATTTCAGGACATTACCTGTGCTCAATTGGTAAAACAGATGTGGCTGGCGCTACTACTACCAGTTGAATTAAAAAAAAAAAAACACAGGTGCCCCTGGTCTCTCAAGATTGACAGATGCACATCTAAAATTATTAGACAAACTGTCCTAAGCCAGAAAATGTACTTTGGAAAAGGATAAAGCTTTAGAAACAAAATTTTGAAAAAATAGTCTACTCACTCACGGTCAGTAGCAGTAAGCACAAGGTGAACCTGACAATCATCTCAGGGGTTAAAATCCTTATAAAAGGAGCCACTTAGTTTATACCAATTGACATATTGCAGTTATCTATATAATTTAATATGATCTTGTATAACTTAACTGATCATATGATCTTGTATAACTTAACTGATCATATGATCTTGTATAACCTAACTGATCGTATGATCTTGTATAACCTAACTGATCGTATGATCTTGTATAACTTAACTGATCATATGATCTTGTATAACTTAACTGATCGTATGATCTTGTATAACTTAACTGATCATATGATCTTGTATAACTTAACTGATCACACAGAGTGAACATAGAGTGAACACTGATTCCAGGAAATTATATCACCTTAATTACGCTACACAGAAGCCAGCAAACATGAAAAGTAAATTGTTAATAACATAAATGATAAAGATAGGATAGATTTACCTCTTTAGCCTTGTGTAGCAACCAGTCTAATTGAACAACAACTGAATTTAAAACCATGTAAAAGGCAATGGTAAATTCACCCATTTCTATATGCCTCATCCCTTCAGGAAATGGCTCACCAAAACTTTCTACCCCTTATAGCCATTAGCAGTTTTCATCTCTTTTCTAATGTTTACACCCCCACTTCTGCTATCCATTCACTAAAGTTCATCAGGTAGGTGGCTCACTGCCTTACCCTAACTTGCCCTCAGTGCTCTATGAGGGTTAAGTTTTTCATGTCCTTCTTCCTGATTATGTGTCCAAGGAATTTCAGCTGTCCCTTCCTGATTCTGAGCATGTGTCCTTTTTGTTACAATTATCTTTAAGGCATCCTTGTTGCTTACTCACTTAGTCCATGGAATTCTATCATTCCCAAAAAGGTGTAGCAATTCACAAATAATAGAAGAAAAGAAATCTATAGAGCCATGAGCTCCTACATCCTGAAGGGACATGGCATATAAAAAAATTTAGTTCTACCATGTACATTGATACTGTACCCATGTGAGGCAGCGTGACTCAATAGAACCTGGCCATGCCTTAAAACACCCACAAAGTAAAATGGATTGTGAATGATTTCATCTGAGTCTGAAGTGTCTGGTATTTTATGACCAACAGTAAAACCTGAAAGTAAGATCTTCAAAATGGCTACCAACTGATCAAAGGGGAATGGAGTAAATAAATAAAGCTTTTCAGAATCAAGTCCCACTTGGTCAGAAAATAAAAAGGCAGAGTCACAGTTAGAATTGTCAGTTGCAAGTAGCACATCATGATAGAGACATGGGTAGAGAGATGGTAGGAAGGAGACAGAGTTCTCAATGGCCAAAGGGAAGATCTGGTCCATTAGTCTGTCATGAGGAAAGATAGAAATAGCAGCAATGATATCACATGAGTCACCTAACTACCCACCGAATATGCAAGGCAGATCCATAAATAAATAACCAAATATATCTTATTTGTCTTTGCATAACAAACACCTTCACATTAGATGTCATCAGTTATTTTACAAGTATATTATGTGAAAAAAAAACTATTACCAACATACATTTATTGAAATATATTTGAAAGTGGTGTTTTATAGAAAAATGTATGATTCTATCTAAAATGAAATATTGTAACAGTCTACTGGAATAAAGTATGAAATCATATATTATAACTTTAACCTTCAAAGAAATCTGAATTAAATTTGCCAAAGTGAAAAAGAAATACTAGCACATTTGTATCAATGAGTACTGGTACATATAAACAAAGCAAATTCACATAAAGTAATCAGTAAAGTACAATGAATATGAATTAATACTTATAGATAATTTCAATAAATGCAGACAAAGCAATCATTAAAGTACAATAAATATGAATGAACTAGCAGCATGGCCCGGCATTGCCCGTGCTTGATTCAAAAATCGTATGACTCATACAGTAATCGCTATCACTTGACTTAAAATATTTTTGCCCTTCTTTACCTTTAAAGGAGTGCCCTTTGCCGTGCTGATGTTGCTACATGCCTTACTTCTTGCCTATCTCACACTGCGGATTTTTTCTAAGCTCTTTACTAAACATTAAATCTGTTACGAAAAAAAAACTAAACAAAATGAACACAAAACAATCAGCTTTAAAAAAGGACTCGTAACTGGAAAAACCGAATGAAAAAAGAATGTTAACAACAAATACTTTTTCACATCCAACCCAGTTCTGCAGAATCAGAATCAACGTTGAGTTTAAGCAAGCGAATCAGCCAATTGGAGTAAAGTGCCATGGAGATCAATCATTTTTCCCACTTGTGATGAATGCAGCTATCGATTTTTTTTGCATGCTAGCATGCTAGTTAACATTCATGTCAGTCAGCTGTTGGCTCTCACGCTGGCCAATAGAATCTTCCTGCCTATTCGTGGCAGCGAACTATAAGCTCTCACTCTGGCCAGTACAAAATGGCCGCAAACTACATGAAAACTGCCGTAGAAGCATGAAAAAATCGATTATTTCCACTATTGATGGGTGTTAGGAAATGCAAAGTCAGTCTTGGCCTTGCCACTAACTTGGAGCATGTGCATGTAAATTTTGGTGCAAATCCATTGAAAATTGCGGCCATGCATTTGTTACACACACAAACACACACACATCCTGCCTTTTATAGATAGAGATTATTATAGATAATTACAGAATGTCCAAAAAAAGCAATCAGAAAAGAACAATGAATGTGAATTAAATCTTATAGATAATTACAGTACATCCAGCCAAACAATCAGTACAGTAAAATAAATGTGAATTAATTCACATTTATTTTATTATAATTACATTACATGAATTATTATATATAAGAACAGAACATGCAGATAAAACAAGAATAAAAAACAATAAATGATAAACAATTATCATAGATAATTACATTATGTGCAGACAAAGCAATCATTAAAAAATAATAAATGTGAATTAATTCTTAAAGATAATCAAACTATATGAATTCTTATAGACAATTAGAGTACATCCAGATGAAGCAATCAGTAAAGTACAATATAGGTGAATTAATTCTTATAGATGATTGCAGTACATCCAGACAAAGCTATGAGTAAAGAACAATAAATGTGAATTAATCATTATCAATAATTACAGTGAGTGCAGACAAAACAATCCATAAAGTATGAGAAAATGTGAATGAATTTTTATCAATAATTACACTATGTGAATTCTCATACTTATAATATGTGCAGACAAAGCAACCAGTTAAGTACAATAAATGTGAATGAATTCTTATCGATAATTACACTACACCCAGACAAAGCAATCAGTAAAGTACAATAAATGGGAATCAATTCTTATCAATAATTACAGTATGCCCAGACAAAGCAAATGTACAATAAATGTGAATTAATTCTCATACATTATTAGAGTACATCCAGACAGACCAATCAGAAAAGTATAAAGAATGTGAATTAATTCTTATACATAATTATGGTATACACAGAGAAAGCAAGCAGTAAAGTACAGGGTGGGGCAGAGCAACTTGCTTATTTAAATTTGGTGCCCTAAAGCGATGGTTGCTCCAAGGATGGTAGGGATGGACTTATTTGAGAGGGTGGGGCTTAAAGTTTGGTTCTTAACGTGCGTTATTTATTTTTTGTTTATTTTTCAGGAACCCCAGTGAGCATCATGGAGTGGACGAAGTTGGAACACGCTTTCGCTGTTGAGGCATTTTTTCAAGCGGTCGCTCAATCATCGCAACGCAACATGCATCCCATAGACATTTCAATATTGCCCCCTGTGGTCGTGTTCCTGGCCGGCAGTCGATTGTTTCATGGGTAAACAACTTCAGGGAAACAGGTGATGTAAAGAAAAAGAAACCTGGCCTCCCACGAACAGCAAGGTCACCCCAAAACATTGACTCAGTGTATAGAGAAGAATGGACGCCATCTTACTGATATCATCTTTAAAACTGGTAAAAAATAAAATTTAAATGTTGAACTAGTTGCAGTTCAAAGAATTACATGTATACCTGCATTACTTGTGTTTTAATTGATATTCCAAATAAGCAAGTTGCTCTGCCCCACCCTGTACAATAAATGTCAATTAGTTCTTATTGATTAATACAGTATGTTCAGACAAAGCAATCAGTAAAGAACAATAAATGTGAAATAATTACACTACGTAAATTGTCATAGTTAATTAAAGTATGTGCTGATAAAGCAAACAGTAAAGTATGATAAATATGAATGAATTCTTATAGATAATTTTACTACATGAATCCTTACAGCTAATTACAGTACATACGGACAAAGCAATCAGTAAAAGACAATGAATCTGAATTAATTCTTATAGATGATTACTCTTTATCAAGACAAAGCAAGCAGTACAATAAATGTGAATTAATTCTTATAGATAATTACACTACACCCAGGCAAAGAAATCAGTAAAGTACAATAAATGTGAATCAATTCTTATAATTACAATGTGTGCAGACAAACCAATCAGTAAAGTACAATGAATGTGAATTAATTCTTATAGATAATTATACAAAGTGAATTCTTGTATTTAATTACAGTATGTGCAGACAAAGCAAACAGAAAAAAACAATAAATGTGAATTCATTCTTATAGATAATTACAGTACATGCAGACAAAGCAATCAGTAAAGAACAATAAATGTGAATTAATTCTTATAGGTATTTACACAATGTGAATTCTTATAGATAATTACAGAACATGCAAAGCAATCAGTAAAGAACAATAAATTACAAAAGTACAGTATAATAAATATAAATTCTTATAGATAATTAGAGTACATCCAGACAAAGCAATCAGCAAATTATAATAAATGTGAATTAATTCCCATAGATAATTACAGTAGATGCAGACAAAGCAAAATATTTCACTGAATATTACCAATAGGATATTTGGTCATCTCCCATCTATAATACAATTTAATCACCGCAGGGCATTTTTTTTTTGGTACATTTAAATATAAAATCACACGTCTTATGTGATGGCAAATACAGTATTGAAAACAGGTTTCATGCTTTCACTTCTTGCTATGGTATTATTTCTCCTTCATTCCTTTGTTGAATGTACACTGGGGCTTTCCCAGTTTTTGTGTACACAGCATTGGTAGAAATCAAAACACAATGTGGGGCTATTTGTTCAGTGAGTGAGTGCGAGTCCCAGGGGGTGTATGCTTATAAAAGAACTGAGTTTCCATTAACATTTTTGTTAATAATCCCTTTCTTGAAATTTAAACTTCTTTCTTTCAAATTGTGTAAATTTCCTTAGTTTTAGCCTATCTGTAATATCTTATCAATAAACACCTCATTTTAGAGAAGAATTCCATTTGCAACTTGTTGTTAGTTAATATACTAATCAATGGAGCTTACCCTTCTTCAAGTAAGGTGTCCTTGCCATTTTTGTTGCTAATCTGCAAACTGTCTTCTTCCTGATGCCATTTACCTCAGACAGCCAAATAAATGGCTTGTGACAAGTTCCATTCATCACTAGGTTTATTGTAGGCTGAAAGGGTGAAACTAGAAAAGAAATAAATATGAATTTGAGACTAGTTTAGTTTGAATAACATATAAATATAAATATAAAAAGTGAGGGAAATAAGAAGAATATGACAATGGCAGCCAAGAGTTGAACATAGCAGTAAAACCATGGGTCTAAATGTTTAAAGGTATGAAAAATAATAAAAAAAATTAGGGATGTGCAAATTTGGTGGTTTGTGTGCTCAGAAAAAGGGAAAATAATTTTCTGGACAAGTAACTTATTTTTTTTAAAAATAAGCTTCAATGGTAGCTATGGGAAAAAACATAGAGGTTTCAGTTGTGCATATATTAGGAAATACAAGATGCTACTCTAAAGGTTCCTGCAGTTTTCATCTGACTTGTAATAATTAGGTCTCATTCATGGACCAGTATGAAAGATCTTTTGCATGACGCCATTACAATTCAATGCCAAATCAGGTCTGTTAGATTCTGCCACTGACTACAGCCAACATTTGGCTGCCAATGTCTTCACCATAACCTTGGATGAGTGGCTTCTAGGTGCAATGTCTTGCCAAAGGACAACCTGAGATTTACTTGTTACCCGTCCTGGGTATGATGATAAGCTACATCTGGCAGCAAGGCCTCTGATCGAGAGGTTTTGATGAGCATGGAATCACCTCTTAATTGCTGTTGTTTCCAGGTCCACCCTGACCTAGGGTGATAGCACCTGTTAGGGTCCCAGCTATGGGCAAATAGTGAACCACCAAACTGGGGTCAAAACATGATAAAGGTATAAAAAAATTTTATAGTAAAAATAACAGAAATATATTCTCATAGTAAAAATTACCAGCAATACAGTTCTGTAAGAAAACAATTTTTACCATCAATACATTTTTGTAAAAGAAATTGCTAATGCTTCCAAGAAAATTACATTTCCACATTAAATGACCCATAAGGAGTGAATATGCTGTTAAACAATTTACTTGTACAGTTTTTAATTCAGAGTTGTTCTTCTCCTAGGCTTGTTGCCAACCACAGCTATAGAAAGCACAGTCTACCTTGTTGTTTAATCTATAGCTGGTGGCAGAAGATTTGAATTCATACCTCTCTCAAGAGTATTTGTGAATAAGTGAATGTAACAAGCTGAACTGGAATTTGAACTCAGCTCTCCATTTTCTCATTCCAAGCCACTATCTGTTACACCACTATATCTGTAAGTCTGACTAAAATGTTTAAGCAAACTTATCAAAACCTATTGAGAAGGGTGAGAAACATTTTATAGGACTAGTGTCATGTGTTATGAATATACTTGTGGTGACTGTCCTCACTGGTCTGTAATCATGATGATTAACAGAGAAGAATAATATCAATTCTTGAACTCTCTTCCTTGCTATTCATACCATGTAACCCAATCTTAGTTGTCTCGTGTGATTAAAAGAGGAGCTGGGTTCTGCCAAGAAACTCCCTTTGTTCTCAAGATGTCATGGGGGGGGGACACTCATGACATGACAATCTATTCATGTAGACGGGTCAAGGTAAAACCATCACAATGTCCTTCAAAAAAAAAAACAACATATTACTATCATTCTTAAGAAATGATATAATGGAATATTGAATACAATTGGCTGGTGTCCGTCATAAATACCAATGGATGTGTAGGAGAGTCAAGAGCCTTAGTCTGAGAGCTAAGTCTATAACAACACCCATTGGACTACACCATTGATCTACACTTCTTACCTGCAACTACTACGCATACCAGTCGATTACTGCTACCGTATTATACTTGGTTATAGTAGCCAAAACCACTTAGCTACTTTGTTCAAATATATCCCTTTCCGGGACATATCAAGATGTTATCAAAATTCACAGCTATTAAAGAAAAGGAAGTTATGAAGATTCATGACTGCCTACGTCCTGAAGTGACTTGGTATTTTAAAAAAATGGAGAGTAGCCATGTCAAGGATTTCTACCAGATAATTGCACCCTATAATTTATACTACATTTTATGTTTCTTGGGGTGAAGTTGGGTCCTGCTAAGTAAATGTCTTTCCTCTGGAGACATCATAAAAATTTAACATGACAGTTCACTGATCTCAAATATGGAAGCAATCAAACCAAATTATGTACCACACAACAAGAACTTTTAACAGCCAAAGGAAACATTCAGCATTCACTGACCAAACAGTCAATCTTTTTCTTAAAAACAATTTTTCAGGAAAACAGATTTCTCAAAGTTCAGTTATCACAGTTTTTCAATATTGATGGGGGCTTAGTATGGAAAGTCAACATCTTGATTATATCATTACTAACAGCATGGCCCGGCATTACCTGTGCTTGATTCAAAAATCGTACGACTCATACAGCAATCGCTATCACTTGACTTAAAATATTTTTGCCCTTCCTTGCCTTTAAAGGAATACCCTTTGCTGTGCTGATGTTGCTACATGCCTTACTTCTTGCCTATCTCACACTGCAAATTTTTTCTAAGCTCTATACTAAACATTAAATCTGTTACGAAAAAAGAACTAAACAAAATGAACACAAAACGATCAGCCTTAAAACGGACTCGTAACTGGAAAAACCGAATGAAAAAAGAATGTTAACAACAAATACTTTTTCACACCCAACCCAGTTCTGCGGAATCAGAATCAACATTGAGTTTAAGCAAGCGAATGAGCCAATTGGAGTAAAGTGCCATGCAGATTTAAATTTTCCCACTTGTGATGAATGCAGCTATCGATTTTTTTGCATGCTAGCATGCTATTTAACATTCGTGTCAGTCAAATATTGGCTCTCATGCTGGCCAGTACAAAATGGCCGCAAACTACATGAAAACTGCCGTAGAAGCATGAAAAAATCGATTATTTCCACTATCGATGAGAGTTGGGAAATGCAAAGTTGGTCCTGGCCTTCCCGCTAACTTGTAGCATGTGCATGTAAATTTTGGTGCAAATCCGTTGAAAATTGCGGCCGTGCATTCGTTACACACACACACACATCCTGCCTTTTATAGATAGAGATTTTCCCTTTTATTTACATGTGCTATTCATTTTAATTGTTGTTACTGTTGGAAGTCTTTAAGTGATATGATTTCTGTTATCTGGTAAAGTCCTTTGTAGCACCAGATCTGATGAAATGCTTTCTTCTATAAGAAATAAAGGATTAATTTGCTCAAAGCCATTTTTAATCATTGATCTGAGAAAATGGTTATATACCAATGATAGTTTAAACATTTCTGAATGAGTTTGGCCCCATACATGATATCCATATAAGAGTCTAGATCTGACAAGGTTATTTAAGATCATAAAAGTTCTTAGGTTAATATTTAGGTTCTGTACCATCTTGCGGTGTTGGGTAAAACTACCCTGGTGTTACCTATCCTATATTCAATTTCCTTAACTCCAATACTAAATTAGTTATAACTAATTCATGCACCAAAGTATCTGAAATGTTTAAAATTTATTAATTACACATATTTCATTCTATTTCCAGATCATAATTTCTTTTTTGGAAAGGTTTATCATAAGTCCTACTTCTTGGAACACTTAATAAAGAATATTGATTTTTAATCAAAAGCATTCTTACCCTGACTTGTCATACTTACTACAATATTTTTGCAATACACTGACACATGTGGAAATCCCCACAGTATTTAGTATTGTTGAAGTTACCACTAACATTTTTTGTCAAGATCTACAAACTCTATGTTTTGTTCAATTTCGCAAACCAATCAATGAAATTTGAATAAGCTAATTTGTAAAGAAAAATACTTTAACAAAAACCCTACTTTGCGGTTTAGTAATTTCTTTAATCTAATTTTATAGGACTTCATAGTAATCAATATTTTTTAAGAAAATATCTTTTTTTCCTTTTTAACAGCAAAGAATAAATTCTTAGGATTTCTTGCTCTTCAGCATACAACATACAACTGGCCATGCATAAATATTTCTTTCTGGAGCCAAATTCCAACTTTTTGATGTATTTGGCCTTGTGATTTGTTTAGCGTTCTTGCAAATGCAGTGTGAACTGGAAATTGTATTCTTGTATATAAAAACTTAAAGAAAAGATATGCAAAAAACAATATTGCATTTTTATTAAAAAAAAGGATTTGTTATTTTAATCATTAAATTTTTCCAAAAAAAAAAATGAAAATTTATTGCACTAAGCTATGCATCCTAGTAAAACCAATTGTACTTTGTACCCACTTACTTGTTTGAACTTCACCCCCAAATTTTTGTTTCAATCGGTCAATGTATGGCTATTTTAGAGGGTGCGATTTACTAACAGAAGTCACAGAATTTTATATATAGAGATAGATGTCATCTGCATAGCTTCTCCCCACTCATCATCATCATCAGTGCACAGGAAGGTAAACAGGAATGCTATTTTCTATTAGTAGATTAATTTGAGAAGTGGTAAGGAATGTTTGTGATCAGTGTCCATCTCTTCACATCTGTACTTGTATATGCACAGAGCATAGTCTAGAAAGAAATTGGAGATCATTTTCTCTTTTCCTGATGAGATTTGAAATGATTTGGTATTAGGGTCTTCATCAAACAATTTTGTTGTTAATTGACTACCTAATTCAAAAAAAAAAAAATGAGCAGTTTTCATCTTTGAAAAAATATAAAATAAAAATATAAATAAGATAAAAAAATTTTTAAAAATAAAGATATTTAAAAAATAAATGAAAATAAATTTCAAAAAATAAATCACTAAAATATTTGAAGAAATTGAAAAAAATAAAAGAAATTTAAAAAATAAAGATAGTTGATGGTGGTAATTGACCATCAACCCTGATGTCTGCAGTCTAATGTTGTAGAACATCCCTTGGAATACAAGATTGCATATATTATTCCTTGGCTCTTCAGTAAAATCACTGATCTAGAAATTTTGTAGTGCGTAAAGGTATGTTGTTTATTTACAAAAAAGAAAGTAGCAACAAACAAAAAAAAATTACCTGACCTAACAACCTAAGAAACTAAAAATATACACACATTACAATTCAAGATTTGTAGCAAAAAGATAAAGTCAACAAGTTCGAAATCTGCAACACTGATGATCTCAGCTATCAGGTCACAAATAAATGAATAAAAACATAAAATAAAGAATATATCCAGCCTTGATATGCTCACAAGTGGTCAAACAAAATTTCTATGTGCTGCTAGGCTCGCTATGAAAGCTCAGAAAAGTGTTTGGCTTTTCTCATTCAGCAGAAGTCATCTATGAATTAGTAATTTAAAAATTGTAATTGGTATATTTTTGGGGAGTATAATTTATAGTGTTATACAAATAACAGAAAGTATGCTCCATGGGTCAAAAAGTAACTGTCAAGTCTGTATTTTAAGTGAGTCTTACAAGTTCTATATGCATACTGTAATTATTGGGTTGGAACAAATTTTTGTATTATCTTTAAGTGAATTTCAAAATTAATATTTAGATATTTACACATGGATCTATGGGAAAACGATATATAAATTTTATATATCAGGACAATTTTATAAAAATCTATGACAAAGTGGAAAAATCTTTTGTGTGACATGTTTTGTTCTTTGGGATCACCATTTTGATTTGATCATCATCAATGACTTCAGGCCGACCAGAATGTTCCTGATCATCCAGATCAAAATTTCCACTTCTGGACTGAAAAAAAGAAAAAAACATTTACAAACAGTAATCTCAGCTATGGCACCTTTTTTGTTTGTACAGCATTTTTTCCTTTCTGGAAATAAGGGAGCATCAAATGATGAAAAATGCATGTAATTTTCCTTCATTTTCATTTTAACATAAAAACCATTAAAAATTCACAATCCACACACAAATCACATAGAAAGATACATTGAAATATCATCTTTCAGAATGAATATCGTAAATTTCAGTGTGAAACAAAATCATATGTTCAAATGCTACCTATTTAAAATACTATAAGCTTTTGTTCCAATCTAATTTATGATAGATATCAACAGAGATAGATGCTAAGAGGGAGATAAATATCAACAGAGGTAGATAGATTACACTATTTAGATTGTTTGGACTATTGTCCTCATCTTTGTTGCCTTATTTACAACATTTCAGCTGTTGTACACCGGACTTCTTCATTGATATTTGGAACTGAACCATTATTAGATTGTTTTAGTTCCAGATGCCATGCCTCTTCCTAAACTCAACTCTCCAAGTTTTTGTTCACCACTGCAGTAGCCAGGTATTGAACTCACAACTCTTTGGGTCAAGTCACTGGATTCAACCATGTGTCCTTCAGTGTATGAATTCTTGGAATATTCGTTTTTTACCAGAGTTCATATTGCAATTTTGTTGTTATTATTGCTTTTCTCTAGCACTCCTTATTACTGGTTCCTATATTGTAATAACAACAAAATTATAATATGAGCTCAATAGAGCAATAGATATCAAGAGAGATAGATAAAAGAAGAGAGAGAGATATCAACAGAGACAGAGTTAAAGAGATGGACAGATAGATAATAAGAGAGAAGAAAAGATGGGTAGAAAAGCTAATAGATTAACATAATGAATGGTCAGAAACAGTTATAAAATGATGAATGGACAGAGAGAGATTTAAATGAAGGCTGTTCCAATAACTTGGACCAATTTTAAATGTGAATTAAGTTTAAGCACTTAATGATTTGTTTTCTTTTTCTTTCAGATTTAACAACTTAAATCTTTGGCAATTTCAACCATGGAAAGATTAACAATCAAACAACATGTTGAAGTTATCAAAGCCTATTACAATGCAACAATGGCTTTATTGAATGAGAAGTTCCCAGGTCACATCAACTCTCGAAACAGCAAAGTCAATTGGCCACCACGATCATGCAACTTGACGCCTTTAGATTTCTTCCTTTGGGGTCAGCTAAAAATTAAAGTCTATGCCAACAAGCCAACAACAATTCAACAGCTGAAGGATGAGATAAGGTATGTTGGCAAGATTGAGGAGCAACTATACAGAGATGTCATTAAAAATTTTGACCATCAAGTGGTGTGCTGCTGAAGCCTTGGCAGACATTTGGGCGATATTATTTTTCATACATACTTGCCATGACTTAAATAACATGATCCAATAGAGAAATAAATAATTTTTCACCAATAACACTGATTTTTTTTCCTGCTGACTTTGATCCATCTTAATGAAACACCCTTTATATCAATAGCCACAAATATACAGAGAAAAAGAAAGAGAAATGCAAAATTTATGTTACATTTAGCTACTAGAAACTCTAAGAAGTCAGTGCATATTATGCACAATATATTTTTTTCCAGAATTTTCTGACTAAAAGTTAGGTCTGCATATTATAAATGAATAAATAGTGATTGGTTTCTGAGTTACTTACTGGGGTTCATGTTGGACACGTAAGCAATGTGGAGTTACTAAATACAAATCACTGTTTTGCAAAGAAAATTCTATGACAATAAATACCAGTTTTTGGTAAGAACCTACTTTTAGAATTTTTATTTAAATATGCTATAGAGGTAAATAGCTGTGTTAGTGATGGAAGAAGATTGTGTTAAGATCAAAACATCATGACCAACTGAAAATTTTAAACATTAATGATGGACTCAAGGAAGATGTGCTGTGTCTCTTCTTGTCTTTTATAGCTCTTACTAAGGATTTTCTTTTCTCTCTCTCCCTCCTAATCCCTGTTTTTCCAATCATTTACACATGCTCATTAGGTAGGTTATTTGATGCTTTCCTGTCCCTCTTGCCTTCAATAAGTCCTGTGAGTTATAAATTCTCCAAGCCCTCTTTCCTCATTATGTACCCTAGAAATTTCAACTCTCTCTTTCTGATTCTAAGTGTAAGTGTCTTTTTCTTTCCATTTTCTCTAAAACTTCATTGTTGCTAACATGTTCAGTCCATGGTATTCTCAACATCCTTCTGTAGAGACACATTTCTGTTAACTCAAGTTTCTTATTCATCTGTGAGGAGATGTCCAACATTCACTACCATATAGGAGAACTGATATTATATAACAGTTCAGTAAATTTTCTTTCTAACAATATTTTTCCTGCTTAATACTTTGCTTAGCTTCTGGAGGTCATATTGTGTTATTCCAATTTAAATTTTAGTATTGCATTTTCTGTCTTTTCGAGATATTTAAATTTTTGTACTCATGATATATTTTAGCGACATTTACATAGCTGGAAGAAAACATTGTAAATTCTTTAAATAAGCTATCTTTTGTTTGTCAATAAAAATATTCTTTAAAAAACTACCATTTTACTATTTATTGCAATCCAAATTAGCACATATTTTAACACAACTGCAGTAAATAAAAAAAACATATTTTTTCTCATCAGCATTATAACAATAAAACAATTCAAATAAATATAAGTTCTTCATTTTGATATCATTTCAGTTTATGAAACTATTTAGAAGTTATAACATCTGGAAAATTAAAATCAATGCTTTATAAAAAAATTCTAAGATTCTGAACTAAAATCAAACATAGTATCTACTTGAAACCCAATGTCACAAACTAAAACATCCTTTTCCTTGCTTTACTTCCTTAAAATAAATATCTGTTTGTAATATTAATATAATTTCAGTTTATGAAAATATTTAAAAGTTATATCATCTAAAAAATTCAAATCACTGTTTTATAAAAGCATGAGGAGTCCTAGGCTGCAGCCTATACTAGCCTAAAGGCTAATCCAACCCTGGTTGAGAGATATTATTTTTGATAATTAGGTTACAGGTTTTAAATTTTTTATAATAAATTAGAAATCTTAAATATGTATTTTTATCAACAGGTTTAATGTGTTTATGTATCTTTTTTATTGCAATTTCATTATTACCTTGAGAACACAACAATAATTTTAATATAAACTTGAGTTCTCAAGGTAAGAATGAAATTGCTCCTTCCTTACATGTTTCTCCACCATAGCAGAATAAACTGGACCCTCAAGCCTCAATTAGTAGACAGGCTACAATGCCATATTTTGACCAGCCAATCAGAAAGCATTTACAACCAGGATACAAGAAAAGAAATAAACAATAACAAGTAGGCCAAAATTTCACCATCTTTACAAATAGATGTAAACTTAAAAATCACCAGAGCCATAGTTTGACCAACCAATCAGAAAGCTTTCACAATTAGGAGGCAAGCCAATGAAAATTTATAGATGTATATATAACCAGATGGAAAAATCAACCAAAACCAGAATTGATAAATAAATTTTATCCATTCTCTGATGATGTGTAACATAACCAGAGTTAAAAAGCAACATTTGTGTGAACAGGTAGCAATGAGATGGTTAAATTATTATTTTTATTACCACAAAAACCCTCCATTATCTTTCAAAAAAATCATGGCTTTTAAATAATCGACAATGTTTCAGCTTTTAAATAATCTATTTTTTCCATATGTAAATGGACTGCTCTACTATCTTGCCAGTAGGCTATAAATAAAGAGTTATTACAACAGACAGTTTTTAATTTGAGCCCAATGATTGCTATGTGCATGAAACCCAGAACTGTATCAAATGGTGAGGAACAAATGTATATTTATTTTTAGTATATATATTATATATATATATATTAGTTAATAAGACTTATCTTTCTGTTTTTAAGTTTCATAAATAAACTGCTCATCAGGGGCAGACATTTAAGTTTTTTATCTACATATATGACTAATTACACAAAAGTTCAGAGAATATAGCACAAAATAATATTACTCATCTGAAACATTTAATTTCCTTCAAAGTTGTCATTTTGCCTGCTGTTTGCATCATGGCTGACAAATGGTTGCTGTATTTAGTTTACCCTCTGTAAGAATTCATGGAACCTTTTGAGCAGAATATCATGTATATGCAGACAGCATAATGATTATTGGTGCTGAAATTTGAACTGACAAATTCCAGCCTAGTTTGTTGTTCGCACACTAACACTTTTGGCAAAGGTATAAATCCCTCTCTCCCCACAACTATTTCTTTCTTGCCCCAGTTAACAACTGATTGGAGGTCATTTTTGAGAGTAACTGTCTGCCAGTTTTAATTTGTCAGATCTACCATTAAGACAGAAGTAAATACTGCATATACTCGTGTATAAGCCAATTTTATGTATAGGGCAACCCCTGAATATTTTATGTAAAACCTGATTTTTCATATAACTTGTGTATAATGCAACTCCAGTTTCTGAGCAATACAATTAGGCCTACTGTAGCCAAATATGGTAGTACTGGGCATCATCCTGGATATATTCTATAACAAATAAATGATTTTCATTCTTTTTTGCACAAAGCTCCCCCAAAATGGTGAGAAAAACCACTTACCTTAAAATATCTGATATGAAGATTTAGATACTGTGCAAAGAGAGGTTGGTTTGTTTTGTTTGACAGCATATCAACGTCAATGGGTTATTTAATGCCAACAAAATTTTTATTGTTGGTAATATTTTTTTTTTAAATCTATTTCTGGTAATATTTTTTCCTTCAAAAAATCTATTTCTGGTAACATTTTTCCTTCAAATATTTATTGCTGGTAATAATTTTTTACAAAGTATTTCTGATATTAAAACCTATTTTTACACTTTAGTAGTCTTTTGACCACAGCTTGGGGTTAAGTATTTGCCCATAGCTGGATCCCTAACAGGTGCTACCACTCCAGGTTAGGGTGAACCTGGGAAACACCAGCAATTAAGAGGTGGTTCTATGCTCCTCAAAACCTTCTGCTCAGAGACCTTGCTGTTGGATGTAGTTTATCGTCTTACCCAGGACGTGGATGTAGTTTATCGTCATACCCAGGACAGATGTAAACAAAGGAAAGAATATCAGGTAGGAAAAGTTGGAAGAAGAAGTGCAGGCTAAAGTAGCTTACCTGTACTGTTATGGTTAGCCAAACATATCGTGAAAAATGTAAACCTACCAGGTAGGTTATGGTCACCAAAATTGCATGATTTTTAACCTCTTCAAAAAAAACAAAATACCTGTGTATAGTGCAACCTCCTATTTTTGGATAAAAACACTTTTAAAAACTTGTACTATACTTGAGTACGTACGGTATATATATATGTAGTTATAATTTTCGAATAAATAATTATATATATATATATATATATATATATATATATATAATTATTTATTTAAAAATATGATTCCATATTTAAATAAATAATTAAATAAATAATTATATTTATGCTCTACTTTTGTATCGAGCACTATTTTTTAAAAATAATAACTAAAATACTAAGGGACTTTGGATTATTTACCTAACCAGTTCCTTCCTATTTTCTATATATTTTCACATATATATATATATATATATATATATATATACGCACACACACACACATACACACATGCATATATATGTGTTACTTTGTACACTACCCTAGAGTTGACCTGATCAGCAGTAGACAAATATTTCACCTAGTCATTGGCCCTCAAGTTTCTTCAGACCACCATGGTTACTATTTAGCTGACTCTTCACAGTTCCACTTGACTTAGCTGGCATTTGTTAGTTCATGACCATTTACTTCTCTGCCATGTTGTGTTTTTGATCGCAGAGGGTAAGAAGATCGCTGATGAAACAGACTAGAGTGAGAACTGGTTCAACAGCTGGAGCTACACAAAAAACAAGAATCCTTTGAAATAAAAAATTAACTCTGGTCAAAAATGTAACAATGATTTCGTTTATATATGATTTGTTGTATACAGCAGTTTTAACCCTTCCTACTTGTTGTTATAATCAAATGACACTGGGATCCTCTTTGAAGTCTGCAGCTTATTTTAGTAGTAACTTAATTGGTTTGGTTTGTTTTGTTTTACAGCATATCAACCTCAATGGGTTATTTAATGCTGACAAAATGCATGATTTTTAACCTCTTAAAAAAAAAATTACCTGTGTATAGTGCAACTGTCTATTTTTGGATAAAAACACTTTTAAAACTTGTACTATACTCAAGTATATACGGTAATCTTGCTATCAGCATAAATACCTATTTAGGAACCGATGATATCAGCAAGGTTGTTGATGAAGATGAGAAACGATGTAGACCCAAGGATAATTTACCAATGCAACATGAATATATATTATATACACATGTCACCATAAGATAATGGTGCAAAAACAGTACATTAAACTTTTGGCCATGTGCTGAGTAGATGTGGGTGATAAAAATACTCTGAAAGGAAACAATAAGATAAGAATTCCTTTTACAAAGATAGTGTAACCCCTTGTAGTCAAACTTAATCAGCGGTAACCAATAATGCCATGACACTGTTGATCCCAGACAGCGGTAACCAAATATGTAGCCCTATGCCCTGTGTTGACCCTAAAGTACCTTCAGACCACCATAATTAACATTTAGCTAAACTCTTCACTCGTTAGCATGTGACACATTGTGTCACTGGTATCATGATGGTGCATGGTTCCACTCAATTTAACTGGTATTTGTTAATTCATGACTATTCACCGCTTTGCCACATTGTGTTTTTGATCTCAGAGGGTAAGAAGATCACTGATGAAGCAGACTGGTGTGAGAACTGGTCTGACAGCTGGAGCTACACAGAAAACAAGAATCCTTTGGAATAAAGAATTAACTCTGGTTAAAAATGTAACAACAATTTTGTTTATATATGATTTGTTGTATACAATGGTTTTAACCCTTTCTACTTGTCAGAATCAAATGACACTGGGATCCCTTTCGGAATCTGCAGCTTGTTTTAGTAGTAACTTAATTGGTTTGGTTTGATTTGTTTTATAGCATATCAATCTCAATGGGTTATTTAATGCCAACAAAATTTTTATTGCTGGTAATATTTTCCTTCAGAAATTTATTGCTGGTAATATTTTTTTTTTCCAATAATGTATTGCTGGTAATATTTTTTTTTTCCCAATAATGTATTGCTGGTAATATTTTTTTTTTTCCAATAATGTATTGCTGGTAATATTTTTTTTTTCCAATAATGTATTGCTGGTAATATTTTTTTTCCAAAAATATATTATTGGTAATATTTTTTTTTTTTTCAAAAAATGTATTGCTGGTAATATTTTTTTTTCTTTTTCCAAAAATGTATTGCTGGTAATATTTTTTTTTCTTTTTCCAAAAATGTACTGCTAGTAATATTTTTTTTTTCAAAAATATATTGCTGGTAATATTTTCCCAAAAATGTATTGCTGGAGATATTTATTTTTTTAAATGTATTGCTGGTAATAATTTTTCCTTCAAAAATTTATTTTTACAAAGTAGTTCTGGTATTAAAACCTATTTTTACACTCTCATAGTGTTTTCATCCTGGGTGTTAAAAAGATTTATGCTTGTCTGATTTATGCTTAATGGGTGAAGTATCCATAATTTCTATCCTCTCCGGTCTATTAGCGTTGTGTTTCTTATCATGTTTTGTTCATTGAAAGTCTTTTGTTTCTACTTGTTTGTTTGATCTTGTTTCCTTAGATTTTCCTTTAGGTTCTTTTGAAAATCTTTGTTTGGATGATGACCATTCCCTTGTTTGGGATGGGATAGAGTTTTGTCCATTTATGTCCATTTCACTTGGTTCTTCATTTAAGACTTTGCCGAAGAGGGGTAGGAGACTGATAGGACGGTAATTAGAAGGGTTAGAAGGGTCACCAGAGGATTCCATCCCCAAGCATCAGGGGTTGCCACCCACAGTAAATGGGTGGCCCCATTGAGGGGAATTTGTAGTTTTTGGGAATCAGTTTATGTGAGTGTGCATTTTATATATTGCGATTTGTATTGCTGGTACTTTTATCATAAAAACCCATCTTTACACTTTCTTAGTATTCAGACACAAATTTGGGAGAGAGGGAAACTATTTTCCCATAGCTGAGACCCTAACAGATGCTATCACCCTGGGTCAGGGTGGACCTGGGAACAACAGCCATTAAGAGGTGGTTCCACACACCTCAAAACCTTCAGATCAGAGGCCTTGCTGCTGGATGCAATTTATTATCATACCCAGAACTAAGTAACTTAAATTTCTAATTTATGGTCTTCAGGTCCATTAGCAGGTCTTGGCAAATGATGTGAATTTCAGTAGCAGTAGGATGAAGTATCTCTCTTTTCCTTCATGTGTGTGGCATGTGTCAGCTGTCCAATATCTCCAGCTTATATAGAGTCCTATCTCCTCCCGGGGTGAGGTTGACTAGGGTCTGGGTTTGGTTGTCTTTTACCTTAAGCATCAACCTTTTCTAAATTTCCATATATAAAGATACATTTACTCAAGTTATTTTCCAAATTTGTACTTGTCCAGTCCCCTTTTGAGAATTGTCAGAGGGATCAAGCCACTCCTTAACTCTAACTCTCTTTACACCACACCACACACCACAGCTCCATATAGGTGGTGCTAATCTCTCTCTTTTCCTTCTCTCACTTTCTCAGCAGCCAACCTCGGTCTACTGGTGTGATGAATCCAACTTCCAGATGGCATAACAAAAACGAAAGAGATTTTCACTCATTAATCTTTCTTTATTAGCTTGTCTCATGCTGGGATCTCTCAATCAACTAGACCACTCAAGAATTGGAAAAGGAAAGAAAAATTATTTCCACTCTCCTTAAAATGAAAGTTTATCTTTTCTCTGTCTATGCATATTTTTTTTATGATCAATAGACCACACAGCTGTTTTGTCTATAAACACTTCAAAATAGTAATTAATTTTTTCTTATCACTTGTATCCAAAGGAATTTGAATTAAGGTTTGGATATAAAATTTTCTCTGGACAAATGTCACAGGAATCATAATAATGAATGCATCCAGTTGGTCTCTATCTCTGTGGGGATACTTCTCTTCTGGGTGGCTGCACAACTCCCAGTATCAGCCCTTATCAGTGGTATGGCAGGTACCCCAGTCATTGGCCCTAGACAGTGATAACCAAGTAGTTGACTCTTCACTCATTAGCGCATGACTCGATTTGTCACTGGTATTGTGTTGGTAGCATGATTCCACTCGACTTAGCTGGTGTTTGTCTGTTCATGACCATTCACTCCTCGAACACGTGTTTTTGATCTCAGTGGGTGAGAAGATCGTTGATGAAGCAAACTTTGAGTTAATAAGGTTTGATCATTTGGGAGCTACACAAAAAAAGAATCCTTTGTAATAAAGAATTAACTCAGGTTAAAAATGTAACAATGATTTAATTTATATATGATTTGTTGTATACAGGGCCTTTAACCCTTCCTACTTGTTATAATCAAATGATACTAGGATCCCCTTCAGAGTCTGCAGCTTTTCTAAATTCTTATCTTCATGTCCAGCACAAGGTCTTTGGTCAGGAGGTCTGAGTGAACAATGCAGATTCTGGTGTGTCTCTCAACTCTACTGTTTCTAAGTTCAAAATCTCCAGCTTATATGGAGCCCTGCATCCAACAGGTGTGGGGTTGACCCGGGTTCGGTTGTCTTCTACTCTAAGTATCAACCTTTTCTAAATTTCCATATAAAAATATCAATGTCAATGGGTTATTTAATGCCAACAAAATTTTTATTGTTGGTAATATTTTTTTTTGAAATCTATTTCTGGTAATATTTTTTGCTTCAAAAGATCTATTTCTGGTAACATTTTTCCTTCAAATATTTATTGCTGGTAATAATTTTTTACAAAGTATTTCTGATAAGTATCAACCTTTTCTAAATTTCCATATAAAAAATACATTTACTCAAGTGGTTTTCCAAATTTGGGGGGGGGTCTTTTGAAAGTGGTCAGAGAAATTAAGCCACCCCTTAACTTCTACACTTTTTACACTTTGCCTTGTACCCTTGCTTCTATATAGGCAGTGCTAATCTCTCTCTCCTTTCTCTTCCTTCTCCCATTTTCTTAGCCAATCTCAGCTCAGCTTCCTGGGACTGGAGTGATAAATTCAACTTGCAGATGGTACAGCAGAAGATAAAAGGGATTTTCAGTCATTAGTCCTTATCTATCAGATTACTCTGTGTTGAGATCCCCTCAATCAACCAAACCACACAAGAATTGAAGAAATAAAAATCTATTTCCACTCTCCTTAAAACAAAAGTTTATCTTTTCTCTTTTTCATGATCAACTAGACCACACAGCCTTCCTGCTAATGGCCATTTCAAAATTGTAATTAATTTTTTTCCCTTACCACTTGTATCCAAGGGACTCTGAATTAATGTTTGGATATAAAATTTTCTCTATCACCAAAATTATCTTTTTTTCTGGGTGGTTAATTCGAAATATATGTTTTTATTTTATTTGATATCTTCATGAATACCTTAATGGACTCTTTCTTATTGGTGGGAGGTGGGGAGAAAGATGGGCAATCTTGGGTTTGTTCAATCTTACTAAATTTTGTCTAGTTAAATCTGGGTTTAATTCTCCTTGGAATTATCTCAAAAAATGATTTTTCAATGCATTTCATCTTTAATTTTCTTCTAAACTTTTCAATCCATCTTCCTGCAATTTCAACAATTATCATCTAGTTAGTAGGCTCCCGCCTCTGCCTCCTTTCTTTCTCTTTTTATTTGATCAATCTCCAGTGATCCCTTTATCACAATAGACTCAACATTAATCTACATAAATACACTGTTGCTATAGGAGAACAAGTGTAACTTTTCATCTGTGTGACATAGCTGTTAAGTCACAAGAATGTACCGTCCTCTCCTCAAATGATATGGTTTATCTACAGAGGTATCCCCACCCACCCACTACAACTTCTCAGTTTAGACACAGCAGCCTTAGAAACGAAAAAACCTGTCATTACCATTTTGCCACACTTATGTACTTTTCTTCTCAGTCTGTTGGATTAAATAATTACTAAGCTTAGTCAGGCACAAGGCCACAATACTGGAGCATCCAGTGAGGAATGAGCTCACTGGTAATGAAATGCTAAATCAGCTTTGCTGACACTTGCTTTACAGTAAACATCTTGTAAATATCTATTAAACTGAACATAGTCTGGTACAAGGCCACAGTAATGGGAAACCTATTGTAGATAGTGCTCATTACTGTAGAGAAAAATGTGTGAAAAATGAAGAAAAGAAGTAATCTTCAAACACATTAATTTAAATGATTTTTATTATTGAATATAAAAGCAATCTTTGTTTACTTTCAAGTTGAAAGAAACATGCGACAAATTCCTCACAAAGTTCAATGAAAAATATTTTCTTTTTCTTTTTTTACAACAGAACAGAAATGAATTGTGTTAGTATGAGTGAAAAGATGCATGTGACTACTTAATGGGAGAATCACATATTTGCGTTGTTTTATATATGTGTGTATTTGTGCTGCATGATCATAGCAGTAGGCAATAGCCACCAGTTAACATTATTTGTACTACTATTATGATTTACTTTGTTTACATATTTTCATTCATGTTTTTTATGTTGTATAATTTACTTTAAAATGCAGGAAGATATTGCATGAATGTACTTAAACTCAATAATTATACAAAAGGTTGAGTAATCATTATTGCGTACAAAATTCCTGGTCAATGGTTTACCGAAAAACTAAAAACTGAATTTATTAATTTATGTTACACTATTTCTAACAAAAAAATCTGATCACATGAAACTAAAAGTTAGATTTACTAGACTCAGAAGTTTATTGGTTAATATTTCCCAATTTTTAGGAGGGAAAATATTGTTAATCATTTTCTGGAGCAATCTCACAAATTTGTAGCAAACAACAATGGTTGTCTGCTTTTTGAAAGATGGAAGTGTGTTTGAGATAATATCGCTGATTGGTTAATAAATGCTAATGTGGAAATTTAAATTTGGAGCTATTGTGTAAGCCTATTTTTGCACAAAATGAGTGTTAGTAAAATCACTTAGATCTATTGAATTTTTCAACAATATTTTAATGCAGTTCCAATGATAAATGATCCATTTCTTAATGATCACTTTTAATTCAGCCAACCTCCTATCAGTTCTATTACATCATTGTTGCATCAGCTTTGGAAGCCATGGCAATTGATTTGCAAGATTATAAGTACTTTCATTTACACTTGGACTATTGTCTGCATTTTTATTGTCGTTATATAGTTTTGGTTGTTTGTCCTATGGTCTTCTTCAGATTCTCGTCATTCCTCGTAAGGGTCAGGGAATTTCAAACTGAACCCTTTAATTAATCTATATGGATTGTCTGTTCTTGTTCTACTGTCCATGTCTAGGATTATCTCCTTTTTGTTATTTAGTACTGAACAGTTATTGCTCATCCTGTTGAGTCCAGGGATTGAACTCACAATTACTATATCACTAAATTCATGAATGGATGTGTTAATCCACTAGGTTATTGTTCCGTGGTCCAGGTAGTGCCAACTTAGTCTCAGTGGGAAACAGGGTGAGAAATAACTGAGCAATACTAAATAAGAATAGTATATCTGTAGATATAAGGAACTGAGAAAGTGCGCTAATCTTGCAGTTCCCATCAATGAATTTAAAACAAGGACCATATGTAATATCACCAATCATTGAAAAGACAATAACAGAACAATGCAGTATACAAAGTGGTAGAGAAAAAAACAAAGATCTACTTAGAGTGGGCTGATTTTAAAATCCAACAGACACTGAGTCTAGTGAATTATGAATTCAATCCCTGGGCTGCGTAGTATAGACTTGAACTCAGTGGAAACAGGGCAAGCAATAACTGAGCAGTACTAAATAAGAACAAAATGAGTTATTCCTAAACATTGTCAGCAGAACAAGAACAATCTATATCTGCCGATTAATTAAATGGTTCAGTTGGAAATTTCCTGAAAGTTACCTGGAAAGATAAGTACCTGATGAAAGACACAAGACACTATAGTTGAAACATTGTGACAATAACAACAAAGAGGAGACAAAGAGTACCTTTATTTGTGAAAGAAGAATTCTCATTCAGGATTTATTTATCAACTAGTAATGGTACCTGATGTTGCAGGGGTCTTATCCTATTTCATAACTGCAATGTGGCTTACAGCCACATCATGTTGAAACACCAGTTCTTGTATGATCACCAAAGTTAAGCAATGTTGAACCTAGTGAGTACCAAGATGGGTGACCGTTTGGCAATACCAGGTGCTGTAAGCAAGGATATGCGGGTGATGTAATGGATAATGGCTCGGAATTGTTAATTGGAGAGCCAAATTCCAATTCCTGCAGGATTTTGTTATATTTACTTATGGGTAAATACCCTTGGGAAAGGTATGAATCCATTTTTCTCACAGAATCTATGGGTTAATTAGTAAGACTTTTATCACTAAAGCCATTATTATCTTAAAAACCTACATCCGACAAGGAGATTGATAAGGAGATTGATGGTTTTGAGGAGCATGGAATCCCCTCTTAATTGCTACTGTTCCCAGATCCACCCTAACCCATGTTGGTAGCACCTGTTAGGGTCCCAGCTATGGGCAAATAGTGAACCCCCAAAAAACACTATGAAAGTATAAAAATACATTTTTATAGTAAAATACTAGCAGTACACGTTTACATAAATAAATAACTAACACTCCATATTTATAGCAAAATGACCAACAATACATGTTATCTGTAGTGGAAGGTATACTATTGCATTCAAAATATATATAGTTGAAACCATAAAATTATGTTCAAAATATTTAGATTTTAGCATTAAATAATTCATAGAGGTTGATATGCCGCTAAACAAAATCAACCAAACAACATGAAATAACTTTCATTACATTAATCCATATAATATTCTACAATTTCTGAAAGAAATCAAACTGTATTCCCAAATATAACTTCAACAACACTATAACATAAAACACACATATCACTGCATCTAGTAATTATGTCTATACAAACATGTATATGCACAAAATTTGAGTATCATCTACCATGTATTCAATTGTGAAAGCAGAATAACATATCATATTTTTATTAATTGCAAGCTCCCAAGAAAATTAAATTTCAGCATTAAATAACACATAAGGAGTTGATATGCAGTTAAACAAACAAATCAATCATCACCTTAAAAAAAAATAAAATTGCATACAAAATATTTAGACTTCAGCATTAAATAACCCATAGAGGTGTTGATATGCCAAAAAAACACCCAACAATAACTGAACAGTATTAAGCAGTTTGTTTTTATTCACAAGATTTGTATATAACACAAAATAATATTACAACTAAATTACTTCAATAGGTTTAAACACATTATTATACATGTTGTAATGGAATGTCCCACACTCCCTATCACCTATGTGGACTGACTATATCAGTAGCTATATATAGTGAGCACAGGATATACCTGGGGGCTTGCTTTGGGAATTACTAGCCTGCCATCCGTCTTTCAGTAGTGTATTCTCTTTTACAATAAACCTCTCTTTCTTTCATCTATGAGCGTGTTGCTGTTCCTTCACTTGAGTGCCATCTTTGTTTGCAACCTCTTTAAGGATACAACAATACATCTATTTCCTACTTATTAGATTATCCTATTTGAGTGGGTGTATAGATAAATACCAAAGACATTCCTTATGAAAACTTATTATTATACTTGGCTCCAAGGGTTCATCCACCCTCCCAGGCAGTACTTTTCCCAATGCACTTAACAGAGAAGAGTCAGGGTCAATGTCTTAGGAATTCCAATAGGGAAGTGCCAATGGGGCTGAGTAATTTTTTCTCCAATCCCATGTAAACATGGGATTCCCACTTTAAACAGGTATATGCCAAATTCTGTTTGAATACACAATTTGAATTTGAAAGCCATTGACAAAACGTTCACTCATTTATCAAAATTAGAAACATCAAATTAATAAGGAAACAGTTATTTTTGAAAATTTGATTTTTAAAGCTGAACATTCAAATTATTTCTTTCCATTAACCAAGAGCTGTTAAGTTGGTTAGGATATAAGACACCTGTTGACAGTTATAATTATAAAACAGCATTTATGTCACATGCATATGGGAACAGACAATCAGATTTATATATTTAAATTGAGCTTTATATATTAGGTATATCTATTTTAAGAATGGAGTTTTTACTAATCTCCCAAATTTTGTGCTTTCAAGCGAAATTTCTCCTGTCATAAATCTTTCAAAGTTTTTCATATCTGCACAGTTTTGAATTATTTATAATTCTCAAATGTAAACAAAGAGAATTTTAGAATATATTTTTTATTAATCTGACAGATTTTTATCACGTTAAACATTATTTTAATGGATACTCATAGTGCAGCACTTTAAGCAAAGTAAAATCTCAAGAAGTGATGGATTGTTATTTATTAATCCAACAGATTTTATTACTTAAACTTTTTTTAGTGGATACTGATATTTGAGTAGACACTCCATTTATAAAACAACTTTTGAACCTATCACATATATATATATATATATATATATATATATATATATATATATATATATATATATATATATATATATAAATGGATTTTTATTAAATTATTATAAATATTAAATGACAGAATTCTATCACTTTAAACATTATTTTTAGTGGATACTTATATTTGAGTAGGTGCTTCACTTATTTATTAAACATATATTTATTTATTTTCAACTGAATGGGCCTGAATGTTCAAGAAATCTTATTAAAGAAAAATTTCTGCTTAACAGTAGGAATTGAAGCTGCATCCCTCAAGGCAGAGGAAGCTACCATTTAGCCTGTCACACCTTACTGAACAGTCTGTCAAGCAAGGCCAAATTTTGTGCTGTAAGTAAAATTTCTCCTGTCATAAATCTCTCAAAGTTTTTTATATCTGCACAGATTTTTATCCAAATGTAAACAAAAAGAATTTTTAAAACAGATTTTTTATTAATCTGTCAGATTTTTATCTCTTTAACCCCTTCCCTACCAATTATTTTGGGAAAATGTTTCATTTTCAGACTAAATCTTTTATTTGTTTTAATATAGTAACTAAGAAACTGAGACACCTTGAAGTACCCAAGTAATGGCTAACACCTCTACTAGACGTACAAGCTGACAATTGGACTCATTTTAAGCTCAGAAGGGCATAAAAAGAATTAAGATTGATGCATAAACACATCTGTAGCTGGTTTTTGAACATTACGTTTTGGATGTATTTATTTGTCTGTGTCTGAAAAAGACACTTTCGATAAAAACGTATATACACATCTACGCTGGGGAAGGGGTTAAATGTTATATTTAGTGGATACTCATATTTGAGTAGACGATCCATTTATTTATCAAACAGTATATTTATTTATTTCCATCTACCGGCCTAAATGTTGAAGAAATCTTATTAAAAACAATTTGCACTCTCCAGCAGATATAAAAAAACTTTGAGAGATCTATGACAGGAAAGATTTTGCTTGAAAGTATGAAATTCGGCTTCACCTGACTGACTGCTCCTTTTAGCCAAGTTAGTTAAGGCTTGCCAGGCTAAATAGTAGCTTCATCTGCCCTGAAGGATGCAGTTTCAATTCCTGCCAGAGAGCACAAATTTTTCTTTAATAAGATTTCTCAAACATTTAAGCCAGTAGATGAAAATAAATAAATATATTATTTAATAAATAAATGAAGCACCTACTTAAATATGGGTATCCACTAAAAATAACATTTAAAATGATACAAATATATCTATTCATTATATAAAATATAATGTGACTTTTTTATATTTATTAATTATACAGCTTGATTATATGACCTTAATAATTTGATATTCCCTTGTTAATGGGAGGTATTATTTTGTCTGAAAAAGACACTTTCGATAAAAACGTATATACACATCTACGCTGGGGAAGGGGTTAAATGTTATCTTTAGTGGATACTCATATTTGAGTAGACGATCCATTTATTTATCAAACAGTATATCTATTTATTTTCATCTACTGGCCTAAATGTTGAAGAAATTTTAGTAAAGAAAAATTTGAACTCTCCAACAGATATAAAAAACTTTGAGAGATCTATGACAGGAAAGATTTTGCTTGAAAGTATGAAATTCGGCTTCACCTGACTGACTGCTCCTTTTGGCCAAGTCAGTTAAGGCTTGCCAGGCTAAGTAGTAGCTTCATCTGCCCTGAAGGATGCAGTTTCAATTCCTGCCAGAGAGCACAAATTTTTCTTTAATAACATTTCGCGAACATTCAGGCCAGTAGGTGAAAATAAATAAATATACTATTTAATAAATAAATGAAGCACCTACTTAAATATGGGTATCCACTAAAAATGATGTTTAAAATGATACAAATATATCTATTTATTATATAAAATACAATGTGACTTTTTTATATTCATTAATTATACAGCTTGATCACACCACCTTAATAATTTGATATTCCCTTGTTAACAGGAAGTATTATTTAAATCCAATAAACAAATATATTTCATGTTATTTTAACAACAGATATCCTATTATCAATTATGAGATCAGGTTGCTTTTTATTTCCTGCTTTCTTTTTTCTTACATATCTATAAGTCTACCATTCGTCCATGCTTAGAATATTGCTGTCAAATATGGTCCAGTGCCCATGCCTATTTATCTTGAGCTCCTTGATAAAATCCAAAGAAGAATCTGCAGTATTATTGGTCCTGATCTGGTAGCTCAGCTTCAATCACTTTCTCACCACCGTAAGGCTGCCTGTCTTTTCTATAAATACTTTCATGGTAATTGTTTGTATGTGCTCTTTGCTATTGTACCTAGACTTTTAGAATTTAAGCACAGTACTAGACTGGTATTGAGATCTCCTCAATTTGCAGTTGAGCTGACTAGATGTAGCCATAAATTCTATGCTAAAAGTTTTTTTTTCTCACGCTTCTCGCTTGTGGAACTCCATTCCGGCTCCATGCTTTCCAGCCAACTTTAATCTGCAAAAATTTAAATGAAATGTCAATCGCTATCTACTCTTCACTTACTACTCTTTATTAATGTTTCCGTTCCTAATTTTTCCACACCCTGTAACCCCTTGTATCTTAGTGGCTTTATTGCTTTGCATTGGATGATACCAATTAAAAAAAAGATTTTTACTTTTAATCATTTTAAAAGGCAGAATTCTTAAATGTGACGATTGTATGGATAAAAATCTGAGATTATGAATACAGAAAATGTAACTAATACAATTAAAACATATTTAAATTAAAAAATTAGATAAATATGGCTGTCATTTTTAATGGGACAGATTATATTAGCTTTATTTGGATATTTTTACTTTTAATGAATATATATATTATATTATATTGGATATTTTTACTTTTAATGAATATATATATTATATTTTTACTTTTAATGAATATATATATTATATTTTTACTTTTAATGAAAGCAGAATTCTTTCTTACATGTGACAACAGAGTTAATTGTATGGATAAAAATCCAAGATTACAGGTACAGAAAATATAAACAATGCAACTGAAAAATCATTTTTTGATGGTATAGATAAACTAGTATAGATATAAAACAATCTTTATCCATATATACATATTAATTTAATATAAAATGCCACTATTATTTACATATAGATCTGAGTAT
This sequence comes from Acanthosepion pharaonis, assembly GCA_903632075.3. NCBI lineage: Eukaryota > Metazoa > Mollusca > Cephalopoda > Sepiida > Sepiidae > Acanthosepion > Acanthosepion pharaonis. The sequence continues at coordinate 1,083,665 of CAHIKZ030000520.1, read as the reverse complement.
AGTATTTACGTACTCTGTGGAAAATCTTAGGAATATAATTTTTTCTATGTGCATGTGAGGCAGTAAAAGTCCAGACTTTTACTATCTGATGATCCGCAGATGAAACTGTATTAGCAGAAAGGTTTGGATTTTTATTTCTTATATTTTAGAAAAGTTTATAGATAGATCGTTCAAAGTATTTTATGTAACAAATAGGTATTAGAACAAAAATCATTAGGAAAGAGAAGAAAAAGTAATAATGAGCAAAGAAAAAGATTGAGTATATCAAAGGCGCAAACTTCATTTGTCAAGTGGGTCTTTTGTGTAGCTCACCCCCAAAAAACGAGTACTTATCTGTTACATAATATCAGTGCTTCTATATGGCAGTAAATGTTGGACAATCTCCTCACAAATGAAGAAGAGACTTGAAGCAACAAAAGGATACTGATGATACCATGGCCCGAAAATGTGAGCAATGATATAGTTTTAGAGATAACATAAACAAAAAGGAAACTTATATTTAACATCAAGAAGAGATGGTTGAAATTTCTAGGGCACATAATGAGGAAAGAGGGCTTGTAAAATCTGATACTCACAGGAAAAATTGAAGGCAAGAAGGAGGGAGAGAGGAAAACAATGACCTACTTAGTGAATGTGAGTAAATGGAACAAGGTTTAGGAGAGAGAACAAAAAGACAAAATTTATTAAGAGCTACAAAGGACAAGAAATTGTGGAGAGCCATGATCATCTACATAATGAAGGGACACAGCACATAGAACAACAACAGATTTCCATACAAATGGAACTGAAATACATCAATTTCATAATGGTAGTAAAATATGTATTTCAAATTGATCTATCATATACCATTCATCTCTTAATGGAACTAAAATACACCCACTTCATAATGGTAGTAAAATATATATTTCAAATTGATCTATCATATACCATTCATCTCTTAATGGAACTAAAATACACCCACTTCATAATGGTAGTAAAATATATATTTCAAATTGATCTATCATATACCATTCATCTCTTAATGGAACTAAAATACACCCACTTCATGCTGATCTGTCAGTGAAACTATACAGCTTAAATTATCAGTAATAATGCCAATTGTATTTCAATAGACAACATAGAATATTTTGTCATAAATGTTATCATCTTTGGGGTTCTGTTTTCTCTTGCCTTTTTATTTTATTTTCTCATATAATCACCTAAAAAAAACAAAAAAAACATGGGTTTTTGCACATGTGTTAAAGTGCCAATAATCCTGTTTACACATTCCTATATTTTGGATAGAAAGATATTCTTTCTGGTAAGCCTTTTTCGGGTATAAGATGTTTGCAATAAAAATAAAAACCACCCTAAGAGCTTAATTGTACAGAAATATTTTGCACAAAAGAATTACTGTATTTCACAGCATCTTACATGCAGTTTTTTTTTCAAATAACACTTACCACCTAACAGCATACCTGTACATTATAAGAGAAGGCAAGATATTTGGTTGCATTTAAAGCAAGCATGCTTCATGTTGCCATGGCAATGGAATTTTATGAAAGCGAGGATGATAGTTTCAGAATTCAACAATGCTAATACTATTAATGTATAAACTATTGTTGTAAAATCAGATATAGTAGTTGATACTCAAGTAGTCACACAAACTGAATATAGATAATCTTGTGTTCATGTCTAGGGGAGACAATTTATAGTCGCCACTTTTCACATATTTAATTCAACTACCACTACAACTTGACCTAATCTTCTGACTTCTTTCTTTTGTCATTGAAAATTTTTATCTCTCTTTTTTTTTTTCTAAAAATATATTTCAGTATTTAGCTTTTATTCTTTTTCAAAAAATATTTGCTTGAAAATTAGGGATTCATGTTAAACACGTACACGGTATACAGAGTGAAATACACTATTGTACAGTCTTTTATCTTTCTTCTTGAATCATCCTTGAACAAACATTATGTTGAAGGGTTAAATTCATCGATCATGTCTTTCAGTTGCAAACTAAGTGAACTTGTTACAGTTAGTAGTCACAACATCTACTACTAAAGATTACAATATCACATTTTTTATAGACAGTATCTCCTTACGACTGACAGTGAGGTCTCTCCAACAAGCAGATGTGATCTGAAACCACAGTGTATCATTGTACACACCACAGTCTTTAACCATCTCTCCACATACCAAAGGTTGAGTATTTTGAGGTGGGGATACTCTATCATTACTTACAGTACTTGTGTTTTCAAATGGTCCCCCATCTAGCACTGACCATGTTCAGTAATGCTTAACTTCAGTGATCAAATGAAAATTGTTGTTTTCAAAATAAGATTATAAAAAACTAAAATTTGAAAATATATATTATATATATATATATTTTGAACAATTCATTAGACAAGAGATTAATATTCTTTAAATTATTAATTTAAATTTATAAATTCGACCGAAATTTAACAAATCAATGAAATATTTCTACTTGCTGGTATAGGAGATCCAAAATATGTCTTTTGTTGGAGAAAAAAAACTTTGTCAGTAGTTTTCATTTGTTTTTATTTTTTTTATCTTTTAACATTGTTAACATTCTTTTTAGTGTTGGTCAAACAGTCTCTTTTTAAGTTGTTATTTGAGATAAGAACTGGATAAGAAAATTTATCCTGAATTCTCTGGTCAAAATTGGATCCAAAATTTGTATATAAAAATATATATATTGCTGTATATATATATATATATATATATATATATATATATATATATATATATATATATATATATATATATTACTTATTTCATGAATCTAAAATTTTTTTTATAAGTTATCTTTAACCAGTTTCTTCTTCACACCATGAAACCCCATCAAAATTTTTCATGGAACTGAAATCGTTCAGTTTACTTTCAGATGTTAATAAAATTAAATTTTATCAACATTGTAAGAGAAAAAGATTAAACAAAAATATGTTAAAAACATTTAATTGACTAGTTTTAGGAAATAAATGCGAAATGTATTTGCTTACAAAAGAAATGAAGAAGAAAAAAGGAAAATAATACATGATGTCTGAAATCTAAGTTTCAGTTTTAAAAAAAAATCTTTTTGTGGTAAAATTAAGTTAACAACAATATAGTGAGTAAAAATAAAAAAAAATAGTTGCCAGTTTTGTCTTCTCTTAATGTTAAATTTTATGAAGTCAGATCTTTTGTAATGGTTTTCTTTCTTACCCAGTGTACGCCAATCACGAAATAAAGTTGTAAACTAAACAAGAAAAATGAATGAAGATTTTTTTATGAATAAATTGGCTTTTTTATCTAGTGAATACACCTAAATTAGATATTAAGAATAATTAAAATAGTTCTTAATTTCACTTTTAAAATGTCTTTATTTCCAGATATGCAAGTCTCTAGTGTAAAATTAGATACCTCTATGAAATTGCTAAAAAAAGAGCATAGCATGATGAAAAAGACACCAAACTTGACAAAAACAAAATTTTATTGTCTAAATGCTTATGTTATTATTAAGAGGAAAGATCAAAGTTTTTTTTAATTATTTTTTAAAATTTTTCCTTTTTTTTAGAACACTCTAAATTTTGATTAAAAAAAACCTTGTTTCTCTTTGTATCACCGGAACTAGTAAAATAACATAGACAATTTTTATCACATTTTTTTTGTATGACACACATTAATTTGGAAAATCTTGCAAAAATAAAAATGTTAATGAAACTTTCAGAAACTATTGACAGATGATTGAAATTATTATAAATATGTTTTTTTTATTAAAATCATGGCAGAAATATTTTTTTTTATATTTATTACCCTCCCCCATAACTAATTTTATGAAAACGCTAGAAATTCAATCACATCAGGTTTAGTGATTACAATAGTTAAAAGCACAAGGCTTTGAGGAATGCAAATCATGTTTTTTTTTGTTTTTAGTTGGATCTCCCCTACCTGAAAATCAGCTCTGAATTGTAACATACAAAACTCAATAAAACAAAGATATTATTTAATTTCAAATGCTTTTATTTGCTTTTAGTTGTTTTTATGAATATAGACAATATTTTCTGAAAGCAAAAATATTTTTTGATGAAAAATGAATTTTTAATACAATTATTTGTTATTTCTTTAATTATAATAGATTTTTACATTTAAGTTGTTAAAATATTATAAAATTAGTTAAAAGCCGCATCGGGTTTCCTAAGTGTACTTATGAGATATATCTTTTTTTAGCACATTGTAAATTGTATCATTTTAACTAATCAGAAGATCTGCAGTAATTAAGAAATGTAATTTTGTGCTGTAATTATAAAGTACGGAATACCAACCAGAATACAATTAAGTTACATTATTTGAGTTAAGCATTGTTCTCAGATGTTAAGGCCTTTACTTTTGCGAAACATGTGTGGAGAAGTTAATTTGATTTTTCAATTTCAACTGAGAAGGGTACCTTCAAATATTAGTATCATCTTATGAAATTTATATGATCTTATTTTTATATTAATCTCAGTTATGACATTTTTCCATAAATGAAATACCAAAATTAATAATAAAATGAATGGAAATACAAATAACACAGTAAAATGTAATAAATGTACATAAAATTATAGTATTTTATGTACACTTCTGATAAAATTTCATAAGCTACCTATAAATTAATTAGATACCTTTCTTATGAAATATGAAATTTAATCTTACTCTTAACAGTCTTATTTTAATTTCTTTATAATATATTTTCCATAAAGCATTGTAAACGTAAAGGTGAAAGCTAAGTACAAAAAAAATTAGAGTGCTGAAAGTTTTCCTTAAAAATAACGAGGTAAATAATTTGTTCACTTAAATCTAAATAACTTCATTTTTCACCTTCCGTAGAACAAATTATGATCACATAAATCCGTCAATACATCATTCAACACCTGTCAAGTGATGCGAAAGGTTATGACCTGTTTTGTTTTATTTTCAAATTACATCTTTTCGGCACAGAAGCTAAGTCAACCTTAGTTCAAAATATTTTAAATAAACATTATAATTTCTGATTTTCTTAAAATAAGTTTTGAAAAAATGATAACTGATTTTTAAAAGAATTTCAAAGTGAAATTTTCATCTTTTTTATAAAATAGAAAAAATGGATGCCATAATCGGTTGTCAATTTTGCTGACTCAAAAAAACAAGATTTTTAATGAAAAATTCAGACATGCTCGGAACGAAAAAATACCCCAAAAATACTTTGATCTTTCCTCTTAATAATAAGATGATCATTTAGACAATAAAATTTTGTTTTCGTCAAGTTTGGCATCCTTTTCATCATGCTATGCTCTTTTTTAGCAATCTTATGGAGGTACCTATGTAAAATTGTTTGTTTTCTACAAATAAAGTGATGTTTCTATCTAGCGAATACACCTAAAATTAGACATTAAAAAATAAAGTAAGTTTTAATCTCAGTTTTAAAATGTGTATATTTTCAAAACTGTAAGTCATTATTTTTTAAACTCAAAGTAAAAATTATTCTTTTAGCCACTAGTGATCAGTGGGTGTTCTGCCTATAAAATTCTTCTAAACAAGGAAAATTAATTCATTTTATTTTTACAAATATCTTTATGGTTTTATCTAGCAAATACACTTTAAAATGATTAAAATAGTTTTTAATTTCAGTTTTAAAATGTGTATCTAAAAAAGAACAGGTGATACTCACAGATTTGGAAACATAACCATCCTAAAATGAAATTAAAAGCTTTTAATTATTTTTAATATTTAATTTTAGGTGTATTTGCTAGATAAAAACAACTTTTTTTGGTGGAAAAAAAATAACTCATTGATTTTCCTTGTTTAGAAGAAATTTATTTGCAAAACCCCAATAACAGTTGACTGGCATACCAGAAAAGAATTGCTGTATTTTTAATTATTTTAAACTGAAACATGAGGGGTTTCATTATTTGGCTTTTTAAAAGCCATATCATAAACTAATTTCTGGAGAGCTGTACTATTTTCTCTCTCAAAAATGTGTTGTCCAAAGACACAAATATATATTTTATGTGGTGATTTCTTTCATATTTTACCAATTTGTTAATAAGTATGGTAGTTATTTATAGTTGACAGTTTATTTGAAAGTTTAATAAACTTTAATCCAAGTCATGAATTCTATGACTAAATTACCTTTAAAGTCTAAAACAAAACTGACTTTAGGTGAACAATTCCTACTTTATTATCCACCCTGATTCACGGTTTTCAGGTTTTCAATTCCAGTGGTCTTTAATGCATGTGTAAATTTATAGACATGCATTATTACCCTTGCTTAAAAACCAAATATTGACCCCTTACGCACCAGTTAACAGACTTCCACAATGACAGACGTTTGAAAAAACTACACTCGAAAGTCGAGAAGTATATGGGGCATTTTTTTTATGCGACAAGACAGTAGTTTCAATAATTTGAAAGTTCTTTTACCACACATGCTATCAGTTAATCTATTTTCTTTTTTTTTTTTTGCTTACTTTATAATTTTTGAAGGAATTCACTTCCACAGGTCAGAGAAGAAATGAACATCTTCCTGGTTGTAGTTTAAGGTGTCTTTTAAGTGAGTGTGCGTGTGTACAATTTCAAGAATATTGATAAAGATTAGTCACTTTGATTTTGTGAAACAAAGTAACGTATAAAATTTAGTCTTGAAAAAAAATCATAGTTCGCATTTTCGGTTGTTCAAGGCAAAATACCGTTTTTACTCACTGTAAAAAAAAATAATTCAATGAATAAAGGCACATACAAATTACATATTTAGAAAGATTCATTTATTTTCTTTCCAGACATACAAATATTTTTAAAATTGAACCAGAAATACACAAGAATTTGGAAGAAGAGTGGACTAAGTTCCAAATTTCTATCTCAAATAAAATTAGATATCAACTGGAAATGCTATCATACATTGCACAATAAAATGAATGGCTTTCATAGAAAGCAAAAATACTAAATTAAAAACCGAATAGAAAACTGCAGTATCAAGAGAAAAAATCCGGAAACTGATACCAAAACATAAATTGCCAAACCGACCAAATCTAATATTCTTTTCTTAATGAAGATAACTAATTTGTATATTCAGTTTTAAAAATCAATTATTTTTTTAAAAAACTGTTTTGCTATTTACTTACAAATTTTTTTGATAATCTTTATAAATAAGCAACTATGGTTTTAAAAAGGACATAATAAAAGTATATTTTCACATAATTTATACAAATATATTAAAACAAAAGAGCAAGTGCAAGAATTAGGAAAAAATACTGTAAAATGGTGAATCAAAAAATATAACAAATAAGAAACAACAAAAAAATGTAACCAATTATCACTCCTTGCTCTTTAGAGTTCAATCGAGGACAAAACAATGACAAAAAAAAGGGGCAAGTAAATACTACCAGGGATTCTGCAATATAAATCACAGATAAATTATATTTAGACTGAGCAACAATTCCTTCTGCCTACAGAGGGAAGGCTGCATAGACTTAATATAAATGGCTTCAAGCACTTTCAAATGGTAAGCCAAATGTGTTTTGCTGACTCTATATCTCTAGTAAAAAACAAGGCACAAATTGGATTATTTGTTAAGTGTTTTGCAATCAAAGAATTAGAAGTATTAACAAGCATAAGCAAATTTTCAAACTGACACAGATCTTAGATAGGAAAAAAATGGACTTATAGATACTAAAAGACTGACAAATAAATGTAGAGAGACAGGCACAAAGACCTAAATAGATAAAGTGGGATAAAGAAAGAGAGAGATAGACAGATAGGTACCAACAGAAACAAACAGATTGATGCCAAGAGATGAAGAGAAAGAAAAAGAGAGAGATCAACAGATTGAAACTAAGACAGATACAAGGGTGTACTGAAAGGTTATTGGCCCAACCAAGAAACCTTTCCTAAGAACTATCTGAACTTTATTCATTTGGTCAGATTTTGAGAAGTAGGTTGGATTAAGAACTTTTCATCACCCCTCATAATTCCTATCTTCTGACAACATATTTTATAACTGTTAGTGTATTCTTATAATCCTATATACAAGGAGGTGCAGAAAAGAAGGGATTCCGAAATAAATTTTGATTTTTAGTAATTTGATCAGATTTTGAGAAGTTATTTTTTTAAGATTTTTTTTATTTATCTACAGACCATTTTGCTGTTTTCCAGGTAGAGTTTGAACATAAATTGTCCAATGACTTCTGAGCACAATAATCAAAACCCTCCAAAGAAATATAATGTATAGCTATGGACACAATCCTCTTGACCAACAAATTGTTTGATAATAACTTAAGCTGAAAATGCAGAGAAAAAATTGGACAATTTGTTTAAACAATAACAGGAAAATTGCCTGAACTGAAAAAAAAAAATACAATTAATAGGAATTAAACAAAGAACTTTGGTTGATCGTCAAATAAGAAATTCATACACAAACCCAATTTTCCTTATGCAATTAATATTTAAATTATTTTAGTACAGCATAAATAAATTTCTTATATGTTTTCAAAATTCAACATGATCATTTACTCACTTTTGTTTCATATTTAGTCTCACACACACACACATACACACATAAATCCAAATCCAGAGCCTCCTGTTGGAGGGACCCCTCCCTGATTGACTATCTTCATGGGTATAGCTGTACTTACCATATATGGACAATAGCAGGTTGGTGAGGCTACTTAACCCATAGTAGGATGTTTTGATTTCACAGTTGTTCTTCTCTGAGACAGGTTACCACCCAAGGATATAGGACCCAGCCTGTCCTGCTATTTACCAATAGCTGGGGGAGAAGAGATGGATTAATATCTTTGCCAGGGGTATTTGCACTTAAGTGAATGTAAAACACAACTAAACTGGAATATGAACTCAGCTCTCTGATTCCTCAATCCGAGCTGCTGTCCATTAAACCAACATGCACCACATACACTTTAATATTCGCATAAAAAGTGTACAAGTAGTAAAAATGTTTAGTGCAAAATGTAAAATACCGTGCTATTAACATAATAATAAATATTTCTGAACTCTTACACCTCCACAACTGCCACTTGCATGTTTTAACACAATTACCAACACATTAAACTAAGTTATGGAGGTGTAAAGTGTTCAGAAATATTTACTATTATATATGGTGCGTTCAGTGTACATCTTATTTGAAAATTGCAAAAACATACTAATAAATTAGACCAACCATGGCATTTGAATTTAACTTGTTTGGATATTAAGTTCATGATACTTATATAAATTAACTAAACATTGTAAACATTTTAGTTGGTCATAGATAAATATTGTGAAGTTTTTTATTCATTAATTAAAATTATTGCTCTAGATATCTTTTGAGCACTCTTATTAACAAAATTCTGACATACATTAAATTATATAATTTTTACATAATTTTACATATATCTGTGGTGGAGACATATCTCACCGAAGCAAGAGAAGGTGAATTGTCTGTACATGTGTCTGAAGACAGCATAGACGTGTGAGGTGAACTCCGGCAAACCAATATTGAAGAGACTCAGCACATGTGTTATCGGTGAGAACAAGGCTAACACAAGTGAGAGATCTCAGTTTCTTGCCCTAGACTAAGGAAGGATAAAAAGAGCTGACTTTTTGTTTCGGGGTAGTTTGTTCTTTGAGACTGGTGAAGGTTATACCTGTGTTCCAGAGAAAGAGCGATAATACTGTAGTTTACGGTGTGCAAGAAACAGAGTCCCGAGTGAAGCATTGTTCTGGTTTCCACGTTAGCTGTCAACAGGAACAGATTTGAGTGGATATTTATTTTCCTACCACCCAATTTTCATTTAAATCTCACAATATCAATAGTTGTAATTATTATCATATTATAATTCTGCTTGTTCCTTGGTTAGCATGTACATTATGCCTTGTAATAGCTTGCCTGTCCTATGCCCTCAAATTTATTAATAAAAATTATTGCTCTAGATATCTTTTGAGCACTCTTATTAGCAAAATACCGACATACATTAAATTATATAATTTTTTAAAAAATTTACATTATTTTACATATATCAATAGTTGTAATTATTATCATATTATAAGTTTCCTCCTCCTTAACATGTACATTATACTTGCCTGTCCTTAGCATGTGTGTTTTCATGTGACACATTTCATCCTCTAGGACTTCATCAGATTAAGTTTGTTTATATTGATGTGACTACACATGCACACAAATGAGCAACACTGGGAATTTTAAATTTAAAAATAATTTTATATATATATATATATGTATTTTTGAAATATAATATAGCCAATTTGATTGAGATTTTTTTTTTCTTTCTATCACTTTTGTTATAAAATATTCCACACTCTGATAATAGAAGATTTACCAAGAATAATGAAACGTTATAAGAACCCGGACACAAATTTACTGTGGATGAGCTTCGTCTTTCATCTTTGTGTACTGTTTTTCTCTTTTAATTAAAGTATCATTTTTTTTATATCAAAATTGTGGTCAGTCTTGTTTTGGTGAGCAACTAATGTGTTTAATGTACTGTTTTTTTAAAATATCATCTTTTATTTAAATTTCTTGAAATTTCTCTGATGTAATTTTTGTGGCAATCATTAAAGTAAATTCCTCCTTCAAGTTTTAGATTATTGTTCTGTTTTGATTGAGTCTTTTACTGTTTTAGATGTGGTTGTGGCAAATTTTATGTTGACTTTAGATAAATTCTTTTCAATTGTAGTTAGTGGGTAGGACAATTTTTTGATTCACTGTTTGTCAGGAGAGGCTAGTTTTTTATTTTGGAATATTTTATGATCCTTTTGTTTTGCATTGAACATGAAATAGAGTATTGGAGGAGCTTGAAAGTATTTTCAATGTATTTCTCCTCTTCATGTAAATATTGAGGGCTGCAAATTATGAGTGCTCTTAAGTAGAATCTGGTGATCATTCCGGATTTTATTTTGTTGTTATGATGGGAATGGAAATTTATTAGATCATTTTTATTAGTTGGTTTTTGGTGAACACTAAGTTTTAAGCAACTGTTAACATGGTGTAACATATCTAGGAGATGTAAAGTATAGTTTTCTTCCAATTCAGATGTAAATTCTATTGTATGTTGGATTTTGTTTAGTTTATCTCATCATCATCATCCTTCGACTTCCCTATGGTTGGAACTCCATTGATAATCCCTTTCCACACTGTTCAGTCCTGCATTGCTGTCCCCAGATCCCCAATGTCCAACTGTGAGTCCCAAGACATAGTGTCTGGGAAAGTCAATTTTCGTGAGAAGACCCTTCCAGAAGGATACCAGAGGAGTAAGGATGAGACAATTTCCCTATCCACTCAATAACAGTGGCCAGAAAATTGTAATCATTTATGTTTGAGCTTAAGAGAGATTGATCTCAATTCTCCGTAAATTGTGTTGCATGGGATCTCCAACTGATGTTCAGAATTTTTCTAAGTAGATTTGTATATGTTCCATCCAGTCATCTTTCAAGATGAGCAGATAATGTCCAAGTTTCTGATTCTTACAGTAGGACTGTTTCAATTAATGTTCAAATGGTTTGGACTTTTAAGGAGGATGGAAGGTTCAAACGCCAAATCTTGTGACGTTTGTTACATGTATCCCATGCAAGAACTTTGCGAATGTTGAAGTCTTTTTGAGAATCTATTATGTGAGATCCAAGATATCTGATGACTTCAACTCAGATGGTTCAGGGGAGATTGTGATATATGCTGTCTTACTCACATTGCAATAGAGACCTGCTCAAGTAATTGATACATTGAGAAATTAATGCAAGATCAACAGCAAAGTCAAGGTCTGTAAGGTATTGTGGTGGGTACCAACTACTCTGACAAGGTTTCAAAAGGAATCCTTTTTCCTCCATGTTGTTGAGAGAAATATGCAAGATTTGTTGTTGGTAAAATCTTTTTAAGTGTTGTTTTGAGTTCATCAAGCATGAACAGGTTGGTGTTTATGTCCAGTGTATTGGGTATTTGATGTATTGGGAGAAGACCACTGACATGTGATGATTCTCCCGGGAGTTTCTTAAAGTGGTTAAACCACTTAGCTTTACACTTTTTAGCAGAACCCCCTTTGAACTGAATGGAAGACTTCTTTCTGAGAGTATGTTTATTGTTTTCCAGGCTGCAGCATGTTGCTTCTCCGTATGCAGTTGTGGACTCTTCCAATATCCTCACCTTTTCTAACCTAAAAAAGGCACAGTCCACATCGTACGCCTATGTACAAAAAAAAACCTCAGCCAATAGAAATGGCGAGAATCGAATCAAGCAATTCCATTGGTCAATCGTTTTCTGAAACAGGAATTGCGCCAAAACGAGTTGAGCCACTTTTGGAAACCCAAATATTATAAAAAGGAAAGCAGACAGCCCCATTCAGTCAGTCTAGCTAACTCACCGAGCAATTGCCTAAATACTCCACAACGTTTGAACCATAATTTTGCCGCTTTTCAAAGAACATTCACTGACTCACTTCAACATTACGACGAACGACTCTTGAAACTTTTCACTTAATTTCTTATGCATATTGATTTATAATCATTACAAAATAAGAAATAATAAAGCTTAATACAAATACAAAATACGATTAAGGGTAGACTACTTTTGACAAACTCTTTTGCAAAAAACTCTTAATTTTATTATTACAATCTTTGATACAAACAAGAAAATAGCAAACATTACGATACAAGAGACATTAACCATTTCAGCATACACATACAATTTACGCCCGCGCAACTCATACAAATATTATTCCAGTTTGTAAATGTTTAATTGTATATATAAATGTTGTATTGTTTTGATCTATATATGTCTCGTTTTTTCCTTGTTTGAAATATCACGATTGTTTGTATATTTGTTTGGGACGCGGTCAAACACGCAACCATTAATAACAAATCCTTCTGATAAATTAAATAACCCTAAAGTCCCAACACAGTCTTACAATCTTGTCAATCTCCCCTTGGAGGTTTCAAAAGGAGTCCTTTTTTCCTCTATGTTGTTGAGAGAAATATGCAGAAGATAGTCCACAAAAACTATGAACAGAAAAGGAGCAATTTTGTCGCCTTGTAGAACTCCTACTTTAACTTTAAAGGAATCAGTCTCACGATCAGGTGATACAATGGTGGCAGCAGTGTTTCTGTCCAGAGTTCTAATTGTCTCAACAATTCTGGAGGGTATATCATAGAGTTGAAGGATTTTGAATGAGATCTCTGCTGATAGAATTAAATACCTTGCAAAAGTCAACAAAACAGATTGTGACCTCTTTGTTGAATTTTTCATCTCTTCCAGTATGTGGCAAATGGAGGGGATTTGAGCAGTTGCCGACTTGACTCTTCTAAATCCATTCTGGTTCTTGAAGAGAAGTGGATCAACGGTAGGGACAATTCTATTTAGCAGAAGCTTACTGTAAACTTTTGCTGCAAGTGGCATAAAAGTAATACCCCTATAGTTTGCCACACTTCTGCCAAGCTGAAGGCAGTGAATGGTGTGTAGGGAGACCACAGTTGTTTTCCCTTGGATTTAGCTCATGAGTTTTGGTCCCTTTTAGAGAGTAGAACTCTTCTGCCCTTTTTGTCTTTACTTCCATTCTGGGAGGAACGGCCTGTTCACCTTCCTGACCACCAAGGTGTCCACACACATGGAAACTGGTCAACATGTGTACGGCCTAGCGAAAGAAAAATGTACTTTCTGTTCACTTATCTGCGGATGATGAAAGGCCATAAAGTTGGTGTTATTTCTTTGTTCTAATTCTGTAAACCTCCTCATTCCTTTGGGACAATCATTTGTTTTGGGACATATGTGAATCTTTTGAATTTATGTACGTAAGTTGTTTGCCATATTAAATATTTTGTTTGTTATGCTCGCGTATTTCATCTTTTTATATTCGTATTCAGTGTTAGTGTATCAATGGCTACACTAATGCTAATATTAGTATTGGTGTGCTACTGGAAGGCTAAAACACGTTATTCTTCCTAACACAGAATAGTCAGTAAACTCTGTGTGGCAGATACCACCATACAAATAGGTGTATGAATGTATGGTTGTAAAACTCTAAGAAGAGGTCATGAAATATTGGATCTTTCCACAATAATTTTAGTATGTTGTCAAAACTTGAAGATTTATTGTTAGTAAAATCTTTGAGTGTTGTTTTGAGTTCATCAAGCATGAACAGGTTGGTGTTTATGTCCAGTGTATTGGGTACTTGATGTATTGGGAGTGGAAGACCACTGACTTGTGGTGATTCTGCCAGGAGATTCTTAAAGTGGTTAAACCAGTTAGTTTTACACTTTTCAGCGGAACCCCCTTTGAACTGAATGGAAGACTTCTTTCTGAGAGTATGTTTATTGTTTTCCAGGCTGCAGCATGTTGCTTCTCCATATGCAGTCTTACAATCTTGTCAATCTCCCCTTGGATGTACTCTGCATCTACATTGGCATGGGCCTCATCTAGTATCCCTTGTGCTTTAGTGGGGTCTATAAAAGTACTTCTAATTAGCTTTTGTTCATAACTCTGTTTTGGTTTGGTTTATTTTGTTTAACGGCATATCAACCTCAATGGGTTATTTAATGCCGACAATGTTTTTAGGATAGATTCATATGAATAGAATATGTATTCTTTGGTTTAGATTGGTTTAGTTTATTTTGTCTTACAGCATATCAACCTCAATGGGTTATTTAATGCCGACAACAGTTTTAGGATATATTTGTAGGAATAGAATATGTATTCTTTGGTTCAGATTGGTTTAGTTTATTTTGTTTTACGGCATATCAACCTCAATGTGTCATTTAATGCCGACAAGGTTTTTAGGATAGATTGGTATGAATAGAATATGTATTCTTTGGTTTAGATTGGTTTAGTTTATTTTGTTTTACGGCATATCAACCTCAATGGGTTATTTAATGCCAACGTTTTTAGGATATATTTGTAAGAATAGAATATGTATTCTTTCGTTTAGATTGGTTCATAACTCATTTTTACTCTTTTAGATCTTTTTATGCTTTCTTACACGGATATCTGAACTGATGTGGGTGTGCTGTAACATTGACAGTTTTGAGAGAGTGATTTCTTCTGTAGATGACATAAGGTTGTTGTATTATGTTTCAATGTCATCAGATTGATCAGAGTGCATTTCATAACAATTTTTAACATCTACAGCAAAGGAGTGTCCCAAAGTTCTGTCTGATGACACTTTGGCCCAATCATCTTCTTTCATAGGGTCTGGTATTGGCAGTTTGGATGACCTTAGGCTAAGAACGACTGATCAGAACTGATAGAAGAGAAGGATGAATATGCCTGAGCATTACGAACACTGTTCTTCCACTTGTTTCTCACAAAGATGTAATGAATTTGTGATCACGGTCTGGATGGTTGTTGGAATGTCCACAGATGGCTTGGATGTTTCCTGAACCTCTACAGTTATCTACAAGATCAGGTAATCAGTATCACAGGGATATATTAATAGAGCCTCATCAATATATCGGAATTATGTTGATTGCTTAGGTAAAATATTTTGAAAAGGACCAGATTCAAGAAATTCTAAGAAAATACATGCCATCACTCCACTAAGAAGTGATCCCATTGGTAATCCCAATTCTTGTTGCAAAAATAGCTAAAATGATAAAAATCTGCCATTTCATCACCAATCACTGTTATCTCACAATTAACAATAATTTTTATAAACAAATAAGTAAAACAATGTTTTACCATTGATGGCTGATCTTCTATTATCACAGTGTGGGATATTTAATAACAAAAGTGATGGAAACAAAAAAGAAAAAGAATCTAAATGAAATCAGCTACATTATATACCCAAAACACATATATAATAAAAAAAATATTTTTATATTTAAAATTCCCAGCGTCTCTTGTTTGCACACATGTGCAAATCATATCAACATAAAAAAAACTTAGTCTGATGAAGTCATAAAGGATCTAATGTGTCACACAAAAACTTTTTCCATTGTCATATATCTTTCCCCAAATGATATATATATATATATATATATATATATATATATATATATAGAGAGAGAGAGAGAGAGAGACAGACAGACAGACAGAGAGAGAAAGAAACAGAAAGATGGAAAATAAGCAAAGTCAGTATTGTAATGTGTTTTTTATCGTTTTATTTGCAGCATGAACTATTTCAAACATCAATTGAAATTCCAGAATTTGATTGGCAAATTATTATTACAGTTGTATAATTATATATATCAACAACTCAGCCACTTTGAAGGTTGCTGTAAAACAATCTTTCTATCAGCATCACTCTCTCATTTGGCCTTGTCCTCTTAAGCCTAGTAAACATCAAGTATGCATCAACAACTGCTATGGTCTTTAATAAGACAATTAGCTGAGTGAAAATAATCAGCTTTAACTTATTGACATAAAACAGTCACAAGACTTCAAAACACTGAGTTTATTTAATGTAACACGTTCTATAGAAAAGGATAGATAGATAGATAGATAGATAGATAGATAGATAGATAGATAGATAGATAGATATACAGTTATTATGCAAATCACACAAGCCTTAATAACTTGAATTTGCTTAGAATGATTGTTGTGAAATTTTTAATGATTAATTTAGATGTCAAAACAAAGCTGGATAAAAAGTAGTTTCAGCATGTTTTATTAAAGCTTTAGGATTTATTATAAAAACTACAGTATGGGGTTATTTTGCAGATTAAACTAATATTAGTTTAAGGCTTCTAAAATCTAATAAAAAACTATTTTTTTTTCCATAATATATGTTGATACATAGTGTAATAAAAACTCGGAGTCTAGTTTGGCTTAATGTGACTTTATTGAATGTAACTGAAGAATCTTGCCATTTAGCTAAGACGGCATGATTTATTTATACAAATCATAAGACAGGGGAGATAATCAGGTTGTCTTACCACATTCTCCCCAGCTTTGTTTTCTCCTAGTCCAACACAAAATCATCCAGATGACTGAGTCTCTTAACAATTCTCTGGGATCATCTCGGTGACAGCTGATCTGGGCTTTCAGGTGTTACAGAAACAGTCAACCAGAAGTATTTCATCTCATATTGTTTTTGTCTCCTTCTTGGAGTGGGACACTGATTCTGAAAGCTGGTTATCAGAGTCTGTAGTAGTGTGCTCCTATTTTGAGAGAGCTATTCTGGTGTCAATCTCTGAATCATCACTATCGGGGCCTTGTTCCTCAGGAGAATCTAATGGCAATGTCTTGTCATTACTATCAAGAGAAGAGATATTGCTTCAGGGAGAGCTGCTTCTCCGTCTGGGTTGATATCTCACTGGCAGGGGCCAAATCTCTGAGAGAAACATTTGATTGTCGCCCGTTAGAGTGCTGGATGTGCATATAGAGTGGGTTCACCTTGAGCAGTTTCGCCTTACACACAGGTGAATCATAGTTGCTTTACCAAATATGGTTTCTAAGTAAAACAGTACCTAGCTATGAGAGCTATAAAGGGAGGGAGATACCAAACTTTGCCTTGGAAATTTTAAAAACCTTTTGTGAGGTGTTGCAATCATTCTTGTACACAAAAGTGTTATTTCATCTTCCCAATGTCTAACAGGAAGGTTTTGGTTTTCGAGTTCTAACTGTATGGTCCTTCATATTATGCCATTGTATATCTCACACAACCCATTCACTTGAGGATTGTATGAGGTAGTCCAGCTTATGGCCACTCCCTGTACCAATAGGAATCTTCATAGTTGGTAAGACATAAAAAAGGTCACGTGATTTGTATGAATATAAGCTGGCACTCTGAATATTGAAAAGTGTGCAAAGACAGCATATGACCATTGTTGCAATTACATCTGGACAGGGGAAGGCAAAAGGGAATCACGAGCACTCGTCAATGACAGTAGATATTTGTTTTGATTTAGATGGAAGAGGACCCTTAAAGTCTACGCTCAGCTTCTCAAATGGCTGTATAGCTTTTACTAGGGTTGCCAGTTAAGGTTTGTAGAACCTTGGTTTTACTTAAGTGCAAATCTGCCAACCATTTGTTATTTGTTTCACATCCTCAACAGAAAAAATCAAATTCCTGTTTCAAACCACATGCATCATCCTTGTGACAGAGATCGTTATGAACATTTTGTAGATCTTTGATGCTCCTTATTGATCCACGCATGTTCACTGTTGCATTTTCCTTTCCCAACAGATAGAAAAGGTCAAACGAAAAACAAAAAAGCTCTACCCTCCATCTTGCTATCTTTTCATTTTTTTATTTTGCTTGACGTCTTGGGATTAAATATAAAGGAGTTTTGGTCAGTGATTAATTTAAAGCAGTAACCAAGAAATGTCACTATTTTTTTAACACCTTGATTATGGTCTAAGCCTCCTTGTCAACAACTGAATGTCTGGGCTCAGATTTTGACAATGTTCTGGAGAAGAACACTACAGGGCACCCATATTGCCTTAATGTGGCATCTATGACATGGTAAGAAGCGTTGGTCTCTACTTCTAAGGGAATGTCAGGATTCACCAAAGTGATGGCTGAGTTGGCAATATCTCTTTTTAACATCTCAAAGGCATTAACGACAGAAGAAGGTAAAGGAAATTTGGTAATTTTCATAAGTGGGTGTATTTTTTCAGAAAAGAGAATAATGATTGAGAATAATGAGCAAACATACCCATGGTTCGTCGCAAGGTATCTATGATGTTGGGAATACATAGTTTTAGCAGTGGTTTTAGCTACTCAGTGTCCAGCTTCATGATTCATTTACCCACAATATATCCAAGTAGTCTGATGGTTGCAGACCCATAAGAACTCTTGTCATGGTTGAGTGTAAGATTATATTTCTTGATAGGTGCCAAAAATTGTTCTAGGTTGCAATTGTAGTTGCCCCAGTCATGACTGCACACTGTCACATTATCTATGTAGGCAAAGGTGACTTGTGGTTTTTATTCAAGAATTATTTTATCGAGGACCCTCTGAAAACTGAAAACCCCATCAGTGACCCCAAATGGAATCCGTCAGAACTGATAAAGTCATCCGCAGTCTTCAAAAGCTATATAAGGCTTATCTTTAGGGTCTATAGCTACTTGATGGTAAACACTCCTTAGGTCTAACGTGCTAAATATTCTGTATTTGACTAGCTTGTTTACCATCTCATCAATACTGGGTATAGGGTATGCATGCAGGAGGGGACACCTACTGATAGTTTGGGAGTAGTCTATGACCATCTTTTTTTATTATTATTATCAGAGGACATTATTAATACTTGTGCCCTCCATG
The DNA here is from genome assembly GCA_903632075.3 of Acanthosepion pharaonis. Lineage (NCBI taxonomy): Eukaryota > Metazoa > Mollusca > Cephalopoda > Sepiida > Sepiidae > Acanthosepion > Acanthosepion pharaonis. The sequence continues at coordinate 1,064,475 of CAHIKZ030000520.1, read as the reverse complement.
ATGATCTGCTTTCTTCAATTATTCCTTCTCTTAATATTCTTGTAATTTCTGGTTGAATAAACATTGTCTTCAAGAGAATATTTTTCAAATTTGGTGATCACTGGCTTACAGTTTTTGGCTAAGTTTTCAAAAAGAGAGGGGCACTGTACATTTATAGTAGCCAAGCCACAGATGTTCAATGCTGGCTTAGGCCCCCCAAAAAGGAGATTAATACTAGAATGCTGTTTGAAGAAATCATGACCCAGTATGACATCACAGCACAGATTTGGCATCTCAAAAAATTTGGTGTTAGTGTTGTTAGTTTGCCTCAAATCTAGACCAGCCAAAATATATCCTCTAACCTGCAAAGATAGTGAAGCTAACTTATATTGTTGGGGGCATTCACTATTATAATTAAGAAGACATGAGTTAATGCTAATGGCTTTCCTACATAGAGAAGTAGTAAATTTATGTGTACTGGAATCAATAAATATATCAAAGAATGGAATTTTATTAAGTTCTAATGTAAATTTGAAGATGGAGTGACTTTCAAATTTGTTTTTAAGTTGTGTAATTTGATCAATATTTTTAGCTAAAATGAAAAAGTCATCTAAGTATTTTACATATACAGGGGGTATTAGTGTCATTAAGTATTTTATTTTCTAAATGTGACATAATAATTAGAAAAAAAAGGGGGCTAAATGAGATCCCATTGCAATACTGTCTATTTGACTATAAATATTACCTAGGGGTCATGAAAAGGTACTTGAGTGGTACATGCTAATAATAATTTATTTGAAATAGTGGGTTTAATATTGATGGGTGGGAGAGAAGTGTGATTGTATACATCATGGATAATGAGGTCAATCATTCCATGGACAGGGACATTAGTAAATAAAATTTGTACATCCAAAGATGCAATTATTTGGTTGTTTCGTTTTACAGCATGAAGAATTTGTACAAATTCATTTGTGGAGTTAATACAATATTTACTTCAGAGGTAGGGAGTAATTAACTTGTTGAAGGTTTTTGAAAGGTAATATACTGGCATAGGTATTTGTGAAATGATAGGTCAGAAGGGATGATCTTTTTTATGGATTTTTACATTTCCATAAAGGTAGCCAGGTTGATAGTCACCTATAATCTTTTGAAGTTTATAAGATCCTGTTTCAGTATTGATATGGTTTTTAAGCTGGGAGATGGTGTTATTGGCTAACTTTTAAAATTTATTATGAGTGTCCAAAATGGCCTGTGATTTTGAGTGGTACTCATGTTTGTTTAAAATAACGAAAATGTTTTATCAGCTCATTGGATAAGAATATTGTTGTTATTTTTTTTTGTTTAGCTGCTTTTATTAAAGGAGTGTTTATAATTTCATTCAAATTTTTATGCTGTGTTTAAAAGATTCAACTTGAAGTAGTTCTTTTAAACCTACCTGTGTAGTAATATGGTTGTCTTGTTCCAACAGAAGTATTTGTTGGTATAAAGCTTCAATTTGCATTTGTTTAAACATTAAGTTTTTGTGCAACATGAAAAGTTGGTCGAAGATTAAGGAATTCCATTTCATTTGAAGTGAGTTGGTAATCCGATAGGTTAATGAAGTTGTCATTAATGTTTAGTAAAAGTATTTTTTCTTTATATAATTTGTTTAGCTATTTTTGGATGACTTATTTATGGGATTTATTTCCCTTTTGTGTTGTATTATATAATAAATCCAATATTTCCTTGAATTTTTCAGTTGTGGTAGAAGATTATAAGATTCCTTTAAAACATACAATTTCAGTGTTGAGACATTGTAATTCCTGTTTGGCTGTGTTTATTTGTCTTTTAATGAGGTTCCATTTAAATTTCTTGGTGTTGGGACCATTTAATGCTACAGCATCATGTAACTTGAATTTAGTGTATTGGGGCAGCAGATCATTATTTAAACATATATTCTTAAATATACCATATGTTTAGATGCAATGTAATGTGTTGTGACTAGTTTGTAATGAAATTTTGTGGAGTATGGGTTGCTTTGTTTTAATGTAGATGGCCTCCACTATCTGAAGGTTCTTTTTACTGTGTGTATGTGTGAGTACTGTTGTGTTATCAACTAACATCTGTCTAATATTATGCAGATGACTATGTTTTTCTAAGAAATGTTGTTTAATGTTTTAAGATCAGAAAGATGACAGGTAAGTCTACGGGAGAGTGTGGTTGTAATAAAATCAATATATGTAGTGGGTTCATTATTAGGATCAGAGATACAATCTCTGAATTGGCATGTAAATTGATACACTACATTGGCTTTTTGTAGAGGATTTAGTTATGTGGCTGTAGGGTTATTAGAGACTATGAGGTCAATTGTTTTATAATATATGATGAGCTTAACATGTTTATTATTACTAATGGGTTTAACATTTCCACCTATTATGTCTTTGAGTGTTGTTTCATCATGTTTTTAATTATTATGCATTTATGCAATAGTATAAGTTAACAATATTATGTTTATTTTGACATACACTATTATTATTAATATTGTCAATTTTGTTAGTGGCATTACCAAGTTTGTTGAGATATATTTTAATTTGTTGATCAATGACGGAATTAGGAAATCCTTTATTGGATCTTAGTTCTATTAAACAACATTTCTTAGAAAAACATAACCATGTACATAATATTAGACAGATATTAGTTGATAACACAATACTCACACATCAGAGAATCACATTTATTTCCCAAGTACTTTCTATCTCTTTCTGTACTTGGGAAATAAAACTGATTCCCACTGTTGCAGTGCATTTCTTGACTTATTTAATTGTAATATATGGAAAAATATTGGTGAATTTGAAAGGATTATGATAAAGATAAGCAAACATTATATTAATAATTTATTCAGTCAGATATATATATATATATATATTGGAATAATGTTTTGATACCACAAAACAAATATAATGATTTAAAGAAAATGAATTTTGTATAACCATTTTTTTTTTTTTTTTTTTTGCAGGACCTAGGTACCTTTCGGCCAACGCTTCATCAGGGTCTTTCGTTGGCAAATGGTTTTAAATGAACAATGGAAATAAGAAGAACGCCAAAATAATATGGTTGAATACGCCTAAAATTTTACGAAGATATATATACGTAAAATTAAAATAAATTTACGATTAAAATAAATGCGTAAATAATAAATTAAATGAACCAACCTGAGCAGTAAAATGGAAAAATGAGTTGCTCATATATCAAAAAAATAAATTTAGCGATCGTGAAAAATTCTCCTTTTGTTTGAAAAGCGATGGTTTAAATAATTTAAGGCAGATGGCTTCCAAAATAGACAGATGATATTTGGACCTGCCTACGCATATAATTGAAAACGAGTCCATTGTGAAACATTTTGAGCATGACTCATTTTCTAATAGGTGTTGTCCAATCGCTGATTCGTGAGCTGATTGCGAAACACGAACGCGACTATCTAAATTCAATCTAATATGTCTGGGTACATGTTGTCCGATTCTTGTTTCCAAACGAAGACATGTTCGCCCTATATATTCAGCTTCGCACTGACATTTAAATTTATATACAATCGAACTTTTATTATGATAGGGCAAATATTAACAGAAGGAATAGAGTTCAGTTTTGAAAATATTATGTACTCCCAAGTGGACGGCGTTTCTATGGGTAGTCCTTTGGGTCCCTTTTTGGCCAACATCTTTGTTGGATATCATGAGAGCATTTTATTTGAGAAATATCAAAAACCTTACATCTATCAGCGTTATGTTGATGATGCTTTTTCTCTGTTTAATAACATAGAGGAAGCCACTCTTTTTTGTGAAGCGTTAAATTCCTTGCACCCGTCTTTGGTCTTCACTATGGAGGAAGAAATGAATAATTCTATATCCTTTTTAGATGTTCATGTGGAACGAAAGAATAATATTTTCATCACTAGTGTGTTTCGTAAAGGAGCCTTTTCAGGTCTTTACACCAATTGGAACTCATTTGTCCCCCATACCAGGAAAATAAATCTGGTTAAGACCTTAGTTCATAGGGCTTTATTAATTTGTTCCTCCAGCACACTTCAACAAGAGTTGAACAAAATTCGAGACATTCTCATCAACAATGGTTTTCCAGCCAACATTGTTGACCGCACAATAAAGCGGAAAATAGAGAATTTCAATATGTCCCCAAAATTTGGCCCAGGTCTTTGCCCTATTTATCTGAAATTACCTTGGCTGGGCAGAAAATGTAAACTTTTGATTGATAAAGTTTCGGATGTTGTTTCTGCTACCTTCTTTTCAGCCAAGGTACGTGTTGTCTTTGGTACTCGTACTGTTTTTCCGTCTTTTTCCAAGGATCGTTTGCCCTATCATAATAAAAGTTCGATTGTATATAAATTTAAATGTCAGTGCGAAGCTGAATATATAGGGCGGACATGTCTTCGTTTGGAAACAAGAATCGGACAACATGTACCCAGACATATTAGATTGAATTTAGATAGTCGCGTTCGTGTTTCGCAATCAGCTCACGAATCAGCGATCGGACAACACCTATTAGAAAATGAGTCATGCTCAAAACGTTTCACAATGGACTCGTTTTCAATTATATGCGTAGGGTCTCCAAATATCATCTGTCTATTTTGGAAGCCATCTGCCTTAAATTATTTAAACCATCGCTTTCAAACAAAAGGAGAATTTTTCACGATCGCTAAATTTATTTTTTGATATATGAGCAACTCATTTTTCCATTTTACTGCTCAGGTTGGTTCATTTAATTTATTATTTACGCATTTATTTTAATCATAAATTTATTTTAATTTTACGTATATATATCTTCGTAAAATTTTAGACGTGTTCCAACCATATTATTTTGGCGTTCTTCTTATTTCCATTGTTCATTTAAAACCATTTGCCAACGAAAGACCCTGATGAAAAAAAAAAAAATGGTTATACAAAAATTCATTTTCTTTAAATCATATATATATATATATATATATATACACACACACACACACACACACACACACAAACACATATATATATATACACACATACATTTTATATATATATATATATATATATATATACATATATATATATATATATTTACTAACACTATTCTTGTTATTGAGCATTCTTTCTTTACAAATATAGACAATTTTATATATATATATATATATATATATATATATATGTGTGTGTGTGTGTGTATATATATATATATATATGTTGAGTGTTTTGAAAGGTCATCAGTCAGACCTATTTATCATAATAAAATCAAATGACACATCAGAATTGGTGGGGGGAATCCTTTCTTCATTGATGAAGAACTTTTCATCATTTGTCCTATATAAATGTGTGTGTGTGTGTTTGTTTTCAGCCATGTTCATGAATATTCATATATATATATATATATATATATATATATATATATATATATATATATATATATATATATATACATAGTTCAAAAGTTTGAGGCCCTCCCTGGCAATTTTTTAATTTGGCCTAAAAAGTAGTTGTTTTATTTTTTAAATAAGAAAATCATTAAACATATTTCATATTTTATTAGAAATTTTATTATGATAAAACGCAAAAAGAGCATTTTATGATTAAATTTTGTAACCGTCAAAAAATCCTCCTTTTGTCTTGATTTCTTCTGCAAAAATTTTTGGCATTTGTTGCAAAAGTTTCTGAAAGTGTAAGTTTAATAATTGCTTCCATTCTTTTTCCAAAGATTCTAAGAGCTCTTTTTTCTCTCACACACACACACACATATATGAATGAACCCCCACACACATACATGAGGATTATAACATTCATAGTGACATATATATTAATATTCATGAACACCGAACTGCATCTACATATAGCCAATCTGACCCTTCAAAATATCTATATCTCATACAGCATTAAACTATGCATTTGCATTATATATAAATATATCCTGATGTTAATTAATTAATCACAGTTTGACTGTAGAAAGAAAAAAAATCAACACACATGATGCTAATTACCATCTCATTTACTGATAAATAACCTTTAACAGTAAAATTATTTTCTCGCATTCTTTAATGATTGGCAAGAGCTTTAAACTTTTTACAGTGTTACTTTTACATTTAACCTACATTCTAATAATATATAAAATAAAATGGTTCTGAAATTAAATATAAGTTTCTAAAGGATGGAACAGGCTCATGCTATCCTCTACCTTAGCAAGAGCCAAATAAGGCTGAAAATGGAAAACTGTTGTCATATTTAGGCAGGAGTTGCCCAGTCCTCACTTTCCAGTCTTGACAGAGTTCAAAAGTGTCTCCAAATCCTTGTGGGTGATGAATTATTTTCCACCCTCCAACCACTCTCTCACAGGAGGGATGCAGTGAGCCTCTCACTGCTCTATCGCTACTTCCATAGAAAGTGCTTGAACAAACTACATTCCTTGGTTCTGCCAAGTCTAACCTTCATGGCTAGGACCCATACTTACCTTGTAGCAAAACCCCACATTTCTTCCGTGAGAAGTTCTACTTGAACAGCTTCTTCCCACAAACCGCTGCTCTGTGAAACAGATTCCCAAGAGGGTGTTGTTATGAATAATCAAGAGTGGTCTTCTCTTGTTTTGTTACTCTCCTCTTTGAGAGAGCTATTTCTGTTTACTGGGACTACAAAAGGACACTATATGCAAACCTTGTATTCTCAGTTGAGTAAAGCATTGTTAAAGCCTACCTCTGCATACTTTTGTCATTACAGGTGTTTCCCTGATCATTAAAATCTTAACATGTTCAAGTCTAGATTTAAGCATTATCTTCCCTCCTATCCATATAAACCACCCCTTAATGTAATCCTCTACCTCGAATGCAACCCCCAGGCCTTGTACAGGATGAACCTTACTGTAAAAAAAAAAAAAAAAAAAAAAAAAAAAAAAAACACAAGAAAAAGAGAACTGTAATTTTTTTTTAAATAATTTCAGTATTTTTTGTCAGATGAACTACCATATTCATTATAATTTTTGCTACTCCTTTTACAAGCACATCATTAGAGAGTCTTGCGATTCTATCTTATCTCCTCAGCCCTCTTCACAAGTACATCCTTACTTAAGCGAGAGTATTTTCTCTGAGCCTGTTCCTTTACAAGTACACCATTGTGGGATTTTGATATTCTAGTTAATCATTTCACCTATCCCATGCACCCCCATGACATAATAGCATCCAGGCGGCAGAGGGGGATTATTCTCTTTGAGCAGCCTATCCCACATCATAAGATGTCATTTGGGAATTTTGAAATTCCTTTTAAGACCTCTCCTTCAAAACTACATCATTAGGTATTCTTCCTAATACCTGACTCCTATTCATCCTCATCAAAAGAACATCATTAGGCAGTCTTGATAATCCATCTCAACACCATCCTACTTTAAAAGCACATGAATAGGAAGTATTGATAATCTCACCCTCTCCCTCAAAATCACATCATTAGGCAGTCTTGATAATGCCTCTTAGCCCCCACCTTCCTTCAAAAGCATATCATTAGGCAGTTTTTCTAATCCTGCTAAGCTTCTCACTCCTTCAAAAGCACATCATTAGGCAATCTTGATAATCCCTGATACCCACTCCTTCAAAAGAACATCATTTGGCAGTTTTCCTAATCTCTCTAAGCCTTTCCCTCCTTCAAAAGCATGCCATTAGGCAATCTTGATAAACCCTGAGCACCCCCCCATTTTAAAAGAACCATTAGGTAGTTTTCCTAATCTCTCTAAGCCTTTCCCGCATTCAAAAGCACGTCATTAAGCAATCTTGATAAACCCTGAGCCTCCCACCTTCAAAAGAACATCATTAGGCAGTTTTGATAATCCCTCTGAGCTCCTACTCTCATTCAAAATCATATAATTAGGGAGTTTTCATATTCCCTCCAAGCCCTGCCTCCTCCAGAAAACACACCACTGATTTTGTACTTGAGCTCTCTACCCAGGGAAATATTTCTACTGAAAAAAAAAAAAAAATTTTTAAAAACTGCTCTCTATTTCAATAAAAATCAGATGTGATTGGCCAATTATAAATCAAAACTAATTAATTATTCAATGATTCGTCTTCCTGTTTATCATTCTCTCCTCACTTTCTAGAAAATATACCCTCTAATAATTTTTATTAGAAAATAGATGGCCTCAAGATAAAGATGATGGGAGGAAGGTGTTACTATATAGTAACAATAGTTCAACTGAGACTAGATTCAAATAAAGATAACAAAGATGAGGATGCATGTTTTAAAGAAAGATTGAATAGTAACACCTCATCTGGTAAAATATTAGGATGAAAACAACAGAGATAAGGATGCTAGTGGAAAAGCAATATTGAATAGTAGCGGTAACACATCTTGGAAAATGTGAAGATTAAAACAACACAGATGAAGACACTTATCTGAAAAAAAATCATTGGACAATAGCAATAACTCATCTCAGAGCAACCTACGAGGATCAGCTGTAAAGTTTACAGGCTGACAGATGATCTCATAGAATGTGATCAAATGAGGTTTTTTTTAAACATAGTTTCCCTTGTGGTCCACATACATCTTCCATCGGTGTTGCTATGCTTGGATCCCACACTGTTGATGAGTCCCAAATATAGGACGAAACGGCCGTCCAGTGCTTTCTGCATTCTGTTGAGGTTTCTTTCAGACTCGATGAATTACTTAATTATAATTATCAAATCCTCCTAATAACTTCTATCACACAGACACACACACATATATATATATATATATATATATATATATATATATATATATGGTGGACTCTCCCGTCGTATTCAACAAATGAGGGTCAAGCAGCTCAGCTCCATTCCTAGGAGCTGACAGCCCAGACACCAGCGTATACGATTTGATTATAGTGGTGAAGGCTTTGTGCAGAACCAACCACACTTTTTGAAGGGCTGAATACAGAGACCTGTTGAACTACGTGCCACAAGGTCCCCAAACAACCCTCTGCAGGTCTTGAATTCAGAGTTGTCCTTCTCCTAGACCAGTTGCTATAGAACCCAGTTTGTCCTGCTATTTACCCATAGCTGGAGGAAGAGGAGGATTAATACCTTTCCTTTAAGTGAATGTAATGGATTCGACTGGAATTCAAACTCAGCTCTCCAATTCTTCAATCTGATCCACTATCCACTATTCCACAATGCTCAACAAATGTACATATAAGTTTTAGATCAAAATAAAATTCTTTTCGTTTTTCATTCAAAATACTCAAATTTTAGGAATACGTTTTCACAACATCGGCCATGTGACGACAACGTGATCATATTTAAACGGAACGCGGATCTTATAAAAGATTTCAGTTATCTGTTTGGATTGGTCTTGCTTTTATGTCCATCGTCTTTTTCATGTTGAATTGAATATGGTCTATGTTAATTATGTTTTATGAATATGTCCTGAAGATGCTCTATTAGACCGAAACATCCGACGTTGACATTATATTAACATTAAAACAGCATAATTGCATATTAGGATTTTTGTTTGTTTTTCCGTATATTTTTCTTTATATATATATATATATATATATATATAAAAAAAAAAAGCAGAGAGATGGAGTGGTATATAGAAGAATGATGTATGTGAGCTCATCTCACATTATTGATGACTGTTAATTTCATGTAATTTTTAGAAAATTAGAGGGATTCCCAGAAATATTTAAACTATTAATGTGCAGAATATTTCACATAATATGCAGGAATTATAATGAATTCAAATACAGTAAATTCAACCTTGCTAACCGAACACTCCTCTGTGGCCAAATCAGTTAAAGGCACGTCAAGCTAAATGATGGTTCCGTATAGGATACAGGTTTGAATCCTGTTGGAGGACGAATATTTTCTGTGAAAATTTCTCGGACATTCAGGCCGGTAAATGTTGTTTAATATTGTTTATTATAAGCAGAGCATTTACTTAAATATTTGATTCTATAAAAAGAATGTATAAACATAAAAATGTCTTAAAATAATTGTAGGACTTTGTCGATTTCATAATGTGTGAAATCAATTCCATGTCACTCTTATAATGTGGCAACAATTTTATGAATTTTATCAGCTTTTACAAGTGTCACATTATAAACCAGCTTATAAAATCTACAAGAAACATTGTTGTAATTAGAATTTACAATTACAGAATATGTGCAAAGATTATAAAGACAAATGTTTTGAATAAAAATTAAAAAGTGTCATTGTAATAATGATAAGTTATAAACAACACTAGCTTTCTTAAATTTAAAGTCGGCTGACTAAGTCAGACACTACATCAAAAGAATTTCTTTTAAACACATTTCATTAGTTTTCTTTGCCAAATGTCAAAGGATTGTTGTGCATAAAAATCCACCATTCTGAAAGAGTTTTGGTTCTTTTGGTTCTATGCGTGCCTTCAATAAATTAATGTTTGAGCTGTCATCTTAACACCATTGGAATTTGTCACTGCATCACTTATAAACATCCCCACCCCAAAAACATGACACCATCCTGCTTTCTTGACATCTAAACAAACAAAAGTGTTTCTATCAGTTGTTACCTAGCTTTTTTTCTCCATCCAATTGGCCTATAGTGGAGTAGCACAGCATTTGTCAGAAAAAGGAAGTTGGTTTAAATGTATTCTGTTGCTTCTCTCATTTAAATGAATGGATTGCTTGACAAAGCTGAAAAGCTTCAATTGCTCTGCTCTTTATCGAGGTGGTGTCATTAATTTCTTTTCCAAAAGCATTAGTGAATGTAAACTGTTCTTGCTAGAGTTTGGACTTGGTTCGCTAATTCCTATTCTCTGCCACTGACCATTAGTCATGCACACCTTTGTTGCTTGCAAAGGCATTTACAAAATCACAGATTTATTAATCTATTTCTTCTGTAATTTGATTCAATTTGGATTTGTTTTTGATGGTTTATCATCCCTTTGTGGGTTATTTTAAGCCAAAACACATTTTGGATTGTAATTCTTTTCCATTGCAAGTGAATATTACATTAATAATTTTTTGAAACAATGAATTTTTCCAGATAAGAGTCCTACTATTTAACCCATATCTGGGGGAAGTGATGGATTCATACTTTTTGTTAGTTCCAATCTGTGGGGATGACTACTAAGAACATCTATCTCCTCAAACTTATAGACAAATCCTACAAATGCATGCTGGGATTTCTTCCTAACCAATACAAATGTAGCAATTTTCAGTCTCATCCCTATATTTTTGTCTTGAAGTCAGAATGCTACAACCACTTGACTGTAACCCTTTTGCATATGAATACAATTTTTGCTTAGTGAAAATTTTATCTTATTACTGTTGCTTAACCTAGTTTTGACATGCATATATATTGTTTGTTCCGTATTATTTTGCCCTATTCTTATTCTCCCTTTTCTTATTGTTTATTGAGAATTTATCAATTCCATTTGTTGGGCATTTTGTCAATTACACTTAATCATGGCCAGTTACTTGACACCTTTCCCAAGAGTATTCATGCATAAGTGAATGTAATGAACCTGATTGGACTTCAAACTTGGTTCTCTCCAATTTCTCATTCCAACCTGCTATCCATTTCACCACAAGTACATCCGTTGCTCCAGTAAAACATTGAAATAATACAAAATGGGATGAAATAGATATTGTCAGTAATACAAAATCAACACAAATACTTGAGTAATTAAGTCAAAAACCAATAATTCTGAATTATCTGCTTATAAAATTACTTCTGCAGTATGATACTTTGCCAAAATCCCATCTCATCTTGTTTTAATAACAATTTATCCACTATTTCATTTGATGGTAGCTAAGAGGGATTTTACAAAGCACTACACATTATATACAGTCACTCCATTTCAATAAACAATCAAAAGTAATTCTTTACAAAATTGCTTCCTCAGTTACATTTTTCTTGTTTTATTTGAATCTGTGATGTAGGACTTCTTTTTTTTTCTTTTAGTGTCTCTTTTTTCTTCATCATCTGCAGTACAAGGGCCAATTTATTTTCCTTTTTTATGTATCTTTTTCTTCTTTATCTGTAGCACAAAGGAAATTCTTACAAAAATCAGATCATTTTTTAATTTTAATGAAAAATTCACAAATTATTCAAATGAATGAAATTATTTGTGAAATGTTCCTTTTGAAAAAAAACTTGGTAAAAATAATTTTTTTTACATCTGTTACACCCCACTTACTTAATTTTATAAATTTCAAGAAATTCATTTTTATAGAGCTTAATGTTTATATTACTTATAAGGACAAGTCCTTGGAGAATTTAAATCATCAAATTTTTCTTTAAAACAGGACCCTCCAATGACAGAAAATCTGCTCTGAATTGTAAAATAAAAAATGCAATAAAACTATGACATCATTTAATTAGAAAAACTTTTAATTGCTTTTATGAATAAAATATATTATGGACACTATTGTTTTTTGAAAAAGATTTTTTTTGACTGGGAAACAGATAATTATTGGAATAACTGAATTTTTTTTTTTTTTACAGTCATGATGGAAACATTCAAACTTTTATAGGTATTGTTTTTGTTATGCTAATTTTTTTTATAGTTAAGCTAGGATTTTTGTTAATTGACCATCAAATTTACAACACCAAAATGTAGACATTCAGTGATTTGTAAATCAGGGAATAATCAAAATGATTGGTTTGGACTATTTTTTAACAAAACTTATTTAAGAAAAATTTAATACACTAATTCACTAAAAAATTTTAAACGACAGAAAATACAGGTGTTAAAAATGTAATGCTGAGTGGTCACTTGTCAAGAATGTATCCTACTCAACTCCCACATATTATCCTGTTTGGAGAACTTGCCAGCAATAAGATGGTACATGGTGGCCCAAAACAACATTTCAAGGATCAGTTAAAAACATCCCTGACACAGGCCAACATCAACCCTGAGACCTTCAGCCTTCCTGACCATCCAAGCAAGAACCAAGACTTTCAAATCAAACTATCAACATGAAGAAGATCTGCAACGTGCTGTCAGGAGGGTCCAACTTGTCTAGCTGTGCCCACCACCCACACTCCTCTCTAACTCCTACTTACAAGTCTTCAGGAGTAGGCTGGGCCTTCACATCCATCTCCATCACTGGCAACAAAGTGGAGAAAGGGAATAAGGGAAGAGGATGACGATCCCAATGTGTGTGGGTGTTGAAGAATGCCAGAAATAGAAGTAGAAAACTTTTTTAAGTAAATGAATTCAATACAAGGAGGATTTTATAAATACTTATATAAAGAACCACATAACTCACAAAAATAAAAGAAAGAGGAAATTACATTTATTTCTTACTATAAACATTTATTTTTTTTTTTTAGAGGTCACATGTTTAAGTTACTATCCCTGATTTTTATTTCCTTAAATGGGAAAATAAATAACAACCAGCCTAGATCAAGAACTCCTACTAAAGAAAAATTGTGAAAAGAGTAAAACAGATACAGATCTGATTGCTGTCAGGAAGCACAATTCTTCTTTAATAGAATGTCTCAATCTAAGCTGGTTGTTATTAATTTCATTGTTTAAGAAAATAAAAATGAGGGATATCAACTCAAACACATTAACCATGAAAAAAATAACGTTTATAGTAATAAGACAATGTCAGATAAAAAAAATTATTTCAAAAATGACTGTTTACATTTCAGGTACAAAACTGAAACTAGAAGATATGGATTTGTAGTAGTCTTAACAAGAAAAACAGGAACTACTAGTGTTAGTTAATGCATCCATGAGTTACATTAACTTTAATTTTTAATAGCCAATGTACCCGGCATTGCCTGGTTGTAGATGGCTGCAAATGTATAACCATAACCACTCTTATACCTGTAAACCCATCTAGAAATGTCCGCCTGCATCCCCACTTGTATGTATCATCCATTGGTATACTAAGCTACTCCCCACCCCATCTTTTTTATGATATGTCCTGCGCAAGTGTTTGATTGTTCTTAATAAAGAAATTCCATCGATAAAACCTTCTTGTGTGGTTGTTGCTCAGAATTAAATTGTTTCAATGTTTTAGATATTCAGTAAATTTCCTATGACCATAATGACTTTCAAATAGTATGGCATTGTTTACAAATCTAATAATCAAATAAAAACAGGGATGAAGCATCAGAGCTTGATTCAACTGCAAGTGCAAACCCATGAATGCGCCCCTCCTTCTTTGTACATTTAATGTAAAGCTGGGCTTAATAAGAAGTTCTTTGGAAATTTTTTCCTTTTAACACTTAAATAATCCTTCTCAAACAATCTTTGCATAAAAGGTCATTCAAATGCCAATTTAGGATGGAATCATATGAAGAAACTATTGGCTAAATGGCAAAAACCGAATTTGAACCCAGTTTGTCACAAATTTTGTCCACTTAATTGAAATAATCTAAACCAAACATTCACACAAGACAATTTGTATGCCATATGTAATTTACATGGTAAATTTGGAAAACATCGGATGAAAAACCAGGGAGTTATGGCCAAAAAATGAGCATTTTGAACAATTTTTCATTATACATAGAGAAGCAAGCAGTACTAAAACCACACTATCTTATTTCTTGCATGATGGCAAATACTTTGTGACATGTTTGAAAAAAATCAGATAAAAAATGAGGAAGTTTTTATTTTAAGTAGTACAAAAAACCTGATTTTTTTCAGTTTTTTGCAATTTTTTGTGCAAAGCCATTGTCACAGGAAAAATATCAAGCATTCTACATAAACTTCACAACATGAGCTTTGTTTTGCATTAAGTGCAAAGAACATCAGCTCATCCAGTAAAAATTTTGTTCACATGTAACTTTGCCTTGGTTTTTGCAAAAAGTCATACCCGCCTTCAGTTTTATCAATTTTTCCGCCAAACCCAGGGGGCCTGGAGATTGAAAAGTTGGTCCTGACCTATCTTAGTAAATTTGCAACATGTGTGTACAATTTCATCAAAATTTGTCAAGAAATGTGGACATGCATAAATAGCATAGACAGACACACACACAGACATCTGTTTTGTAGATATAGATAATAGTTTTTGAAAGGCAATCAGGTGACGCAGCCATTATAGTAGCTTTAATTAGAGGGGTAGCAGAAGTTTTAGCACAACTATTTTAACATTTTCTTTGGGCTGAAACATCTGTAATAAGCAGCTTGGAAGATTTTGCAATGGTACTAGAAAATTCTCAATTTAGCAAAGAGGAATCTGTGGAAGTAGGCACATAACTCCTAATCCCAGAAATTAAACCAGGAAAAGAAGTTGAAATGTTTTTTCTTAAATGCAGACTTAATCGATATTTTTTATTCAACACAGCACTATTTCAGGCTTTCTAGAATAATTTATTTTTCATAAAACACACAAAAAATTTATTAATTCAGCATGCGCACAAAATTTTAAAATTTTCACCTTAAAAATAACTAACTTCTCATATGCACCCATATTTTAAAACAAATTTAAGAAAATTTAAACTTACCTTTAAGATTTTGCATGTTATTGTGATTCCAGGAAAATACAAGGATTGGTCAAAAAGTAATGCTTGTTTTTTCTTTAATTACAGATTTAATAGTAGACAAGTATATCAACAATGAACATAAAAAAGTATTAAAATTACAACATACTCTCCTCCTTCCTGAATCATGGTATTCAAACTTTGAATGAAGGCATCTGCACCCATCTTGTTGAAGTTTCTTGACTGCATATTTTTTTTTAATATCATGAGAGTTCCTTCTTACAATTCATTATCACTAGAGAACTATCATTATCTGTATGCCTCCTTTATGGGCCCAAGCAGATGAAAGGGCCTGATCAGGATTCTGAAGTGGATGAGACAAGGTTGTCATTCATGGAGTCTGTCAACTGTCTAGGAACCCACTTTTCACAGAACTTTAAATAGCCAAGAGATTGCACTAAACTGCAAGCACTACCATGGCTCACCTGAAGGCTTTCACAGAGTTTTGCAATAGTGATTCTTCTGTCAGCTCTAATGAGAGCATCAGCCTGTTTGGCTTTATCTTCATTCACAGCAGCAGCTGGCCTGCCACTGCGGCACCTATCATTCAGGTTAGTTTTGCTTTTCTCTTTAGGATTACCATTAATTCTACTGACCCATCTCCTTACTGTGCTTACATCAAGTGCAGCCTTTCCATAAACATTCACTAACCTCCTGTGAATGTTTACAACACTTTCTCCTTCCAAACATAGAAACTCTATGATAGCTCTTTGCTTTCTACGTGTGTCCAGTGGGGCATCCATTAGTGGATTATGGGTAAAAAAAAAAAAAAACCGTAACTGCACCAATTTTTATGGTGCATCTAAAGTGATGTTATGCTTTAGTTATTTAAAAAAAAAAAATTAACCAGTTCTTTTAAACTTAGAACATGTATTAATTTTTTGAATTTAATTTTTTGACTGAGCCTTGTAAAATTGACTTGTCGGTAGTCTTTATGAAAAGGCATTTTTCACGCAAATAGAGAATTCTAAAGTATTCGTTGTTTCCGCAAAAAGTATGTTGTCTCGTTAATCAATCAGGTCGCCAACCTGTAGTAAAAAGTTCAATCCGGTTAGTTAAGACAGGAATTATTTTAAAATTCTAAATAATGAAGAAGCATTAATTAATTTTAAATTAAAATTAAATTAAAATGCTTCTTTGACAGTATGCAATTATTAGCTTCGAATTAAGAAAGTCTAGAGTTCGTAAATAGCTTAATTGTCACATTCAAAAACAACTAAAAAAAGTATAACAAAAAAAGAAAGTACATACAATCTTTTTGAAGACAAGATTTTTTTAATTAGCAAATCCGAAATAATGTAACTCTTTTTTATTGCCATTAATTTTTTAAGAAAATAACTCACTCCAAAAAAAAAAAAAAAAATGAAAATAAAATCAGTAATGAATGTTTAAAAAAACGAATTCCGAAATTTATATTTAATTTCATGAAATAAAGTGTGTTTGGTATCAAATTCTCATTTATTTGGTTTTTGTTTACAAATTTCAAAAACATTGTAAGAACAGATTCTGATTATATCACATTTTTCTTCAATTTTTATTCGTTTAATTTTTAATTTGAATAAATTTTTTACGCCATTGAATAGGTTTTTCTTTGTTAATTGTGACTTTGTGATTTGTATTTTAAAGTTTAAAAAATTTAAATTTAGCAAATAAAAGGAAATAAAAATGTCGCATTGTTTTTTTTATTATTTTTATTTATTTTCCAGTTTTTAAAATTTCCAAAGATGTGAAAAAAAAAACACCACAAAAAGTTAATAATTTCCTATGTAAACAAAAAACTACTAACCGAGGAAATTATTCCACGTAGTTATCCACATGAAAGAAAGATTTTTGCCTGGATTATTTAATATATAGAAAAGAAAATTCCATATAGATATCTTCAGAAGTTAAGTACTGGTAATTAAAAGATTAATCTAAAAATCTGATAATGAAATTTCTGCAGTTTTTGTTTTAATATTTGCTTCATTCTGCCTAAAATTTGGTCCTGAAACAATGGCTTGTTTTAGTGTTTTTTGTTTTTCTTTCAAATAAATATCAGCAGTTCGATAAAATGTAAACAAATACTTTTTATATCAGATTTTATTATTGACCCTCCTTCTTATGACTTAAGTTTGGAAAACTTCCTTACCTGATGTTTAAGAACAAATAACATCAACTGTTACTTTTTAGTTTGATTTTGAACTGTCAATGTTGGCGCCAAATAAATTTAAAGTAGTTGTAAATGTAGTAGAAATTCCCCCCTTTTCATGCAAATAATACTTAGGTGGGCCTCCTTTCATTCAGATAAACTTAGTAAATAATTAATTTAAAGAGAGAGAGAAACGGAGATGATGAAATTGATAATTTTTAAGACGAAGAATAAAGAAGTTAAAACCCGCTTACTTACAAAGAGATCCATATGAAGCCGTAAAATAGGCACTTTTTTTTTAAAATCTTGAGGAAGGAAAAAATAATCTAAAACTTAAATGATTTTTTAAAAGCTTGGAAAAAATTAGCTAAAAACCTATTTTTATACAACCGAAAAAATTTGTCATTGAAAAGTTGTTTTTTTGGGGTTTTTTTGTAAAACATTTTTTTTTCTTTTTCTTTTTTTTTCCATCAGAAAATTTTTTCAGACTGAAAAAAGCATTCATTTGAAAAAAAAATGTACCCAAATTTTAACTACAGAATTTTTCATGGAAGTTTTAATAATCTCTGAAGAAGGCTTTATAGGTACCACCATTAATTTTCGATACGTTAAGGTTTAATTTTTCTTTAAAAAAGAATGAAAAAGCATTCTTGATGCTTTTTTAGTTTAACTTTATTGAAAGCTAAATGATTTTAAAATTTACTATTTCCAGTAAGCAAAATACACTGGTGTATTTCAAATAGAAATTATATTGATTGAAACCTCAACTTTTTGATCTCTTTCAGAAAATCATTTAAAATCGGCCATTTTTGACACATTTCTAAACAAAAGTTAATTCTGGGTTTTTAAAATCTTCCAAAAATAAAATATAGTATAAACTTTTCTGAAAATTTATTTGAGGAATATTAGCTGATTTAAAGTATAATTAATCTGATTTGAAAAAAAAAATATTATTTACTTTCAGCTTAAAATAACAGAAAAAGTGTTTCCCTCTTAAATTCTTAATGTTGATGAGTTTTCCTACTAAAACCGGAAAAAACGTATAATAAAAAAAATAATAATGCACTGAATAAAACAAATAAAAATAATACACTTGCTTTATAATAAATATTGCTTTTCTTTAAGTGACTTAAAAAAAAACTAAAAGCAATATTAATTTACTTTATTTTTTTACAATATCTTGCTCAAAAAATATAGAAACAAGATATCTGTTTGATTTAGGTATTTTTGAAAGGAAACAATTTATTTCTTCTTGGAAATAGGAATATATTGTAAAATATTTTTTTAAATTAATAAAACTTTTCTTTCTTCTTTTTACAACTTCACTTGTTTTTGCATAAAAGGGTGCCTTATTGTGGTATATTAAGCTGGATTTATAAAACATTAATCTTGAATTCAAACCTCACTAGGGACTCTACTTGTGTGTTGGAATGTGTCACGAAAAAATAAATGACTTCGTCTCTTTCTCTCCTGCTGTCGTAGCGACGGACACAGTCTCCACTTCTGAGACTGAAAACTGACCTCCTTCTCATTCCAGCCCTTTACATAGAGCTTGGTAACTCACCTATACAAAACACCAACAAGCCAGCTACCAATCACAGTTCCCGCGCATGCCCACCTCCACTCACTTTGTAGGTTTCAAGTTGACCGACCAACTCATTACAACTTGTAGCCTCAAGCTCAAAGTAAACTATGTTTAAAACAACCTATTTAAAAAACCATATACAAATTCAGTATTTTTCAGACAGGTTAATGACTGGATATTTTACAAGAATATTGGCTAAATACAGACAAATGTTTCATAATGGTAATATTAACCATTTCCTTATAAATGTTGCATATCTTCTTTCTGGTGGTGGAGGGCTCTTGGTTACTGCATCAAATTGAGTATATGCTGCATTCTCCCTGGTGGGGGTCAACGGCACCAATTCACTGATATTGTTGGATCTTCTCCCTCTTCTCTTGTCTTCCACTGGCCAGGTAATGAAAAGTTTTTGAGTCTGAAGATGAAAAAGAATTTCAACACAAGGAATTTTAAACTTAGCTAGTTTATTAACATCAACGTATACATCTCTAACTATCCAGTAGGGTTGCTCATCCCTCCACTGGGAAGCGATTTCCAGGGACAAAAGGAACATGTCTACATTGTTCAATGTGTAAGAACTAACTCCCCCAAATTCCTTTCTATATCTCTATCATTCCCACACATGTCCAGCCAATCAAAATCAAATTCTTTTATTTTGTCTTGTATCTGACCTCAAAGGTCAATTCCAGGAAGTCTGAGCAGAGATACACTTCTCTAAAAAATAATTGTCTGTTAAACTATTATTTAACAATAAGGAGATATGTGACATTCATTAACCAAGCAGCCAGTACAACTGCTGATTGAAATTTATAAAATCTTTCTCTTAAAACAGTTTTTTTAGGAAAAACTGGTTTCTCAAGTCCATTAACTGTTATCGCTCTTTCCAGTATTGATGTGGGTTTTCTTTCTAACCTTTTACTTGAAGTAGTATAGAATGTGAACATCTTTATTATATCATTATGTTCTCTTTGAGTTACATGTGATATCCATTTTAGTTATTGCTATTTTTGGTAGTTCTCAAGTGATGTGGTTTCACTTATTTGGTATAGTTCTTTGTGTGTGATCCTCACTTAGACCTATAGGTTTCATTCACTCATAGCCATTTTTAACCATTGATCATAAAAAGTAGTTGTATATTTTTAGTTTAGATATTTCTGATTGGGTCTAGCACCATGCATGACATCTAGATGAAAGTCTCATTCAGACATTGCTATTTAAGCACCTGACTTTAATTTTCAAGTTAATATTTTGGTTTTGTAGCAATTTGTGATATTGGTCAAAACTACCTATGCACAGACTATACTATGTTCAATGTTTTTATCCCTTATGTTAAATTTGTTATAACTGATCCATACACTGAGGTATTTGAAGTGTTTAGTTTTTTTCTAAATCCAAATCTTGAATTTCTTATGATGAATTTAGGATGTGTGCAATCACTGCTTTCATTCCAATTCCAGATCATGGTTTCTGTTTTGGAAAAGTTTGAGTCCTATTTCTTGAAACACTTGATAGAGGATCTATGAATATAAAGTACAGCCCAAAATAAACCCCAGATAGTTTTGGTAAATATTTGATAGAATTTAATTGATTTAGTTTCATTTAAGTTGTTATCAGTCAATTGTAGCAGATTATTTATTGTTTGCAGATTACTTAGTGTTTGTAGTTAATACTTATGCACAACTTTGAAAGAAAACACACTAATATTTGTGAAGAAAAAATCTGTATAAACTAATATTTTGTATAACAAATAAATTATAGAGATTCAAGGCCAGTGCAAGGGTGTTGTCTCCATTATCTATGATACCCCCACCACCTAATCTATGATACTAGGTCTCCCTACACTACTATATCTCACTTTTCATAAGGTAGTATTCATATAAAATACAAATTTTGTTGTAACCTAATTATGTACAATCATGGATCATCTATATAATAAATGTGAATGTCAGTGTGTCACTGTGTCACACCTTTTCAATTAAAGAGACACAACTCTCCAAATTTTGGTAGCTCATGTTATATAAATTTTGGATTCCTAAGTAGTGCTTACTTTACTTGTTTTCAGCAATTTTTTTTTATGTGATTTTTTTGTGACAAACTTTTTTTGTACAATAACAACTTTTACAACTTGGAAATAACTTTGAGAATAATCAAAATTAATTGTGAAATACAGCAAAAGTCACCCATGAAATAAAAATAATTGTTTGTATAGAAAGTAAGGACCTATGTACATCAAATTGCCTTTAAATCAAGTGGTGGCAGAAGAAATATCATTGAAGTTTTAAAAGGTAAGCTTAAGTATTAATGCAGTACTTAAATGCAGCGATCAATTTTGAGTTCTTCTGTAGTTTATTATTGACTATCGCATACAGCAGCAGTATGCTTCACAAAAAGAAATTTCTGCCAACAGAGAACCAGATTACAATCAAAAGAGCCAAGGCTCCAGCAAGGAAAAGAAAGCCCTGTGCAAATGACAACCCAGATCAAACAGCAGCTAAGATAGCTTCCAATGCTGAAAATATGCAAAGACTTAGGGACTTAACTCCTGAACAAGGCTCAATTAAGAACCCTTAACAGTAGCCAGCTTAAATGCTGTCATATAGGGTGGCTTTTAAGCTAGTATGCAATACAGGTGAACAATTCAACTAGAAAAATTGAAAATAATTACAATGTATCTAAATGCAAATTAAAACATTTCATAATAGATCATTCCATCTTAAAATAAATTAACAATGTTTTGCAGCAATTTTTAACATTAACTTGAGATTTTTTTTTTAAAAAAGTTGAATAATTTTCATGAATTTAAGATTATAGATAAAACATAGTGAATTTTATATAGTGTTTTTTTCAAGACTTTGGATAAAAAAGAGATTCAATTTAGAGTGAACACATTATTAGAACATATTCTGTTAATCAGTTTCAAACTAAATAAGAATATCTTTTTATTGAATATTATCAATAAGATACAGTCTCCCTACTGAGTTGATATCAAATTAAATAAAATTCAATTAACTTATAATTTAAGTATTTTTAAAACATATATTAAATTATTAATCTGCAAAGTTTCAGCTTTTAAGCATGTATAGCTATTATAGTATAGTTATTAGAAATTTAATATTCTTTAAGTAACACACTTTCAAGTAAAGCCGAGCATTTTCTGTTAAATATTCATTCACATTTTGTGTCTATTATAACATCTGTGCAGGAGGTATAAATAAAAGGGCAATGTATCAATTGAATTAGTTAGTTCAAGTGAGAGTCCATGTCTGAGTCTGAGTAGCAGCCAGATGTAACAGTCTGAGTTGAAGTCAGAGAAATCTTCCTGTGTTTTGTCTATTTTCTCTCATATCAAAACTGTCTTCATAAAGAGAAACTGGATGAGAAAAAAGGGAAAAAAAGTTTTGTAAAGCACCTCAACAATTTCTGGAATGTTAACGTTTTAGATTTACACTTTATCTGCTTTCTACTTTCCTTTGTCCATTTTTTTGTGGATGAATTGAATATTTTTACATGGCCAAATTTTCACTCTCTCAACTTTCCATGCCTTGTTTATTCAATCACAAAGATGTGAATCTTTTTTTTTATTCACCCAACATGTCAGCCGGATGTGAACACTAAGAAATTAAAAATGAAAAAGTCATCCTCTGTGCAAGTGTTCCACACATCACATCTGGCTTACAAAACAAATCCCCTCAAAAAAAATATAAAATACAATATAAAAGGAACCAATCACAAATGTTGCTGCCAAAACTTGGAAAAAAAGATGACTTTATGAGCCACCACATTTGCTTTTAAGAACACCACTTATAATGACTGAAACAGAATTATGGCAAATGGGTAAGCTTCAACTTCACCACCAGTGGCCTCAGTCAACCAGCCCAATATATGCATCAACTCCAGGCCCTACCAACTACTCTTCATCCAAGTCAAACCCTTGCCCACTCATATCCTTTGTATCGGCAATACAAAGAATTTTATATTAACAATCCTTGTTTTCTTTTCCTTTCGCCTTACCAACAGTACTTATTGTTTTATTTGTCCTCTCATGCTACCATATCAATCATAATAATGTATATCTCTATATAGCAATGATCATGTTTGAAGAGATTATAGACCTTGGCAGTGCAATGATTTCACTCTATATTTTCATGAACTTGGCCCTATCTGATTACCAAATATTCAGATTACAGAAGCATCTTGATGGATTTATTTTCAAAATACATCAAGAAGTAGAAATTACTCTCTTTATATTCTTTTCCTCCAAGTCAAAAGACTTTTACAAAAATAGTAGAGTAAATAATGTGAATTGTTGGAAGCTACTTATTGATTATGATGGAACTCATGTTAATGAATAAATTCTAATTGCATATGACTTTTGATATTTTTTAAACAAATTTGGACAGTATTTTTAAACTATATTTGAACATTACTATATTTAAACATGTAGTGAAGTATTACAGAGGACAATGAGGCCCAGGGTTGCATGCATTTTTTGTAACAGTCAAGAACAAAGATCACCTACTTCAAAGTTGCAGACAGTGAGTAGCACTCCATGTGAAAAGAAGAAAAAGGTTAAAGTGCCTTGTTTTTAAAACAGGTTTCCTGTGCTAATTAACTGGTTCTTTGGCCAATCAGTAGTAGTTTAATGTAATGTATGGATTTGTTGGTTCTTTGGACAATCAGTGGCAGTCTGATACAATAAAAATCCCACAAGACAAGAAGGGAAAATTTCTTCTTGGTGAGAGTTGTGCTGTTGGTACATTGTTAAGAGTATTGAAAGAGTATTGAAATATAGTGAGGATCTATGACAATGAAGTTTTTTTTTATTCCTACATAACATTACTTTTTTTAAAACTATATTTGGATGTTACTTTATTTTTTTTAACTATATTTGAATATTACTTTTTTTAAAATCTATATTTGGACATTACTTTCTAAAGTAAATTTGGACATTACTGTTATAAATGGCATGGTACCACAAGAGAACAAATGAAGCAACAAGTACCGCTGGTGAAGTGGAAAAAAGAATTGCTAAGATAAAATTTTTTATATTCTCAATATAGAAGGTCATTGTGGAATGTCTTTTTGAGGGCAAAGGACCTGGAGGATGGGGAGGGTCAGTAGGGCCTGGAGTTGATGTGCATGTCAGGTTAGTTGACCAAAGTCACTGGTGGCAATGTTGATAGCTTTGCCCACTCACATAACTGGTGTCCTTAAAAGCAGATGGGATGGATCATAACTCAGCATTTTTTGGTATGCTTTTGCAGCAATATTTGTGATTGACTCCTTTTATATTGTATTTTTTTGAGGGAATTTGATTTGTGAGTCAGATGTGACACTCAGAAAACCTGTGCAAAGGGTAACTTTTTCATTTTTAGCTTTGCTTTCTTAGAATTCATATCAGACTGATATCTTTTGATGTAAAGTGAATCAGAAAGAGTTCTAATTTGAAGCAGAGTATAACATTGCTTTGCCTTTTTAAAGTAAATTCAAACAATACTTTTTTAACTAAATTTGAATTAATAGGGTTGCTTGGAAAAAGAGAATATTTCCACTTGTCCCATTATAAGCATTTGTGTATCTGTGATATACTAACACATAAATATAATGGAAGGAAGGACAGGAATAGCTGGAAAAAAGAAATGACAAACATGCATCATTCTCAAAGAGATTTTATACACTCCTGTGTCATGCTAGATATTATATACAAATATGTATCTACCTGTCACTATTTGTCCCACATACAGAGAAACTATAACACATATGAATACAACAAGTAGTGTGAAATGGAGGAAAAAAAAAGGCAAGAGAATCATACTTGTAATATTTCCCAAAGGGAAAACAACTAGGGTGGTGGTGTCCTTTACGTTCTTGGCAGAACCATGTGGTTTTCTCTGTTTACCCTATCACAGCTGGCTTATGATTATGCTTATCTACAGTGCAAATGGAGTCCATCACTCCACAAACTGTTGTCACTCACTGGCTGTTATGTGACCCTCATGAATTCCTTTTATTCAAAGAGATATAAGCACCCTTTGCATCCCTACAGGATATTACTTTTTTTTAAAAGTATATTTGGACAATACTTTTATTTTAAAACAAAATTTGGACAATACTTTTTTTTGAAACCATATTTAGACAAATTTTTTTAAAACTAGATTTGGATTACATTTGTAAAACTGAATTTGGACATTACTTTGTATGCTTCTTATGAGATATAGTTCATAGCTCATTGTATGTTGGAACAAAGAAAGAGAGAAAGGCAGACAGACTTCTTCTTTGTCACAGGCAGTTGTCTTGATTAGTTCTTTGGTGATTAGAAGGAGAAACCAGTTTATCCCACTTTCTGGTGAAAGAGTAGAGTAAATGACCTCGAAGCCCTACTTATCTGGATTTATACTGAGGTCAGTGAGTGGTCAAGAAGTGTGATGTGTTAATGTAGGATTGTTCTTTGCTTTGGCACAGGGTCTTTGATCTTTTGTTTCACTTATCCAAGTATCTAGTTTCAGAAATTAAATTAGCTGATTGATCTGTACTTAAAAATGCCAGTGTTAATGTTAATGAGATGTTAAGAAGGTGATAAGTAGGTGATACATTTCAGGGGATTTAATAAATATATTTATTCTATTTATTAAATTTAGCCTAATACTAGAACTTCTTTGATGTCAAGCTTAATAGCTGCCTTTTGTGCCCATCTTTCTCTTAGTGGAGCAGGGCCAAAGGGAGCAAGAATAACAGTCTGTTCAAATTAGCACTATTTTTACTTGTTATTTTGATAGATAAAATCAAATGAACTCAAATTAGATCTTCTTTCAGTTTCTTTGCCATTTTTTAGGCTATTTTTAATTCTGCTGAAGTCAGAAGGACACAAATTGCATGCTGGGATTTTTTTCCTAGCCAATAAAATAGGCTGGTACATGGTTTCATCTGACTCAGTCCTGGTCTGTCTTATCTTGAAGTCAGAATGCTACGTTCACTTGAAATCAGAAATCTGATGATTTTTTAAGTCTCAAAGGACTGATGTCATTCCAATTTTATGGATTGTATTTGATCAAAAAGATCACCATTACTGACAGCCATGGAAACTTCAGTATATAAAACTATTCTCTGGGACTCTTCAGGTCACCAGAAATGCTGTGTTTAAACGGAATGGTGATAAGGGTAAAAACACTATAATATGGATATTTTTCTCAAGTTCTGGGATGAATATTTTTCTTTTGCCTTAATTTCTGATTGATTTATCTGCATCTCTGGAAATCATGAATTCAATCTTTGGCTTAAGTAGTACAACTTTATACACCAGTTCAGTGAAGAGGCATGGTAGCATCCAAAGAAAAATTGGCACTCATGAATTGTTGTGAAGTTCCAAAAAAAAGATATTAAATTTGACAAGTACAAGAAGAAAAACCTTTCACATTGATCAAATATTGAGTCCTTCTTTGCTATTCAGAGAAGCATGCACATATTCTTTTTTTTTTTTAATCATATCACTCCATGCATGGCAATAAAGCCACTAAGACACAAGCGGTTACTAGATGTGAAAGAATAAGAATCTCAGAAGATAGCCAATACACTCAAAATATCCAAAGCAATACCTGACTATGAGATAGTGTTGAAAAGTTCTTGGCTCATCCTACTTTCTGAAACCAAGTGACTAAACATTAAATTTTTTTCTTTGCACATCTTCTTGAATGAGCCAAGAATTTTTCAGCACCCCTTCATATATAAATGTTCAATTCTCATAAAATTTGAAGAAAATGTCTAATAGAGAAAGTTAACAAGCAAATTAAGTTTGATATGCTAAAATAATCTAATAACAATATTTTCCCACAAGACATTCATTATATCCACATGCTCTGAACAATTTTTTCCCTAAATGACTAGTTTATTTTTTTTGAAAAATACAAATTCTGGTTTCTGTTTATTCAAGAAAAATGCATAAAGTCATGTATTGATTGATTGATTGATTTGATTTTTACAGCTTATCAATCTCTTGTAGGTAATTTAATGCCAGAAGATATTTTTGGATTGTAAGAAATTTTGGAGATAATAACATTGTATATCAGTTTAAATGTTCTTTGGGAGATTGTATCTCTGACATAAAAGTAAGTACATATGTTAGTTTGACAACCACAACATTATCATGTCTTATACTTCATTTATCAGATACAAGTTCTATTGCACAACATCTAAAAACACATTGCAGTATACTTGTACAATACAGGAAATATGTTTGAATGAAGATATTCTGTCTAAATATATATATATATATATATATATATAAATATATAAATTAATAATATCAGTAGTCAATATATTATATATTTTCTGATTTCTTTTTTTTGAATTTGTAGGTCTGATGAATTGGATCATGATTACAATTCCAATGTAATAAATTATAACCATGGAATATTAGTGTTTTGAGCCTTTTATATTATATATATATATATATATATATATATATATATATATATATATATAACACTATGTGACTGGTCATGATAATTCCATGGAGGATATTATTCCAGGGAGAGTTCAATGTAAACTATAGACCGTTATGATAATAATAATCAAGAAAAAAACCTTAAAGATTCATTTCGGTTATAATTTCTTTTGTGAATATCTATATATTTATCTCTTCAGACCAAAACTGTTTTGGTTTTAGTAAAATCCTAAAAGAATTTTGGCCTGAAGAGATGACTGTATAGTGATATTCATGAAATAAATTATAACCAAAATGAATATTTAAGGTTTTCTTCTTGATTACTATTAATATATATATTATATATATATATATATATATATATATATTTGAATATTACTTTTTAAAAATTAAAACTACTTTAAAAAAAAATAAATGGTATCGTAGCACAAGAGAACAAATGAAGCAACAAGTACCGCTTGTGAAGCAGAAAAAGAAATTGTTAAGATAAAATTCTTTGTATTGTCAATACAGAGGATCAAGACAGAATGTCTCTTTGAGGGTAAGGGAAGCGACTTGGAAGATAGGGAGAGTTGGTAGGGCCTGGAGTTGATATGATCATCTTAAAGTAACATATATATATATATATATATATATATATATATATTGTGTGTAAAAAATTTCAGATAGAAATACAATATATCTGTAAATGGACAATACGAATAAAGACAGATTGAAAACTTATTTTAGCCGATGTGCTTTGTCCTCTGACAGATTTTATCAAGGTAAATGTGAGGATTTTATTTTGCAGCAAGTATTTATAAACAAAAGAAAAACATTAGTTTTTCCAAATTTTTAAATTTAAGAGACTGTAAATATTCATCAGGATTATTGACAAGTCTAGAGAAATCAAGGAGGATGCTAAGTGACGTAATTTAAGGTCTAATAAAAAACAAAAGTGTGTAAATGATGTTGATTTTTTTTACATATATATACTTGTTTAAACATCTATTAAAAGTATATATTTATATATATATATATGTATGCATATATTTGTATATATATATATGTATGTATATATCTGTATATATATATGTACGTATATATATATATATATATATATATGCATTAGGTCAAGTTATAAGTAATTTTCATTCTTGAGAACCAATTGTAATAATGAATGTACCATCATAACTATTAAGCAATTATTTTGGCGGACACAAACATACCTTAGATTTTATATGACAATGGTAGCGTACACAGTGGATGAAAGGAAAAAAATGTTGGTCTCCATGCCAGCTCAAGGTCACATAGGGCAAGAATATGCAGGAAAGAATTTTGAATCTCAGCTTGTGTTTTACCTGACACCATATTCACCTGATCTTGCACCAACTAATTATTACAATTTTCATTCATTACAAAACACTTTGATGGGGGAGAGGGGAAACTTCCTCTAATGCAAATCTTTCACATCTAATCACATTAATTCAATCTGTGAAATTTTACTTAAAAAAAGGTATGAAGGGACTGTCTTATAAGTGGCAACAAATCATTGTAGATAAATGAATAAAATGTACTTTATTTCTTGAACAATAAAGTTGAGAAACAAAAATCAAAAACTATTTATGACTCAACTTAAAAACACAAAAAAAAACTTGCATCAATGAAAAGTGCATATAAAAAAAAAATCGAGAAGTTTAAGCAGCCAGTTGCTGATATTGCCCAAATGGAATGATTCCTGGAGTGTCCATCTATGAAACTGGAGTTTGGATGCTAAAGGTAACATCAATCAGGAAAATGACAAACCTTTTACTTGTATTAATTCTATATACAGTGCATCCCCAGTATTTGCGGGAGTTAGGGACCAGAACCAGCCGCAAATAGTTAGAATCCGTGAATACTCTAATTACATTATTTGTACTTTGTTGCTATATTTATCACAACGTTTCAGCTGTTGTATGCTCCAGCCCTCTTCAGGTGGATGGAATGTCGAACTGAACCCTTTATTTCACTTGCTGGGGTAGACTGTTCTAATTCCACATGCCATGTCTAATGTGGGTAGTCTGACTGTTCAGTTCTAAGACCTGAATTGTTGGACTCTTATATGTCAAAGATGATGGAAGAACTCATCATCATCATATTATAATAATAATGATAATAATATGTATATATGATATATGTTAAATTATATAATTGACATATGTCAAGATGAGCAGAATTTTGTCAATAAGAATGCTTAATAGATATCTAAAGAAATAATCATTATCAATAAATAAAAAAAGTTTACACTACTTATCTATGACCAACTAAAAGTTTCATGGTGTTAGCACTCCTCAAGGTCAGATAAGAATTCTTATCTGACCTTGAAGAGCATTAACATTGTGAAATTTTTAATCAGTCTTTTAATCAGTCAGACTTGTAAATAGTCATATGGTGAACATTTTACTTTTTGATAATTTATATATTATATATATATATATATATATATATATATATATATATAAAAGTGAACATAGAAGTCAACACTTAGAAGTGACAGTCTGTTTCATGCTAGATGCAATCGTCAGGCAAAAAAAAATATGGTTTAAGGAATGCTATATTTATGGGTAAAAGTGCACAATATCAGAAATAGAGTGTAAATAGAGTGTATAAATATAAGAGTGGACACTGCAATTAAAACTGAATGGCAACAGTCTGCATTCATGCTTGAATGCAATCTTCATCCATCTGTCCTGAAGATTGTATTCAAGCATGAAACAGACACTCAGTGTTAAGCTCAGTATACACTCTTAGTGCCATAATTCAATGCCTGGTAAGACAAAAGTAAGCAAGTAATATTCAAGACATGTTTTTTTAAATAAATGAATATTGTTTAGATTGTGATTAGATTGTTATAGTTTGAGATGGACATATGGTGCACATCTTCAAGAACATGAGGTAATGAAACTTAACCTTCTTTTGATTTTTAACATTTTTGTAGTCATGTATGTTGACTTGAGAAAGTAGTAATTCTTTCAGGAAAGGTGAGATTGGAATGTAACTGGGGATTAGTTTTATATTTTGATAAGAGTCGATTGTAGCACTCTCAAAAAAGTCCCTCAGAAGATGAAACACATCAGCTAAGAATAGTTTTTCCTCTTGTCTTTCTATTTATTTTGTTCTTTTACAAATACAGTGTATCTGAAAATAATTTATATATATATAATAATATAATTTATCAATATATGTGTGTATGTGTGTGTTTGGAAAATAAAACATCTCTATAACACTAAAAACATACACACAACCCACACACCCAATTAAACTGAAAAAATAAAATCATCTTTGATAATGGCAAAAAGTATAGCCAAAAGCACTCAGAATTACAAAACATTTGGACAGTTTCTACACACTCTATGTCTAAAAAAGAAAACACTTGTTCAAACACAAGAAAAATTAAATAAAAAGCTTAATCGTAGTACCTTGTCTGTCATCTTTAATGAAACATGTATAAATGAAGTGTTGCTGCCTAAATACATGATATATATATATATATATATATATATATATATATATATATATATATATATATAGTTTGGATAAAGACCAGTTGGATAATAAGTTTGGCTAAAGACCAACAAAAACTCTCTGTTAAGAATCTTTTTATTTATTTTTTCTATATTTTGGATCCAATTCTTGGTTTCTGTTAGTTCCTTGATATTATCAGTGCCAGAGAGATCTAGTAGCAAATACTACGGGCACTGTATTTTTGAGGGTTCAGCATTAAATATTTTAAGCCTGATGAAATCGGCATCAACAATCTAGCAAGGTTAATGTTGGTAATGAAGTCTTAATTATTCATCATTTCATGTAACATTATATCAAGGATGTTAAATCTACTCAAATATCTTGTTAGAATCCTTTGCCTCATATTTTTCTAGGTTTGTTTATGACGTTGATAGAAGTTAAATATTTACAGGTTTTATAAGATCTGTCAGTATACTAGTAAATAATATGGTTGATGTGTACTTTTTAATTTAGGGCAACTTTCTAACATATGCTACAGGTCCCACCCTTGCGTAATCAGGCCCTGGATATTATCCAGTATAGTACAGTCTTTCAGTTTCACTCTATGGCCAGCTATGAAGGAAGATAGTATTGCACCAGTCTTTCAAGTGATGAAAGCACACCTTCCTTGAAAATCCACTTTCAGTCAATTGATTTATTACTTGGGACCAAACATCTTACATTGGGGACAGTGGATATATAATTATCTCAGTTATGAGGTAGAACCACACACACACATGTGTGTTTGTAGGATGTATAACTGTATCTGAAACAAATGTGGAAAAGTTATTAAACACAGTATTTCACCAATATGATGTGTTGGTTTGATCTTCTTCAGATTAGCATGGAAGACAAATCTGTGTATAAGGAAAATGCATTGTGATTTTTGAGGGTTAAAGGAGCAATAAACTAAATGACCTTATCACATCCAGAAACCAGAAAACTAAAAAAAAAAACAATGTAAACATTGCAGTGTGTTATAAAATGCTTCATAGCACTTATAATATAAGTATGCTTCGGCAACTTGCCATGACACCTGTATTACTTAATCTGAAGACTGACTCCAACAGCTTCTTTTTCTTACCTCTGACCTCGAGCTTTTTATTTATAGCCATGGACTAGTTCATATAGTCACTAGGGCCATACTATTTACTCTGCAACACAGAGATATGTTACTAAATACAACTTTAATACATCTGACCACAATTTCAACAATTTCAATTCAAATCTCAGTCTGATCAGGAGAGAAGAAAATTTATATGTGCAGTAATTATTGTGTGCACTAATTTCACAATTCTCAACAATGAACCTAAGACCAGGCTCATACATAATATCACCAATCAACATTAAAGCAATAGCAGCACAATACATTATAAAAGCTAATGGAGAAAAACAGAGAAACAACTCTAATATATATATATATATATATATATATATATATATATATATATATATATATATATATATATAAAAAAAACAGTACTTTCTGGTCTCTGGTTTTTGGATATGATAAGGTAATTTATGTACTTCACTTATACCCCCAAATCCCAATGTATTTCCCTTAGTTTTGTCTTTCATTCTAACATGAACCCAACACATATCACATAAGTAAAACACATCATTTAATAGATTTGCGACTTTGTTTCATCATATATATATATATATATATATATATATATACATGTATAAACATGGTATATCAGATGTCATACATATGTTCTTTTACCTCTTGAGATTAATATTTTCTTTCCAAAGGAAGAATTTTGTTTATTCTATCTTATCTTCATCCTGTGAGGATTCTTTTACAACTTCTTTACTGGTACGCCCAGAACATACACACACACACACACACACACACACACACATACACACACACAAATGTGTGTATAAATCAGAGAACTTTTTAAAATTACATGTAAACATATACGTGTGCACGTTAACCTAAAAACTGTCTATATTTCTGAGATGAGTTATTATGTACACTATTTACATTATTCAGACTATAATCCTCATCTTTGTCACCATATTTATTACAATGTTTTGGCCAGTGTATGCTCCGGCCTTCTTCAGGTGGTTGGAATGTCAAACTGAACCCTTTATTTCGCTCACTGGGGTAGACTGTTTTAGTTCCATGTGCCATGTCTAATGGATGTCAGTTATCAGTTATCTCCTGCTTAATTCCCTCTCCAAGTTCTCCACCGACTTAACCAGGTATTGAACTTACACTCTTTAGGTTTTGTCACTGGATCTAACTAACGCCTTTATCCACTGTGCCATGTGTCCTGACAAAGGCTGGAGCGTACAATGCCCGAAACATTGTAATAAATATGGTGACAAAGATGAGGACAATAGTTCGAATAATGTAAATAGTGAACCTAAAAACTGTATATAAGATGTATATAAATCAGTATCTATATATGTATATATACTGATAATACTTATTTTTAAGTATGTATTGATTTAAGTATAGAATATAAATATTTGTATGTTTCTTAAAAAGCATATTCAATATTTATATGTACATATGTGTTCCATAGTATATAGATATATGCACACATACATAGAAATAGATATGTAGATATGTGGATATCTATTTCTATAGATGGATTTATATACATATACATATGCATATATATATAAACATGTACAGGTGAGTGTGTATGTGTGTGTGTTTATATATATATATATATATATATATATATATATATATATATATATACAATTTTTTTATATATATTATTTATATATAATATATAGGCAGTACTTATTGGAAAGCACTCAATATCAGTGATAGAGTTAACATATTTAGTTGGATTGATGTCAGCTTGTGACGCTGGGTGTCACACTATTTGCGATCATCATCATTGTGACACCCAGGGTCACAAACTCACATCAGTCCAACTAAATATATATATATATATATATAGTTTCTGGGAGAGATTGTGATCAAAATGATGATGATGACTTGAGACTTCATGCTCACACAATTTACCCAATTTCACTTTATATATATATATATATATATATATATATTTATATATATTTCTGAGAAAGGTATTGTAATTATTTACATTATGTATATTGTTCGAACTGTTCCTCATTTTTATTGTCATATTCATGTTTTGGCTGTTCTACGATTTATTTTGTCATCAGGGTAGATTGCTCTACTTCTAAATGTCTCAGTTATCTCCCTTTAACTCAACTCTCCAAGTTTTTCTTCACCACTGTAAATACCAGGTATTGAACTCGCTACTCTTTGGGTCAAGTCACCAATGCTCTTATCCATTGGGACTATCTATTATTTCAATGTCATCCCACAGAGGACAGTGATATCCCTTTTCCCTCCATATGTGGTCAACTACGCCTGATTTTTCTATTTCCCATCCTGTTACAGCTTTACGATGTTCTTGCAGTCTTAAATTAAAAGGGCGGCCTGTTTTTCCATTATATTTATTACCAGTGCTGCATTGAATTGTGTACACACTGTCCTTAGTCATGTTCTCCTCTATGGGGGTGGGGGGTCTTATTTGGAAGACTCCAAAATGTTGAACCACTTTTGAAGGTCATCCTGATGTTATATAGACCAGAAAATGTGTGGTATTTTCTCTGTAATCCCTTCACATAGGGTAGGCAGACCAAAGCTATTTTCTGAGTGTTTTTATCTTCTTGTACTCTTCTGTCTCAGTTTGTTGTAGCTGCTGTCATGTTCCCAAGGTAGTTGTTAGTTGTAGGGTACACATATTATATATATATATATATATATATATATATACACACACACACACTCACTCACTACTTATTTAAGTACATGTGAACAAATGCTCTTTAAATTTCTTATCAGTCAGTGATATGGCAGCAATTTAATTGGTACACCCATTTATAGTGTATGTATGTGTGTGTGTGTGTGTGTGTATATATATATATATATATATATATATATATATATATATATGACACACCAGCGACAGTCTGTTCATGCTTTGGCCTGGCCTAACGATTGCATTTAAGCATGAAACATTGTTTCCACTAGGTGTTAATATCAATGTCTACTTTTATATAACACAAATATAATGGCATCATTTACATGCAAAAAGGGTTAAAAATAATAGAATCCTTATTAATAAAAACAAAAAGACCAATACTCAATAATATCAACTATGAACATGGGCACAATATTTTGACCGTATTTTGAAAATGAAAACATTATATAAATACATACAACAATCTATTTCTTGTTAACAGTTAATATATTTCAACCTTGAAAATGGCTAAATGTATAGCCGAAAGCACTCGAATAAAAAGAACAATTGGACAGTTTTTATATAACTTATCATCCGAAAAGAAAAGAATTATTAGATCACATGAGAAATTGTATAAAAAACTAAATCAAAGCACCTTGTCTGTCGTATTCAATGAAATGTGCATGAAAGAAGGATTGCTGCCTAAATACACAGATATATATATATATATATATATATATATATATATAGATAGATAGATAGATAGATAGATAGATAGATATTTTGTGCATGTTACATGAAGTTGGTTCCAGGAGCACAAGTCTGACTTATAATTACTCTATTAACAATTATGCTCACTAGATTTAAACCCCATTGAACTTATATGGCACATTTTGTAGTCATCACTGAATTCACTATAGTCAGATCCAATAAACATAACTCGTTTATGAACAGCCATGGAACGTGCCTAGGTAAATATTACCATGAAACATCTGAAGCATATCAGAGACTTCATGCTACTTCAAGCAAAGGAAGGAAATATGTATCATTAAATTGCTGTTTCTTTTTTTTTCTTTGGTACTTCAATTTAAACAATATAGAAAACATAATTTGTTACTTAGGGAGATGTTTTTTTTCTTTCTGGTTCAAATAATTTCCCTATTGCCAATTCTAGAAACATGAAACCTGCTGATTGACTGTTTATCAAGGAAGTCCATCAGTGTTTTCTCATAATCTGAATGTTCTCTAAAAGGCTTCAGCTAAAAATACAAATTCACATCACCTGTACAAATTGGGGTGTTCAGTAAATAAAAGACCATTCAGATTTGTAGTGAGTTTTGATAAAAATAAAATATAAGAATTAAATATATAAACAAAAATAAAAAGAATTCAATTTAAGATAAGGCATTTATGCTTTCCTTTAAAACCCTTATCTCTTTCTTTTCTGTCTCTCTTAACTTCTCTTTCTATTCTTTTCTCAACTAACAAGAAAGCAACCCTTAAATAAAAAGAGGAAGAAGAAGAAAAGATTGAACCCAGATGAAAAACACCAGAAATTTACAAGATCAGAGCCAACTTAATTGTGAAAAAAGAACAACGGAAAACAAAAATAATTTTGACCAATCAAAAAAATGACACAAAGAGACTTTGATGTCAGCTGAAACTAATGTTCATGCCAGAGTTTTGGAGCCTGGTCAAAAGGACATAAGCTGACATCTCTGAACTAGAAGCAGAATGGACGATGAGAGTGACAACAAAAGAACACTATTGTAGAGAAACTAGCCATGCATGATGCGTGAAAAATTCAAGAAGTCATACTAATGATAATTTTCCCTGCTTAGAGCTGAGAAAAACACTGGACATTGACACTGACCCATTTCTAATATTACTACTATTTTGGTCTGACTTCGAAACAACCACTACTGCACTTTCTCCAAGCTGCTGCCAATATCCACATTACAAACATTTTTGTGAAAATGAATACCAATCATGACTCTAAAATAAAAATATTTGATTATACCTTGTAATGGGGTTGAATGTTGGGTATGTGTTAATGTAGTATTTACCCCATTGTTAGATGTATTTGTAGTAGTAGTTGATAGCGGAATTCTTTTTAATTTTTTTATACTGAAAATTAAATGAATAAAAACGTACGATATAACAAGAATAAAACTTGAGACATGTGTTGACATTAATAACAAGAATTTGTATTTTTCATTTTCATGATGTGAATTACAATATGGTGTGTGTTAAAAATGTTCTCAGTGTTAGTGTCTCTTTTGTTTCTTTAAAAGTTTGTGCTTACCTGTTTTTGCTTATTCTAAAAATTTTGTTAAGTATAGCACTTGAGATCGTCAACTTTCGATTTTCTGGAGTGATGATGATACATCCGTGTTGGGCTTTTTTACTACTGCTACTGCCACTTGTTACTCTACTCTACTCTCCCTACTATCCTGACTGCCCTTGTTTGTGGTGGAAGGGTTGTTTTTATAATCAGATTTTAGAATGATGAAATATCTTTCTCATCTTTCATCACTGGTGGCAATGTTGTTTTTAGGATTATGAAATTTTTTATCTTTATTTCAAGAATGATGAAATATCCTTATTTTCTATCATCACTGATGGCAAAGTTATTTTTAGAATGATGAAATATCATCATCATTCTGAACCATTGTTGGGGATGTGCAGAATTTATTAATTATAATTGAGAGAGTCAGAAGGAATTTGTGTAAGTTGCGTGACTTTCTGCATCCACAAACAAATAAATAAACAAATTTTAAATACGATCAAAAACAAGACATATTCAATTTAGAAACCAATAAAACATTTATATACAATTCAAAATAATATACAAGCAGGATATTTGGTATATGTTACTATGGCAAAGTGTGTGTGATATTTTAGGTTTCAGTATGTCTCTCTTAGTATTCGTTTGTTCATTTACAGTCTTTCTAGATTTGTGTTGATATTAAAATTGTCAATATTAAGTGTCTTTTTTTGGTAGGAGTTCTTATGGAGTGATCTACCTTTGACTGTAATATTTCTAAATTGTTCGCACGTTGATTTTTACTTAATAGGTAGTGAATATAATTCACTTTGGATAAGCAAGGTTTGTGATTCAATGTCCACAGAGTTGGTTGAGTTTAAATTGCAAGTGAGTCAGCGTTGATGTACTTTTGCGTGGTAAAATCGTTATTTCGAGTGATGTGGAGTATGTTGGCAATTTCTCTGTGGATGTTCGTCTCTGACTGCTTTGGTCAGTCGGCGTTTTCTTTTATATGTTTTGAAAGTCCAAAATCGGCTCAGAGAAGTTTTGGCGCAATTTCGTTTTGCACATGAAACTTTCAGATTATTGTGTTGTTAACCAATGAGATTTGTTGATTCGCCTAGTACGTTTTTTATTGGTTGAAGTTTTCCGTACGTAGGCATAAGATATAGACTGTTCTGTTACTAGGGGTGATAGGTAGGAAAAGGATGAGTCTACACCATAACAACCTTATACCCTCTTGTTCCTTCATTTTATTCCAAAGTTTCCAGTAAAGAAAATGCTAATGCATATAACCACTGGGTTAGATACTAGATTTGTAAATGCTGATATATTTTAAATATATTCTTAAAAAATAGTAATTTTATGATTATTTTTCATGAAAAAGAACCCCTTTAAGAGGTACAACATTTAGTGGGCTTGAGAAGTCTAATTTCCTGAATAGCTGTTTTAAGGAAATGATTTTATAAATTTTACTTTATGAGTCCTGTAACACACTAAGGTTATAGGAGCACCACATGCACTGCAGCTGTAGTAGTAGTGAGTAGCAGAGACCTTCATCTGCTCCATCATAAATTTTTAATATGGAAATATAAATGCCTGTATAAATGGTATTGTTATATTTAGCTTGGACTTCTTTTCTGTGAAGATCATTTTTTTGTGTTGTTTATAAGTTTTCTTTTGGATTTGTGGGCATGACACCTGGATGTTATTTTTCCACCTAAAATCCTGCTAGACTGACCCAACATAATGGTGACCTGCCAATGTTGCTAGAACATCTCTTCCTAGAAAATAATATTTCAACTCAAACCAATGCAATTTTCTTAAAATAACCACAATGCCAAAACAGAAAATGGATATGAGCAACATCACTAACCTACAGAAGCTGTAATAAAGGTAAACTTCAAACAAAAAATGAGTGATCTGGTTTTCACACCCACGAGGACACAAACAAAAAAACCTTTACACACCAAAGAATATTCTCAACTGTGAATATATTTTCTTATGAAATGATGCAGTAAAAAGGCCTCTTTACTTACTCAGGACCTTTTCTAGTAGTTGACAGAAAACCAAAATATTTTACCATTATTGTTATGATGTTGATTTGGGGTTAGTAGAGACAAACGCCAAATAACACGTAACAATAAAAAGGGTTTTAATAGGTTGGTAAAAAGTTACAGAAATCGCCTGAGTAGTCAATAACTAGCTCAGCTAAGAACTTCTCTGTCTATCTGTCTCCTTCCATGTCAACTGACATGTCACTATTTAAAGTCGTTGTTCACAGACGCAGACAAGTTCATCTTCAAGAGGTGTGGTAGGTTTCCGACACAACAATTATAAAAAAGGGTAAACAAGATACTGTCTCCATAGACAGACTAAAACCAGCATACTTGGATTTACATACAAATGGAACACTCACCAAATACCAAGGTATATAAACCATTTTCCACACCAGCAAACACCCCCTCCCCAAAGTCACTACAAAATCAGGTAAAAACAACTCACCAGCAACAGACAAACAGGGTTAGCCTCGACACATGTTACCATGACAACACATCACTCAGCAATGATTTTTCTACACTAAAATGTATATAAAGATGTGACAAATGTAAGTCTTGTCTCCTCTCTTTTTGTTCACCATGTTTAAAATTACTGTTATTGCATGCAATCAATCAGCAGTCACACACGTTTCATACACATGTACTTTACACACACACACATATTGGCATACAATACCACTTGTTTTCCTCACTTGCAAAAAAATCCCTTTGAAATTTGCAGACTCACTTGTGACAAACCACTTTGAACATTTGAACTATTGCTCCCTTTCATGGCCACAACAAAGAACATTGATTTTTAATATGCAGCTATATGTACTTGCCTGTATAAATGTTATTGTTATATTTAGCTGGTCTTCTTTTTCTGTGGAGATCATTTCTTCATGTTGTTTATAATTTTACATTGTATTTGTGGGCATGATACTTGGATTTTATTTTTTCACCTAAAATCCTGGTAGACTGACCCCACATATATGATAAAAATAAAGTTTTAAGGCATGCTATATTTATAAGTTAAAGTGCTTGATATCAGGAATAGAACATATGTAAATATAAAAGTGTACATTGAGGTCAACACCCAACAGTGACAGTCTGTTTCATGTTTAAACACAATCGACAGTGATTGATCAGGAATACAATTCTTTAATGGGCATTTAAATTCGTAAATAATATTTGCCCTATTTAATTTTGTTCTAGGAGTTGAATTATTATTTTTAATTATAAGGTTAGAGGTTTTAAATTTTTTGTAATAAATAATTAATCTAATATTTTTGCTATTGTCAAATGGTGTTATGCATTTTTTTTATAACGTTCTTAATTCTGCATTTATCCTGTTTATGATTTTCATTCATCTGATTTTTATAAAAAATATTAATGTTATTGTTTATGTTTCTATTCTCGCCATTGCTATTAGCTACCTTAGACAGGAAATGCCTAATGTGGAAATCCAACAATTGATTAGGAAATCCGTTATTAATCAGCATTTAATGTTTAATTCTTTAAAGAAAAGCATATGAGAGGATGAGTTCTCATGTGCTCTCATGAGGAAATTTTTAATAACACCTATTTTATGTTATTAAAAATTTTCTCACATTATAAGTATATATATATATATATATATATATATGAGGGGGTGCTGAATATTTTTCAGCTTGACCCACTTCACACAATTACCAAAATATGAATAAACATGAAATTTTTTTTTATAAAGGACTGAGACTTTTCATATATATATATGTGTGTGTGTGTGCGCGTATATGTGTGTACGTGTGTGTATGTATGTTTGTGTGTCTGTGTGTATGTGCATATGTGCCTATTCACTGCATGAGTACAGATGCCAAATAGGCTGCGGCAGATGAAGTGATTCAAAAGCTTGATAATACCTGCATAAGCATTTATAGTTATTCATAGTTTGTGCAACATTATGCAGCCTCTCATCATCAGACAGCCTTGATCCAATGACAAGAAACAGTGAAGATAATTTGAGACTGTCAGTGCCACATACAATTCATATAGCCGATTGCTAAGACACTGGAAATTTCTCCTGATAACAGGAACTCTGCTCATGCTTACAATACCAGGTGGTCCAAAATCTAAGTACTCACAAGGCTAGATGTTGCTTAACCAGTGATCAACAAGGACTGGCACCTTCAGCAGAATTTGTCTATGTATATTTACATGATATGTGGCTCTGTTCATAAGATATTGAATACTGTATTAAAAAAATCAACAATAACCTGCCTTTAATTTGAATTGCATTTCAATTAAATAATTAAGCATCTATATTGTGTGTATGTGTGTATATACACACACACACACACACACACATATATATATATATATATATATATATATATAATAATAAAAAAAAGGCTTAAACACTAATATTCCATGGTCATAATTTATTCCATTATATATATATATATATATATATTAAAGAGAAAAGAGAAGCTGCAAATGTTTTTGGTTATAAAGTGGATTTTTTAAATATATATTATACTTTATTGTCCATATTTGTTTCGGTCTCACAACCTTCATTAGGCACAGAGTGGTTATTTTCACATATTATTAAAAGGAATTAATTTTTTGTATTTTTCCGATGTTTAACCAGTGTCTTTTGTGTGTAGTAATAATCCAAATTTTTCTTGGACTTGTGGCAAAAATATTCTTTTGCTTAAGGGGTAATAAAACAATTCGGACTGGTCAGAGAAAGGGCAAAGGAAGGAGGTGTGACACCATTTAGGGATGCAAGGAAAAGGAAGAAAAGAAGGGAAAGAAATGAAAATTTTGATAATGAAAAATGGTGAAGGGTTTCATTGTCATTGTTGAGAATTCTAAATAGATAAAAAAAAATAACGGTGTCGTGGTGGCGAACTTATATTATCAGAAAAATGGCAAAGCCGTTCCATCGTATCAGTGGTTGGCGCCGAGAAGTGAATGCATCTATTTGGACCAGTCACTTGGTTGACAAGTTCCAGATCGGCTAGCTAAACTCCGGGACAGAATAGATAAACATTTAACTGTGTCACGGGAATGCCATTTACAGAGATAAAAATTTAATAGGTCGCCCGTTGACCACACATGAGCTGAAAAAAAAAAGAAAACAAAGAAAATAGGTTAAGTCTTTGTCGATGGAAAGATATCGTTAGACAAGGTATCTGGGTTGTGTTAGAATCTGGCGATAACAGTGAAACTATTTTATCAGAAAAGTTGGCTGTGTTTCGCTAGATGACACCCACCTGATAATTGATTGACGAAGTCCAGATGAAAGTGACTTTGGGATAGGAATTGAGGTTATCACACTACGGGTTGTATTGTTCTGTTGGCGGCCAGAGAAGAAGAGAGAATAGAAAAGAAAAGAAAGAAGGGAAATAGAAAAAAGAAAAAGAGGAGATAATTCTTTTTTCTTTGAGCAAGATATTTTTTTTTTTAAGAAACAAGGCTAGTCTGGTCACACCCACACTGTTGATCGGCCATTGGATGAATGTTAACAAGAGCCAGGCGGAGGTGATCATATGATGCAGGAGCGGAGGCCTGCTACCACTCATTAAAGAGGATAGGTATGAGATGTTACTGCGAAGAAGTAGGAAAATCGTTGACACCCTCTGAGGGTATGGTAAGAGAAGACTTCCAAAAATGGAAATAATAAATTTTTCCTGACCGAAAACAAAAAAAAGGGGATTGTGGATTTGAAATTGTCAGGGAACGTCAAACCCCGACAAAGCCCACCCTGATTTTGGTTGGCATCCATATAAGCAAAGTCGCAGTGAGCGAAAATCAGTTGGAGTTCCAGTTTTCCAGAGTTTCCAGTTCTCAGTTGAAGTGGGTCCCACCTCGCATTAGCTGACTAAGATTCGCGCAACTTCCGAACTCATCTTCAATCCAAGAACAATTTATTTTTGAAGAGCGACTTAGATTCATACCACCAAAACAAGTTTTATGACTATCGCCTGAAGACACACCAAGAACCAGTTTCTTAAAGAACAGACAACTTAAGAAGTTAAGACTCACCTAACAAAAACAACGTGTCACGAATCCATATAGCGGGTCGGGAGATAGACGCAGTCCTATGTATCCAGCAACCAAATATAAAGTATTGTTATCCTTTTTTTGATACCTTTGAACTTTTTGAGTTATTATTTTATTTTCTTTTACACATATTTGTGCGATACCACCCTTATTCGAACTCAACCTGCATTACAGCCCCGACGACTGATTGATTTCGTCTGCCTAAGATCAATTTACAATGTCGGTAGGCAGACTGGAGATCAAAGCAGTTACTTCGGTAACCAGACGTTGGAAGCGAGTTAGGAACGACGAGGCTGATATCAAATCTAACCAGATTCCCATCCGAATCACCAAAAGGTTAGAACGTCACATTTGGGTGCCGCAACCAATACCAAGCCAGTTGGTCGTCACAGGACGGGACAACACAACTGACACAGATAGGCAAATGTCACGTTTGGAGCGGCGACACCCGAACAAAGCAGTGAGGAATGAGCAAGGCT
This sequence comes from Acanthosepion pharaonis, assembly GCA_903632075.3. Classification (NCBI taxonomy): domain Eukaryota; kingdom Metazoa; phylum Mollusca; class Cephalopoda; order Sepiida; family Sepiidae; genus Acanthosepion; species Acanthosepion pharaonis. The sequence goes on along the minus strand of CAHIKZ030000520.1, from coordinate 1,020,793 downwards.
GGGGGAGGTCACAGAGGTCTTTGTTCTCATCTTTTTACGAGCCCTGTATCTTAGATCTATCTACATTTTTGTGTATTGTGTGTGCTTTTGTTGGTATGTCTATACATATTCCTTCTACATACATATTGTTTTATTATAAGGAATTCATATATATATATAATTCCTTATAGTACATCAGTGATGTTACTCTAGCTTCATTACGAATTTCGGATATTGCAACATGTTATAGTGGAACACACCTATTCTATTGTTAATAGACACTCCCACCTATAATAAGTAGGAGTAGTAGGAGTCGCTCAGGGGTCGGTCGGTCAGTCAGTCGATGCCAGATGACCATTAGTTGGATACTAAAGTATCAGTGACCACAACTAGATTTCACTGCATCATTACCTATTATATCAAGTTCCTAACGTTTTGTACATCGAACCTATTTTAGGACCGACTTAGTACAAATACAAGCCTCCACTGTGAAACCACTCCATAACACAACATCAGACCAATCATTATATTAGGAGGTAGATCTTACCTTTTATAATGGCATTGAAATTTGCATTAGCCAGTCAGATTTTGTTTTGTCTGCTGTCGACAGGTATAAAATCAACGGCATGATTTGAGCATGCTTTCCAGTTTTACCTTTCCTGCACATGCACCAACATCATGGTAAGTCTTTTTACATTTAATTAAAGAAAAAAAAATTCCATGTGGCATTAATTGCCGTATTATGTTATTTTCTCCTTAACCCATGTCTATGCATTCACATAATAACCTGTGAGCCAGTCTTAATGTAAAATAAAAAAAAACACAAACCAACCTGACAATAACTTAGTTTGTGAATGCTATACTGCAGGCCTTCATTGTTACAGAAAGTCAAAACCATCAGGGAGTTGTTCCATTGTGGGGAGATCATATTAAACTTGATTGTCATTAAATCCATTGGCTTTGTGGGTTTGAAAGCTATTTAATGCCAACTTTCTTGGTAAACAATAAAATAAAGTCACAAAAAACAACAACAAATAAACAAAAAAACAAAGAAAAAACTAAATTACTTCTAATCAATTGGTCCACCTATTTAAAACCCTTTGGCCCCTCATCTGCAAATGCCTAACTGGTGTTTAAAACTAAAACACACCCATGGCTTCATTTCCACCCAAGCCAAAAAATGCAAGCTAACTTGCTTAACACAAGAGGAGGAAAACAAAAAAAAAGCAGTTTCACCCAGCGTAAGATCTTATTCATTCTTTAATCCATGGGTCATTCCTTTTTAGCCATATCCACCAGGATCCTTCTTCAGCTGCATTAGAGCTTTCTTTCAGGACTTTTTCATTGCTCCTATGATTCCAATTTTTGCCAATGCCTTGCTTAACGAGTGTCCCACAAAACCTATGCATCCCATTTCTATTTAATCGAAATAGGTTTTCCAACCATTTTTCTAGCACCTCTTAACCAACTACTGGTATTTCTCACACCTTCTTTCATTAGCAAGTGTGATCTTCTTCTCCCATGTAACTGATAATTACCAAATTATTAATTTCTTTGTGCTGTTGGAATAAATTAATAAGTCTGTGCGAAGTGTTGTCTGCACTATATGACTTGGGAATTTCAATTGTTTTTTCAGGTTCATGATCAGCTGCAAATTGGGTGCTGTTAAAAGTATACTTGGGGTATTCTTTTCTGTTTCCGTTTTCTTTCCCCTGGCCTCAATAAAATGTATTAATGGCTCTCTTTATCCTACTTTATATTTGCATGACCTAATGTCTGCTATGACTGTTCACTATGACTTTGAGGACCTGATTGTGGCACCAACGATACCAACCACCCCCTAAAGCCTTAGGGCAGATGCTTAATATGTGCCCTCTCTTTCCACATTGAGCACAGTTGGGCATTTCATTTATTCCCCATAAATTTAGATTTGCTAGACGTGGGAGAACATTGCCAACTGATTATAGTAGGAACCGAATTCTACTGAAGTCAGCACGCCAGCAATCTGACCAATCTTTTCAATTCCTTCACATTTTGTCCATGCTCCTTGTCGGCAGAGCCCAACCATTCTACAGCAAGAGCACCTGCTTGGATTTCATTTTGTAATAACTGGCGCCTTTCTTCACATTGGGCTTTATTGTGTCATTTACTGGGAAAATAGCCCAATAGCCATTTTGCCTTGATTCCTATTAAGGCTTTTTGTCTTAGCCTCTCTTCTGCCACTGCTAATTTCTAACTGACGCTCCATTTTCTCCCTGTCTGGGGCTCTATTCCTGCTCCTTTCACTTTCAGATCTTTAGATTCTCTGAATTGGAGGACCTCCCTAACCTGGCTTACTAGGAACTCTTATTTACTTTTAGGTAACCCAAGCCATCTTCTCAAGCGCATTGTTATTTTCCTCTCCAAAGTTTCCACTGTAAAGAGTGGGACTTCATATAACTGAAGCAGCCATACCCATGTTTTAAATCGACCTGGTAGGCTTGATTTATCAATCTTTAATGAAGCTGTGTCTAGGTCATCAATAATCTGGCAGATATGAGTGGTATCTTTCAGACTATCAAATGTCTTGACTAAGTTCTTGATTGGTTTCTCTGAGAGTGTTGGGATATTTGTTCCCGCAAGAGTAAATCTATATCTGTCGGTGACCTGGCCTTTTTTAATTACTAGAGACCTTGATTTAGCTGTTTTGAATTTCATCTTGGCCCAGTTCATGTTTTTTTAAAGACCCCTCAAGAGTTACCTGCCACCTGTTACAGAGTTCATTGTGACTGTAAGGTCATCCATGTAAGCTCTTATTGGTGGCTGCCAGACCCCTGACTCTGACTGAGGTCCACAGCATTCCCTCTCTGCAGCCTTGACAATCATATTCATAGCTCAAGCGTTGGTGCCATTCTAAAGCTTCACCCATGAGCTTGTGTGAAATCAGCATGTAAGCATTTGCAAGGTCCAACCATAAGACTGTTAAGTCACCCTTGTTCTTTCTGGCTTCTCTCAGAAGTTGCATAAATACTCTTGTGTGTTCCAGACAGCCAGGCATTCCAGTGATGTCTCCCTTCTGGACTAACGAGTCTATGTAGCCATTATTGACACAGTAGTAAGAGAGATGTTTGGCCAATATTCCGAAGATCTTGCACTTGGTGTTAAGTTGAGAAATGATACAAAATTGTTCAATCTCTTTTGAGGATTCTTCCTTAGGGATCCATATCTCGTCAGTTTACCTGCATTGTGAGGCAATTCTGCCTCTCCTTCAAATCGCCCTTAACAATTTCCACATAAATTGGAGTATTCCCATGCATGACTTGTATACAATGTAAGGGATTCAACTGGGACCCAGTGACAATACAGATCTCAATGCTCTGACCACCTCTTGAATTTATTTCCAGGTTGGAGTCCCTGTATTAAATTCATACTTTGGAGGCTCCTGGGTAATCAACAAATCATTTGGGCCGAATTCAAAGATAAGTGTTAATCTCCTTCTCTGATATCTTTAAAATGCCACTCCTCTTATCTCCAAGGAGAGACCAAGTGAAGCCAAATGGATTCAATATGAAACAGGCTCATTTCCTCACTCTTTATTTCCTCCTCCTTCTGTGCCACTCTGCTCTGTGTAAATTCTTCAATTTATTTCTCAGGATGTTACGTAACTCCGCTAGAGCAAGTCTTTCTTCCGTACTAACAGATTTAAATTGTTTCCTGAGTGTTATGATTTCTTTCCTCAGTTTTCTTATCATGTGTTCTCTCCTGTTCAAATTATAAGTATTTTCCTAGTGTCGCATTTCAACAAAGCCAAACCTTTCTGTTGCCATGCTTACAATTATCATTGTCATGAATTTTAAACATTAGCCTAAATCTCTTGCAGCTAATCCCCAAATCCCTGTGATGTCATTATCAAACTCCTGCCATTCCCCTTTGTTGTTAACTGGGGGCCATTTAATCCTCTTCCGGGATACCATGCCTGGTGAATGAGTAACAGGTGCTTGGAGATCAGGGACTCTGTGGGGTGCTTCCTGGCCTTGCTCCTCCTCTGTTTTACTAGTGCTATGAGCTGTATGCTACATCTGTTTTTCCCCCTCCAGACATTTCATCTGGCCTTGGTGTATTTTGAGGCCTTGTGGATTTTTACATATCTTTCCACATAGGCATTTACTCATAACCCATTGTACATTGCCAGTTGTTAACATTGATTCAGTCCTAGTGGGGATCTCATCCTCCCAACTCTTAGAATCCCATGGGGTATACTGCTTTAAGATTTATAGAAGCTGATTTAAGGGTACTCTTAGAGTGTGCTCGCAGGCATTCAGGGCTAGCAGCCCTGAATGCCTTCTTTCCAAGCTGCCAATTGTCTTTACAGTAGTCAACTGGTATATTCCCAGGTTGTCAACTGAACTATTCTCAGTAGTCACTGTAAAATCCAGATCAAATATTCTTGAAATACATTTATAAAATGTGATGGTAGAGGTCATCAGTGATGTTACCCTGGCTTCATTACAAGTTTCAGCTATTGCAACATCACATCCATTCTGCCAGGTACCCCAACCTGTTGACAAGCCACCTCTCTGCATAATTTGCTCCACGATATAATTTTAACAACAATTATTATATCAGGAGGTAGATCTTACTTTTATAATGGCATCGAGATTTACATTAGCCAATTAGATTTTGTTTACATATATATATATATATATATATATATATATATATATATATATATATAAAAAAAGGCTTAAACACTAATATTCCATGGTCATAATTTATTCCATTGGAATCGTAAATACGATCCAATTCATCAGACCTACAAATTCAAAATGAAAACAGAAAAACCCACTCCGAAGTGAAACAGAATTTAGAAAAAGTGTAAATATGAGGAGGAAGTATATTTTCCACTAATATTATCTATATATATATATATATATATATATATATATATATATATATATATACACACACACACACACACATATATACACACACTTCCTATGTTGTGTAGGGATTATGTGTGTGCGTGTGGGTATTCTATTGTGTTTGTTTTTGCCAGCATGTGTATCTACATTCATTCTCCATAGATACTTGTGTGTGTGTGAAGGAGAACTGTTTTGTTTAGTGCTTGGCTGATACCTATATAGGACTTGTTGCATTTTGTGCACTTGAGTGCATAAATCACACTTTTGGAGTTGCAGTTTAAATATTTATTTATTGTGAATGTTGTGGGGTTTTCAAAAGTGTAGGAGTTTCTTTCTATAATTATATCACAAAACTCACATCTTTTTTGTTCCATATATATATATATATATATATATATATATATATATATATACTAATTCCTGATAATAAAACAATATATATATATATATATATATGGAGAAGGAATATGTATACACATACTAGCCAAAACACACACACCAAATACACAAAAATGGAGATAGGTCTAAGAAGATACAGGGATCATAAAAAGATAATAACAAAGACCTCCTTCCTTTGCCCTTTATCTGATCAAGCCTAATTGTTTTATTACACCTTAAAGAGAAGAATATTTTTGCCATGAGTCCAAGAAAAATTTGTATTTCTACTACACACAAAAGACAATGGTAAACATTGGAAAACATAACGGAAATTAATTCTTTTTAATATGTGGAAATAAACACTCTTTGTATGATGAAGGTTGCAAGGCCAGAAACATGTGTAGGAAAAATATGGAAAATAAAATATAATATATATTTAAAAAAACCCACATTATAACCAAAAAAATTTTAGCTTCTTTCTTCTCTTTAAAATATACACTCTTCTCTCTATAACCTCTCCCCCATATATATATATATATATATATATATATATATATATATATATATATATATATATATACACACAAATATATATATATATATATATATATATATATATATATGTATACCACAAATATTAAAAGTATTGGTAAAACCAACACAAAACTTGCTAGGTGAACAAAGGAGAAAACTAATAAAAAGAAAAACCAACAAAACAAATACCGAGAGAAAAACCAAGGAAGAAAAAGGGAAATGTAATCAAAAAGATAGACACCGGCCTAAACAGTAACATAGAGTGCTCTGTGTCTAAATTTCACAGACGGAGCAATTATGTTTCCCAGAATCACAACTCAGAAAAAGTCAAAGCAATCATCAGGTGACCAGAACATTCTGATCACTTGACAATCATAATAACATGAAACTTGAGTAGGGGTTCGAATTTTGTGAGTGAGTGATTTGTTTTTTTTACAGCTTATCAACTTTTGCAGTTTATTTAAGGCCAAAAATATTTTTTAAATTGTTAGATATGTTTGGAGATAATAACGATTTACTGATACAAGTACTACTAATTAATCCATAGCTGGGAGAGAAGAGGTGGATTCATATCTTTCCCAAGGGTATTTGTGCATAAGTGAGTAATACCAAACTGACTGGAATTGGAACTCAGCTGTCCAATTTCCAATACTGAGTCATTATCCACTGGACCAAATGCACATCCAGCTGCCTATCTAGGTACTGATGGTGCTTATCCAGGCTTGATGGTGCTTAACTTCAGTGATTGTAGAAGAACCACTGTTTCAATGTGATATGGCCATGACCTCCAAAATCATATATGACTGGTATATCCTTACGAGTGGATAGAGTAATTGCTGGAGGGTCTATCAACGAAACTCTAGAATTGAGGTGCTGAAAATAACATCAGTCAGCTAAGTGACAAATGTTATATTTGCATATATCTGATCACCAAGTACAATGTTCAGAATTATTTTCTTTGTATATTTTTTAATATGTAAATAATACTTTTTGTTTATTGTTATTTTTAATTATATGTAATTACTTTTTAATTAATATTTTTTATGAGATTTTTTTCTAATTAATTTTTTATTAATTAAGTAATTTTTTTATTAATTTTTTCCAAGTCATTTTTTCCTGAAAACTTTAATAATTTATTACTGATGGAATAATCAAACCTTCTTCTCTGGCTTCTGTGTCTTGGAGCTACTGTCTGGACATCTAACTCCACAAATTGATCTTCCCCACCCATGGTTGATGTGTGGGTCATGTAATGGATAGTGGCTCAGAATGAGAAATTGGAGTGTCAAGTTCAAATTCCAGTCAGATTCATTATATTCACTTCCTTTGTAAAAGTGTTATGATGTTGATTTGGGGTTAGTAGAGACAAATGCCAATAACACGTAACAATAAAAAGGGTTTTAACAGGTTGGTAAAAAGGTACAGAAATCACCTGAGTAGTCAATAACTAGCTCAGCTGTCTATTTATCTTCCCCCATGTCAACTGACATGCCACTATTTAAAGTCTTTGTTCACAGACACAGACAAGTTCATCTTCAAGAGGGGTGGTAGGTTTCTGACACAACAAAAAGGTATGAATCTTTTGTGATGTCAACAAACACTCATTGCCAGTTTTGTAATGTCAATGAATACTCATTGTCACTTTCGTAATGCTCATTGTAGTAGAGACTTTGTAATTGCAGATACAACTATAGTAACACTGTTGAACAATACTGGTGTCAGACACCTTTGAATAGCACTTACACTTACTTGATAATACCTGCTTGAAAATAACCACAGAATAGTGATCCAAATAGTAATCCATATAGTGATCACTTAAATGCCACACTAATTCCCATATATACATTTCCTTTACCATCACATGATCTACTTATTCAAAATGGGATAGCCTGTGTTTGCTCTCTGATGATCTGTGTTCAAACTGTAGTGTCAGCAGCAACACTTTATTCCTATATAACAGAATCCATCTCCATCCCCCAGTTATGGGTTAAATAGTAAAACTTGTATCTGGAAAATCCTTGTTCTTCTCAAAAATTGTTAATATAATATTTACTCACAAAAAAATTATTATTCTTACAATCCAACAAATGTTTGGGTTGAAATAACCCATAAAGTTTTGATAAAACATAAAAGACAAATCAATCCCCACCCATGTTTAAGTTTTTGATCTGAGGATGTCTTAGATGAAGCTGGTTGAAATGCTGTCAGGAGCAAAGGAGATGAGTTATAAAAAAAATAAAGAAGGAAGTGAATTTCAGAACAACCGACTCTTGCTCGTAGAAACAATAACATTGATTTTATTTTTTCAATAATTATAGTTATCAATTTAATCATTGCCAATTTTTTACTGATGGGGCCTACATAATTATGACCCCTTTGACTATAGTATGATGAATAAACACACAAATAATTTGAAAAATTCATGAATCTTTCACTCGTATTGGTAGCAAATTGGTAGTCAATTTACTACAGATCGAGAAATTCTTGGGACCAGAAGTGTTTCAGTTTTCAGATTCTTTTTGATTTCGGAATACAGGCTATTTAATTTGCATAAGGAGCTTGGGAATGAAACCCAAGCATAAGTACGATATTCCTTTACATTTCATAATCACTCATGAATCCACTCCATCAATACATGATTGCGATCATCATTTTTGCTCTTTCCAGCATTTTTCTATTGTTCATTAATTCCTGTTCATCACTTTCAGTATAAAACTAACAATTTCTCCTTCTGTTTCCTTAGGTTGTATATGGTGGTTGTTCCAATGGCAAACTCCTCACTCAGATGCTTCACACTTACCCTGTGGTCTAATTTTGTCAACAGTTTGATTTTCTGTGATATTGATAAATATAAATGCTTTCTTTTTTGCTTTCCACTACTCATATTGTTATCGGTAGGACTTTTAACATTTTCAATAATATCCTAACTGAGCACAAAACACTGTTTTTTTTTTTTAAGCATTACGCCCTGAGCAAGGCGTGAAGCCACTAGGATGCAGGGGGTTGCAGAAGATTTTGAGTGAGAGCAGATAGGAGTGATAGAAGAAAGGATGAGGAGAAGGATAGTGGATAGATCAAGGTAACTGGAGATGTTGACTGACATTACATTTGAATAGTTGGAGATTATAGCTCTCAGGGAAACAGTAATAGGGAAGGGTGTTCCACAGGCGAGATGTGTGAGGTATGAAGCTATTGGAGTAGTAGAGACGACTATATTTAAAAGTTTCTACAGTGAAAGGGTGAAAGCGGGATGCCAGCCTCATAGGGAACTTGAATTCATGAAGTCTGGGAACCAGTGAAAGCAACTCATCGGAGCAATTACCATGAAAGTACTTGTAAAAAAGACAGAGAGAGGCGACGGCACATCTGTGAGAGAGCAACTGTAGACTTGGTAAGTAATCCACAAATGAAGGTGTTGCTGTGACGATCACTAACAAAAAACTGGCACCAACGTAGGCTACTTAACTGGGTTAGGGAATCCCCACCCAGAGCAGATGAGGTCACACCCAACATAAATTTATACTGAATTTCCTGGAAGGTTATCTTTTCTCTTATCTAATCTCATGTTTATTGCTATAGAGAGGGAAGATAATGTTGGTTCTGTGGTTGTCATACATAAGTACCCTGATATACTAATTTAAACATGTTTTTTAATAAATTTTTACAGCCAATAGCAACTTGAAATAAAACCTTAAAAGCTTCATTTTTAACAATGTAATGACAGAGAGTAGTTACTTAAGTAAATTACTGCATTTCCTAGCATTAAAGTTGCAACCTTTTTTTTAAATAGAATCTGAAAATGTATCTGCATCTTTTAATAAGGAATATTATATTGCTTAGATATTTATATCTCTGTCCCATAATAGTTGTTATATTTAGTGTCTTGTCAGTGTATGCTGATTGTGTTTTACATCAGAAAACATGTCTCTTGGTATATTTATTCTGCAACCAAAATTGTCAAACTCAGTATGCAAGTCTGTGTAATAAATGAACAAGTAACAACAACACTATATATATATATATATATATATATATATATATATATATATATATTTGTGTATTTAGGCATCAAATTCTCTTTTTGGTATATCTGATTGAATAAATTACAAACATTATGTCTGCTTATTTTGATCATAATCCTTTCATATTCATGAATATTTTTCTGAATATTACAATTAAATAAGGCAAGAAATGTGCTGTAACAGTGGGATTCACTTTTATTTTCCAAGTATATATATATATATATATATATATATATATATATATATATATAAAGGATTAGTATGTATTAACAAAACAAATGTATACATAGACAATAAATTTTTTTAAAAACTGAACATGAATGAAGAAACCATTTAAACTAATGCATTGTTTGTGTGTATGTAGTTTGGTGTAGGAGAAATTCCTAGGAAAAAATGAAGTGAAAGGCACGTACATGCATGCGTATGTATGTTCACCCGTGGGGAAAGCATTTTCCTCCTTCAACCTACATCTTGCCATCCCTGAGTAAAAAAGGATGAAGAGCATGACAGAGAATGACACTTCCTATTTATGGGCTTAGGGAGCGTCACCTAGCGGCATTTTTTTTAGAAAAGTAAGTGGGGTAACTCAACAATACTCCCCCTCCACATAGAGAGAATTTTATTCTGCTTATATGTCCATAAAGTTCATGTATGTTTGTTTTGTCCCTTGTAGGCTGAAAAGAAAAAGGTTGTGATGTGCATTTAAACATATCAACAAAAATGTACTTGTCTTAAGTACTGTGTCATCAGGGTGCTATATAATTCTCTAGTGGGTCAGAGTTGTAGCACACCCTGGAAGATATTTTGAGAGTGTAAAAAAAAATGTATCAGTGGTTGGTATTAAAATTTTGTTATTTTCCAATGCTCTACATTGAATTGATTTAATTTGGAAGGCCTCATTTTTTCGCTGTCCATGGATGATTTTAATACAAGCTTCGATTTGTAAAGTTGTTGGTGAAATTTCTACCGAATGTTTGCAAGAACATTTGAAGATATCAGATATTATTGTCATTTTTTCTTGGAGATGCAACTATCTCTGTGTATTATTAAATCATACTTTCAGATTTCTTGGTTTGTTCGTGTTAACATCTTTGAGTAAAAAAGTTCAGTGAGTCATCTTTGGGATTATTTCACCCTTTATGTGTTAAGCCTAGGAGAAACAGTGCTGTTTAAAGTTGAAAATGGAGTTAATTTTCATGGTGTCTGAATGGTATTTTCTCATGTGGTCTGCATAGGTTTACTTGTGAATTTTAGCGGTATCCTTGAAGAAAATGAGGCGTGTTTTGTTTGTGTGAGGTGAAAGTTGTATTTTTCATTTTGTCAAAAAGAAAAAAAATTTATGATGTCTGCTGGTTGAGGAAGAAGTCAGGCGTAATAGCCAGAGGGAGAGAAAGGGTCAAGCAAAAGGCAGTAGAGATGAGATGCATGTTGTTTGCCTGCTGAATGTGCCATCATAGTAGTAATTGCAATATTGACTAGGGATTTTTTTAGAGTTACACATGTTGCAAAAAAAAATCTCTTTGCTGACTTGGAGAAAATCTTGTCCAGATAGTTACATTGCGTAGATGTGTTTTAGTTTTTAGAAATTTGCAATTTTGCCCCTTTCATTGGGTCTAATCACAAATTTTGTAACTGTGTTATGCGTGGTATAATAGGTAGAAAAGTGGCTCAAAGTTTTTCTCCACTGGGTCACAGTTTGAAAAGTGTCTAAATGATGCATGAGTTTATTTATACAGTTTTGTGTGTTCTTGTATCCAGGAGAAAAAATATTACATCGGTGTCACCAATCTGTTGTGGGTGTATACTGATTGTGTTTTATTTTGGAAAACACATGTCTCCTGGTATATTTATCCTACAGCAAAATGGCAGACTCAATAAGCAAATCAAGGTAATAAATGTAGACAAAGTAACAACAAAACTACATATATATATATATATATATATATATATATATATATATATTTTAAGTAACAAAAATCTTGGTAATCTGTATGGATAATCCCAAGGAGGATGAAATCCTGAGAGCTTAATGTTAAGCCAGAGTGAATAATTTAATTTAAAGAAAAACAGACAACTTTAAGGCTCCATTAGTTATAATTTATTTCACCAGAGAATTTTATTTTTCTCTAGATCTTCAGACATCACTTTCAAAGGTGAAAAAAAATTAATTTAAAATTTACACTTTTGAAGGGCAGTATTAAGCTTATATAAGGTGGTGAGGAATAGTGTAAGAGACATGATCAAGTTTAGAGAGGGAAGGGAGAGTTTTAAAATTTATTTTTATTTTTATTACAATACTTAATATTGAGGAGGAGGGGGTAATGATCAGACAATGATCTATTTAATCGGTCAACTTAACAGAAATGATATGGGAAAAAGGAAAAAAGAAAAAAGGGAAAAGGAAAAAAAGGGAGGAAGTAAAGAGATAAGAGATGTACATAGGAGAGGGGTGATATAGCTTTAGTAATTTAGATAAACACAGATTTTAACATTTGATAGTAATTTAAATGTTTAAAAACTCCACAAAGAAATTAGATTTAATGCTTGTTAGCAATTTAAACATTTAACTTCTGCACAAATAAATTAGGGATTTAATATAAACCAAATATTATAATAATAAACAAATATAAAAAAATAAAAATTTACTAATAGTAATATTTTAATATTGTGAATGACTATTAAGGTAAAATCTTTATCAGTTAGAGTCTAATTCATGAATTTAATTTGAAGCTATTTTTAGATGGGTAATATTTCTTAAATAAAGTTTAGGTTTCAAATCAAGATGGAGTAAGATTTGAGGGTAATAGTAAAAAAATTTACTGTTTTTACATGCACACACACACATACATACATTCATATACATGTAAAATTACATATGTAACCATATACACATGTATCAATATACATCGGTATACACGCATATACATATACAAAAACTTACATATACATTTACATATTTCCACACACATCCATCTTTATACATATTTAAATTTTTTCTTAAATTTTACAGTTAACGTTAGATAGTGAATTAAGTGTTTAAATTTCAAAAAATGTTTTTAATTTCAATATTTTTAATATCATGAATAACGGTTAAAGAGCAAAATTTTTTAACTTAAATCTAAGTGATCAATTTAAATTGAGATTATCTCCAGATGAGTAAAATTTCTAATTTTTCAAGTCTAATTAGAAATTATTTCAAGAGAAAATAAGATTAAAAGGTAATAAAAAATGTTTGTCTTTCCATTAGAACTCTATATATACAAGCATACACTCATACACATATTCATATACATCATATATATTTTTCTTTAAATTATATATATATATATATATATATATATATATATATATATATATATATATATATATGTATATTAAGAAATGGACAAAGTCCGACAATTTATTAAAATTTTTATGTTTAACATTCTTTTTATAGATACAAGTATTTTAGTAAATGCTCTGTTTATAATAAACAGTATTAAATAACATTTACTGGCCTGAATGTCCAAGAAATTTTCATAGAAAATATTCGTCCTTTGACAGGATTCGAACCTGCATCCTATACGGAACCGTCATTTAGCTTGATGTGCCTAACCTCTCGGCCACAAAGCAGTAAATTCAACCTTGCCAACCAAACAATCCTTTGAGCATTTACTAAAATACTTGTATCTATAAAAAGAATGTTAAACATAAAAATGTCTTTAATATATATATATATATCCAATGCGATGAGAACGAAAGTAATATATAAATTCCAACGTTCACAGCATTAATCCAAAAGAGGGCTCGATACCAATAGTAGAGCGATTATTTATTTCTTATAATTTTATCATATAGAGTAAAATGGTTTTGTTGATATGATAAAATTATAATAAATAAATAATATATATATATATATATATATATATATATATATATATATATGTGTGTGTAAGAAAATGATAAGTATGCTTTAATGAAACAAAGGTATACATACACAAAAATAGAATATTGTCACATGTTGCACAACAATGAAAGTGCTTTCCTTCTTTGTTTTACCATCCCTTAGTGAAAAAGGAAAAAGAGCCTGACAGAGAATGTTACTCCCTATTTATAGGCTTAGGGAGCATCACCTAGTGGCAGTTTTTTAGAAAACTAAGTGGGGTAATGCCACAAGTGTATGAAATGTATATACAAATGCAACAACTATTATGGAACAGAAGTTTTAAAATATAATACCTCAGTCCCATAATAGCTGTTACATTTAGTACATGAAATACAGGGTGCGATGGATAAATTGTAATTTAAATTATACAAAAACAAAAATAACTGGGTTCTCCTGCTTGTGTAGAATCTTGTTGCCAGACATAGTGTCTTCCAGTAGACATCCTCTTGACCCAAGGCAACACTACCTCTTCAAAGCACTTGATGTAAACCTCCATGTTTAGTCTCAGGCCCTGTTCGAAGATGAATAGAGGCATAACATTGCTATCACTAGTGATCAGTCCAAACATCTTCGTAATCATCATTAAACTCATCCAACTCTTTCGGAATCCTCTGCACTGTCCTCAAATTGACATCCAAATACTCTGAAATGTTCATATTGAAGCTTCTGGTGAAAATGCCAAGCAGTACAGCATGCCGTTTCCAAATTTCTGATAGAGTGAATTGTGTCATGGTTCTCTTTTCCTCACAGACAGTTCCCAACTGATCTTACTATAATGTGCAGTCAAGAAAATTAATAACAAACAATGCGTATGTACAAAATTAAAAATACAAAATAACAATAGTTTATCCATTGCATACTGTACATATACAAATGTTACAACTATAATGAGACAGAAGTTTTAAAATATAATACCTTTGTCCCATAATAGATGTTACATTTAGTGTATGAAATGTATATACAAATGTAACAACTATTTTGGGACAGAAGTTATAAAATATAATACCTCTGTCCCATAATAGATGTTACATTTGTATATACATTTCAAGCACTAAATGTAACAACTATTATGGGACAAAGGTAGTAGATGGTAATATATAAGTACTGTTTTATGTAACCCAAATTGTATAAACTACTATATAGCATAGTAAATAAAGTAATTATGAATACTCTAAAGAATTCAATATTTCAGTTCTATTGGTAGCATACAGTAAACTAGTCAATTTAATATAAAGTAATTTGCTTGTGAGTGGCACTAAGCAATCTTTTAGGTACTGACTTGTTGGCCATAGTCACTCTACTCTGTACTTTAATTTCTTGATTGGTTTCTTGTCAATCAAAAGGAAAACTGCAAAAGGACTTTACATCTTCATCCATGTTCTGCTACATCTTGGAGCAAGGGGGAGAATGAATGAGAGAACAGAAATGTCTTTTTATAGAACAACAGCATCTAATGGGCGTTTGGCAAAGCCAATGATTTAATAAAAATTTCTGGTTCCTTTTTTAATAGCATCATGGTAAAATGTATCCATTTTTCTTTTATTTATTATTATTATTTTATTTACTGATTTTATTTCAATTTCCCATAGAAAATTTTAAAAACTCCTGTGTAAGTAATGGAAATAGGTGGGTATGCAGAGAGTTTGTATTTCTTTCTCCTACATTTAAAGAAAGTATGTGTGAAAGTGAGGTTGTGAAAATACTACTTAATATTTCAATGTTAGATGTTTGTGTTACACAAGACTAAAAAAGCAGTTAACTTTTCCAACACTGCTCTGTTATCATTAAGTTATAATAAGTCTTTCAAAAATATTAAACATGCGGATATCTAAAAAAAAAAAATCACCTAACAAGGGACTAAAGAAGCATGTAACAAGGTATCAGAAAACAAACTTAAACTTTTCTTACTAAAAAAAAACAAAAAATTGGTCAATGATCAATTAACCATTACCAAAAAATTATACACAATCTTGATTCTAGCAAAACTGGCAGATGCTTTTGAAAATGATCCCCAATCAGTTGTTAAGTGGGGCAAGAAATGGCTTGTAAATTTTAATGCTTCCAAAACTGTTATTCTTTTATTATTACAGAAAACCATTTTACTTTTCATCTCCAGGAGAGCAACTGATTGTGCCTTCTCAGTCTCATGTTTTCCACTGACATGACTTGGAGTGACTATGTTAAATCAGTTGCTAGATCTACTGCTAGGAAGGTTGGTTCACTGTGTCATGCCAGATAATTTTTTCTCATCAGAATCCACCTTACACATTTATAAATCTACCATTCACCTGTGCTGCCATATCTGCTCTGGTGCTCCAAAGAAGGGTCTCCAATGTTATCGTTCATGACCTGGCATCTAGACTTCAGTCATGCTCCCACCACCATGACATGGATTCTTTCTATCTTTTCTATAAATATTTTCTTGGCAATTTTTCTAATGAGCTCTCGTCCTTTAGCATACTACTTTAAGCATACTACTAGATTGACAACTAGGTCTCATTGGTTTATTGCTGAACTAGCTAGATATGATTGTAAATTCAATTTTGAAAGTTTCTTTTCTTACACTTTGTTGTAGCATACCTACAGATGATAATGGGTATGTCCCCATTTACATAAATACAGTAGTAAATACTGTATGTTGGTCTGCAGTTGGAGATTCATTGTGGAATTCACTTAACTCACTTCTAGCAGCTGACTACTTCTTCCAAGCACTGCTGGCAAATCTTATATGTGTTGTTCTTGTCCTAAGTATTACCAACGTTCATTTGATTATTCTATTCAGTAACCTTCCCTAGGTACAACACACTTCTTGTGGAACATTCTTTTAGTTTCTTGCTTCCCTATTACCTATGTTTTTCAAAAATTTAGATGCTATGCCAATCACCATCTTGTCTTCCTGAATTCTGTTCTTTTAATGTCCTTTCTCCTCGCTAAAATCTTCTTATTCTTGTTCCCTCTTTGCATCATTTCACCCTAGAAAAGGCACTAAAACCACTAAGACACAAGGGGTTACTGAATGTGATATAATAAGAAAAAAGAGAAACATTATTAAAGCACAAAAAGAGTACTCAAGAAGACAGTAGATAATGATTGACATTACATAAATTTTTTAAAATCAAAATTGACTGAAAAGCATTGAGTTCCACAAGCAAGAAGAGAAACTTTTAGCATTAAACTTATAGTTACATCCATCTAGCCAATTCAACTGTGAATTGATGAGACCTTATTGCCAATCTAGTACTGCACTTAAATTCATAATGTCTAGGTACCATAACAAAGAGTTCATCTGAACAATTACTATGAAAATATTTATAGAAAAGGTGCAGAGAAGTTACATTACAGCAGTGGGAAAGTAACTGAAGCAGAGACACCAGGTCAGTAGTGGCTTTATTGCCTTGTCTGACATGAAATGAGTAAAAGGAAAAGAATTTTTGCCATTTACTCTTTTGCTTCGTAGCTATTTCTCTATGAGTAATGTGGCTCTTCACATTGTTTTTAACTGTGCAGGCCTGTTCTAAGACATGCTGTTCTAAGACATGCTGTAAATAATTTAAGCAAAATCCTATTTACTTATCTCATTTATTTTCCAATCTTTATTTTATTCATGTCTTTGTGTAGTTGAATTATTGAAGTACTTTTCATATATATTCTTAATGTTTCTTTTTCTGTGTTTTTAATGTCTACGTCTCTTCAAGATGTAGGAAATCATAGTTCTCTATAGATTCCATTTTTTTATTATCTGTGAGTTGCCAGAACTTCTTGGGAATGATTGTGCAGTGGTTTCCATTGCTTTCTCTAAATTTTTAAATTCAGTGTTATCCTCTTCTAGATTGGCTACTACCCAAATTTAGAGAGCCCAGACTAACCTGTTCTTTTACCCATAGCTGGGGGAATATTCTCAATAACTTTCAAGGAAAGATCTTCTTGAAAGTACAAAATTTAATTAATGCTTTAAAAATATATATAATTATTAAAATGTGAGGAAAAGTCCTAATCGTTACAGATTTCAATCTCATACCAATATGCCTGACTAAGACAACCTTATTAAAAATCTGTTGTAACATAGGAAAGGTTACTGAATAGAATAATGACATGAAGGTTGGTAATGAATGATAATACTTAGGACAAGAACAACACATATAAGATTTGCCAGCAGCATGTAGAAATAGTCAACTGCTAGAAGTGAGTTAAGTGAATTCCACAATGAATCTCCAACTGCAGACCAACATACAGTATTTACTACTGTATTTATATGAATGGGGACATACCCATTATCATACATAGGTATGCTACAATATCTATAGTATGGAATTTAATGTTGCATGTTGGCATATTGTAGGTGTTCACATATAAGCAATTAAAGAAGAAGCTACCAAAAGTTAGGTTTCTACTACTAACCTTTAATTTTTTTTTTTTTTTAGAAACTGTAGGGAAACAAAGTTCTCAATGAGTCTTGGGTATGCCTGTTTTCTTTTTCTAGTTCAGAAATAAGTTAGGGTAAGTAATGATAAGAATGGTCATAATGGTCAAGCTCAAGTCAGCTTTGCACTGAGTTGGAATGGCTAAAGTAAATATTGTACTTACTTCATTGATGGAGGTTCTGTAAAATACATTCAAATGCTATGCATTGGAAAGTAGAAAGAGGACATGGTTATGCCCTATTCAGAAATGGGATCATAAAACTGAGCAGATGACAAAAACCCTTTCCGCTTTCTTTATTACCAGCTAGCCGCATGGAAAAATGTATTTCTGTTTTTTATTCTATATTATTATTTTATTTATTGATTTTATTTCATTTTTCCACAAGTACCAGTTGTTGTAAGCATTTGCCAAATTAATGACTTGGGTTGAATTCAAATCAATTCTAATTCAATAACAAACTCTCCATTTACTATTTTATCATTATTCCTTTCTTAATTGCTATGACCTTTTTTTTCTTGTATTATATTATAATTATGTTCAAGTTTTCTTCTTTATGTGCTGTGTCCCTTCAGGATGTAGGCAATGATGGCTCTCCACAATTTCCTGTTCCTAGCTCTTAATAAATTTTGTCTTTATGTTATTTCTCCTAAACCTTGTTCTGCTACGTATTTACTCAAGCACACTAAGTAGATTATGCATTGTTTTCCTCAGTCCATCTTGCTTTCAATGTGAGTAGGGTTAGGGTTAGATTTTCTAAGCCATCCTTATTCATTATGTACCCTAGAAATTTCAACAGTCTCTTCCTGATGTTAGGTATAAGTTTCCTTTTTGTTTCCATTTTTTTCTAAAACTTTGTCATTACTCACATGTTCGGTCCATGGTATCCTCAGGGCCTTTCTGTAGAATCACATGTTTGCTTCAAGTCTCTTCTTTATCTTTGAGGAGATTGTCCAGCATTCACTACTATATAGGAGGACATATATTATTTAACGGTTCTGTTCTTAATACTCTACTTTGCTTTTGGAATGCATCTTTGGCTATCCCAATGCACCTTCTGATTTTAGTGTCACACTTTCCATCTTTCTGTTAAACAACTTCCCAGATATTTAAATTTTTGAACTTGTTTGGTTTTAATATCTCCACACTTTTTACTCTCAATATAAGCAAATGTAATTGAATCTCTTCTATAAAAAATGCAAACACTGAAATACTTAACATTTTTATTTGTTTTGTCAAGGCAACATTTATAAATACTTTTTACAAAAAAATTAAAATTAATTTTAGATGAAAGGAAAGAGAACAGAAAATTTTTTTAAATTCATAGCGATTAAATATCAAATTTAAAATGAGTAAATTTTCAAATTTTGACATTTGTTTTGTATATTTTTAGTAATGTACACTAATAGCCTTTGTGCCATTTGGACTGGAAATGTCATTTTTCAAACTTAAAACACTAAGCAATAAAAAAAACAATAGAAGAGTGTGTATTCAGTATAAATGTAGACCACCAGATGGATCTGTGTTAATTCAACCCCCCCCACCACCACCACCACCATTGCCCATCGCACTGTAGTTGTCATGTTTTCTGTGTCAATTGCTGAACCAGGTCAGTTGTATTTTGACATGATTCATTCCATAGGTGGATTTTGCTGTTCAAAATTATCTAATGTTGTTCTGTTGCCTCAAGTCTCTTCCTCATCTTTGAGAAGCTTGTCCAGCATTCACTGCCATATAGGAGGAGAGATATCATCTGACAGTTCAGTATGATTTTCTTTGTTTCTAACAAGGTTTTTCTGTCTTTTAATACTCTGCTTAGCTTTTGGAATGCATCTTTGATTATCCCAATGCCTCTTTGGATTTCAGTATCGCACTTTCCTAGGTTTTAGAGAAAATGGAAACATAAAGGAAACTTATGCTTAACATCAGGAAGAGAAAGTTGAAATTTCTGGGGCACATAATGAGGAAAGAAGGCTTGGAAAATCTGATACTCATAGAAGAAATTAAGGGAAAAAGGGACAAAGAAAAACAGTACATAACATACTTGATGAGCATAAGTAAATGGATAATGGAACAGCGTTTAGGAGAAATGACAAAGACAAACTTTATTAAGAGCTACAAAGGACGGAAAATTGTGGAGAGCCATGATCACCAATGTCCTGAGGGGACATAGCATATAAAGAAGAAGAATGTGCTTCTGCCACTGTTATTGTGGATGTGTAGGATGGGTTGCTTAAATATAATTGAAGGGATGCTGAAAAATACTCAGATAAACCTGCTTGCTAAAATCTGACCAAATAACTAAACATGAGAATTTTGAAAGGAAAGGCTTTTTTGGTCAAGTTAAAACTTTTTTTTCATAACCCCCATACACACACACACAGACATATATATATATATATATATATATATATATATATATATATATATATATATATATATATATATATATATATATATATATATACATATATATATATATATATATATATATATATATGTATATATGTATATATATACATTATATATATATGCATATATATATATACATATTTAAATATTCATGGAGACCTACCGGACACTATTCGTAACATACTTGTTGACAACACTAATATAATAGTATCATCTACATGTAAAAAAACAGCTAAAAATAATGGAAGCCTTATTAATAAAAGCAAAAAAAAACAACACTTAATAATATTAACTATGAACATGGACACAATATCTTGACCATGTTTTGAAAAATGAAAACATTTTATAAAATATACATGCAACAAACTATTTTTTATTTAACAGTTAAAATATTTAATCCTTGAAAATGGCTAAATGTACAGCCAAAACCGCTTGGATAAAAAGAACATTTGGACAGTTTTTATATAATTTATCATCTGAAAAGAAAAAAATTATTAGATCGCATGAGAAATTGTATAAAAAACTAAATAAAAGCACCTTGTCTATTGTATTAAATGAAATGTGCATGAAAGAAGGATTGTTGCCTAAATACACAAATTTTAAATATATATATATATATATATATATATATGTGTGTGTGTGTGTGTGGGCAGCAACATTTCTTTTAAACATATTTCATTCAATATGACAGACAAGGAAAATTTGATCAATTTTTTACTTAGTTTTTCCAACATTCTTACATTTTTCTGTTTGCTGGGAGAAATTGTCCATATTATGCATTGTCCCAAGTGCTTTCAGCTATTTCTTTAGCCATTTTCAAAGAGGTTTGTTTTTAGGTGTTGTTAATTTTTCTTCATTGACTGTTTAAGATGGGATTTTTTTTGTAATTGTCTTGAATACTAGCAAGAGCGTTTATTCCAAGCTGAGCACGGCTGGAATTCAAGTGGGCGTCTTTCTATTTTTTAAACAGTCAAACATGAAGGGAAATTAACAACAGCTAAAAACAAACCAAGACAATTTTTTCAAACAAGAAAAAATAAAATGGAAAAATGTAAGAATGTTGGGAAATCTAAATAAAAAATTAATCAATTTTTTCTTGTTTGCCATATTCAATGAAATTATATATTTGTATATATACAAAAACATGTTTTGCTTTTATTTAAGCTTCATCAGAAAATGAAATATGGAGAAGAAAAGAAAATTTGAGTATTTTATTTTTGTGTTGCTTGTTTTTCATTGGTTAAGTAGACCTCACATATTTGTTTCATTAAGTAGTGTTCGTGCATATAATTCATTGTGTATGTGTCTTAAAATATGTAACCCAGAATATCTTGATGAATAAGAGAGATACATTGAAAAAACATTTAAACTTCTTCACTGTCCACACCATTCATCCTCAATGCTAAAAAACAAGCATATATATATATATATATATATATATATATATATATATATATAATAAAAAGGCTTAAACACTAATATTCCATGGTCATAATTTATTCCATTGGAATCATAAATACGATCCAATTCATCAGACCTACAAATTCAAAAAGAAAACAGAAAAAACAACTCCGGGAATAAAAAATAAAATTTAGTGAGAGTGTATGCATGAGAGTGTGTTACGAATGTTAGAGTAAATGAAAGCTATAGGGAGGGTTAATAGACAAGAGAAGAACAGGAAGGTCTAAAGATGAAGTGGGGAGATTAAAATTTAACAGAGAGAAGTTTTAAAGAGGGGAGTCAAAGACGGTTTAAATGAGAGAAATATGAATGTTCTCGGATGTCTAATACATTAAAGATGTAACCGGAAAGGATACATTTTGTGGTGACATACTTACTCTGTCCTGGACATTGAGTTCTACCTGGATTCTATCCTCTTGGAATTATTTTTTATACAAATATATATGTATGTGTATGTATGTATATATATTTATATATTTTAGATATATGATTGCATATGTATGTGTATATTTACTACTAATATTATCTATCTATCTATCTATATATATATATATATATATATATATATATATATATATATTAAAATAACAAGAAAGAACAGTAAGATTTATAATCCATTGTTTTTAGCAATTATTTTTATTTTAAAAAATCAGTGCTCGATACAAACAGTAGAGCAAAATATTATAATTATTTTCTTTTAAAATATGATTCCATCACGACACATAATTTCCATGTTTCAAGACTGAAACTAAATTTATAAATGTAATTATAAAAATTAAACTTAAAATCCATAGTCTTGTTCCATTGTCAAGCGATGTTAGGAATAAAATTTCTAAGAAATATTGATGAGTTGTTAAGGTTGAAAATTCATTTTAATTTAGGGGTGGTTGGGTTTTAATTTCCCTAAACAGCTTATGTATCCAATATATGTTACTTACAAAGTCAGGTTAAGCTTAGGTGGGGTGGGGGTGCCTACTAACAAATGTATACTTCTTTTATTCAATGAGTTGTCTAGGATTTTCAATGACAAAAAAAGAAAATTTGGGCATTTTTATTCATCAGCTTAATTCCTATTTTTATACACAAAGATTTCCTAAAAGGGTCATTTAAATATGTGTAAGACATAATTTTATTAATTAAATTTTATTCTTAAAGATTTAAATCTAATTATATACACATCGTGCAGTGAATAAAGCGTCATCTAAATTACACCAAAATGAAAATAACACTGTTATCTCATTTTAAAAGATATATTTATTAAAATTACACAAAAATATCTTGAAATACTAAAAATTAAATTTATTCAATAAAATTGCTATTGGCTTCAACCACTGCCTCCAGATGACTTTGAAATCTCCTGCAACTCTTCTGGAAGGTCTCCTTGTTTAAGTTGGTGAATTCTGCCATAATCCTTGCTTTCAGTGCATCTTTGGTGTTAAAATGAGTTTTGCTGGTCCTTCACTCAACTGCGCCCGTCACATAATAATCAAGGGGGTTGCAGTCTGGAGTGTTAGATGGCTAAACGTAAGGAGGTGATGTGGTCACAGAAATTGTCTGACAGCCATGACTGTGTTTTCCTACTTGTGTAGCATGGTGCAGAGTCCTGTTGCCAGACATAGGATCTTCCAGCAGCCACACTCTTGATCCAGCGCATCACTACCTCCTCAAGGCACTTGATGTAGGACTGCATGTTGAGTCTGAGGCCCTCAATGACAAATTCAGGAGTTCTTTTCTTATCAGAATGATCAGAGTAAGTTTTACAAGCTGTCATACCTTCGTAATGACTATTAGACTCATCCAATTCTTTCTGAATCCACTGCACTGTCCTCAGATTGACAACTAACACACACTGAAATGTTTGTATAGGAGCTTTCAAAGAGAATGCCAACCAGTACAGCAGTCCGTTTCCAAATTTCTGGCAGAGTGAATTACCTCATAGTGGTCTTTTTCTCACAGACAGTGCTCAACTGACACTACTATAACAACAAAACCAAAAACAAACAATGAGCATGCATAATATTAAAATTATAAAATGGCAACATTTTACCCATTGTACCCTGTATATACATATACATGTGTGTGTGTGTAAATTTTAAATATCCTGTACCGTGACATTAAGAAGAGTGAAATGTTGTAAGAATGTGGATGCAAATTTATAAGTGAAGACTCAGAAGTCAGTGCACTTTTTATATATTCATTCCAGTGATGAATGACTAATGTACTGAGTGTTGAGTAATAATGTGTCACTTATGACTCATTAACTTGTAAATTTTAGTTATTTTGTGTTTATGAACATGTCAAAAAATAATGATACTAGTTTTAAAAATAAAATTTATTTTGAGGTGGTACAAAGGCACAAAATTATGTCCATCATCAGAATATATAAAGAAACTAGCAGTAGAGCCCGGCGTTGCCCGGGGATGTAACAGTAAGAGATAGATCAAGTATCCACCATCATAAAGACTGAAAAAAAAAATTGACAAAGATTATTGTTTAAGGTTGATGGACATGCATGTCTTAATTGGTTTTATTTTTTTTTTTTACAAATTGGTCAAACCCAAACTCAAACAAAAACATTGTTTTCAATCGTTATGAGTCTATCGATTGAATAGAATTTTATTATAAACAATTGTCTTGTAAATGAAATTTTTAAAGCATTCTAAATGTAAAAATAAAGAAAAAAGTGTGCAAGACAATAAGAAACACTACCTGCCAAAAAAAAGTGAAGTTTTGTTCAAATCGGTTGAAAAATGAAGGAAATCTGATCCCATATATAAACGAACACACACAAACAACCAACCTGGGTTTTATAATAAGTATAACTCGCTAGCTCAATATTAATAAGTATAACTCGATACGTGTTGTCTCCCTTTCATTAATGCCTCTTAATCGTATTTTCAAATTGATTTCGTACAAAAACAATTGTGTTTTTCCAATTTTTGGCACTGTCAGAACCACCGCAAGGTAATTTTACGTAGTCCTGTGAAGTTTTGTTGAAATCAGTTGAAAAATGTAGGAAATCCGATCCAATATATAAACGTACAGACACACACACACACACACACACAATCTGCATTTTATAAGTAAGATTACAGTTCACTTAATTTTAAGACTCTTAAGTGACAAGCATTACAAAAATAGTAAAACCTAAAGCTTAATATTTTGAACACACACACAACTACCTTTGTATTTGGCAAAGATATTTATCTAAATTCTAATATGCATCCTTTTATACAAAGAATTGCAAGAAATGATGGAATATTTTTTTTGAATGTTCATATTGGAAATATAAAAATGATAAAACTCTCCATGACAATTTTCTCCCATTAGTTAAAACTCTATCATTGTCATTTTACCTAAATTTTTTATTTGTTAGTTTAAATTATTCAATTGATCTATCAGAATAATTTGTAAAAGTAGTGTATATGATTTAAATTTAAACTTAAAATTTGATTTACAGCTTACTTTTGTTATACTCTGCTTCAAATTTGATTTCTTTCTGATTCACTCTACATATTGGCCAGATGTGAACATTAAGAAAGGAAAAATAAAAAAGTCATTTTCTGCACAGTGGCTCCAAACATGACATCCAGCTCACAAAATAAAACTCCACTTAAAAAAATAAAAAAAAAAACAATATAAAAACAGCCAATCACAAACATTTCTGCCAAAGAAAAACATTTAAAAAATGATGTCACAACCCACTCCACTTGCTTTTAAAAACACTGCTCATAACATTGCTAAATAGTCACAGCAAATGGGTAAGCTGTCAAAGCCACCACTAGTGATGATGAAATAACTATGCATCTGCTATATTCTCAAAAAATAATCTTTAACAAGTCTATATAACAATAGCTTTTCATAGGAAGCCTGATGGTCTCTCTAAAATCTTTAGGAATTGAGAAATAACAAATTGAATACTGTCATTATTTTTAGCTCTTTCTCTGGTAACAAAGAAAAGAATACTGAGCTGTTACATAACAGCTGTCTTTCTTTATGGCAGTGAATGTTGTCAAAGACGAAGAAGAGACTTGAGGCAATGCAGATGTGGTTCTACAGAAAGATGCTAAGGATATCATGGACTGAGTGTGTGAACAACGATGAGGTCTTAGAGAGGATGTAAACAAGGAGGAGGCTTATACTTAACATCAGGAAGAGGCAGCTCTTTCTCTGGTAACAAAGAAAAGAATACTGAGCTGCTATGTGACATCTTTCCTTCTTTACGGCAGCAAATGTTGGATGAATTCCTCAAAGATGAAGAAGAGACTCGAGGTGACAGAGATGTGCTTCTACAGATGCTAAGGATATCATAGACCAAACATGTGAGCAATGATGAGGTGTTAGAGAAGATGCCAACAAAGAGGAGGTTTATACTTACAGTTTCTGGGACACATAATGAGGAAGGAGAGCCTGGAGAATCTGATACTCACTGGTCAAATAGCTGGAAAGAGAGACAATGGAAAACAACATGTGACATATCTGGCTGGCTTAAGCAAGTGGTCAGGGAGAGGTAGCAGAGGAAAGGAATTTGTTGAAAGCTGCAAGGGATGGAGGGAGGTGGAGAGCCATGATCACCTACATCCTGAAAGGACATGGCACATAAAAAGAAGTTTGTAAATAATAACTTTAAATTTATATATAAAATAACATTTGGTAAAAATGAACAACTTAGATTCAAATTATTGCAGGCACATTGTTAGAAAATATTCTATTAATTAATAAATTAATAATTTAATAATATTAATAATATAATAATTCAATAAATTAATAATTAAGAACATATTCTATTAATTAATCAATTTCATGCAAAATATAAATCTTTTTTTATTGAAAATTATTAAGATATGATATCCTTACTGAGTTGATACCAACTGAAAACAAAATAATATTTCATAATTTATAGAAAAAGATAAAAATTGCACAGCATTTAAAACACATATCAAATTATTAATCAGCAAGTTTTCAGCTTTTAAGCATGTATAGTTTGTAATGTTCTGTGCAAGAGGCTATCGATGCTTGCTAGACGTCGATTAATGCCTTGTTAGGATTTTAGGATGGTTCTTGATTGTCCCTCCGGTGATGGTAGCCTCCTATTCCCTTTTGCTGTGTAGCTGCTGATTAAGATTCACCGGATGTCTGGAGGGGACCTAACTCTTGTGTCTCTATGGGTTATCTCCCTTCTGTTGCTGGGATATTACATAGTTATTACATTATTTGAAGTTCTATACTCTTTAATACACATTGAAATAGAACTGAGCATATTTCTATTAAATATTTGCACATATTTTGTATCTTTTATTATATCTATGTGCCAGTTATAAATACATAAATACATATCAATTCATCAGTCTTTTTGATAGTCTGAGTAGTAGTCAGATGTACTAGTTTGAGCACAAGTAGTAAAAGTAATCAGCAAGAAATCTTCCTGTGCCTCATCCATTTCCTGTCATATGAAAACTGTTTTCATAAGAGGAAACTGGACTAAACAAAAAAGAAAAAAACAATTTTTGTAAAGCAACTGACAATTTCTGGCAGAGTTGAACATTTTTACATAGCCAAATCTTCCACAGTATCAAAACTTCAAAAGGTAACTTTTAAAAATATAGGTACAGTAATGAAAAAAAAAGCTGGAGATAAAAATAGACATAGTCAAATTGCAGCTGGAACTTGTCTTATTTTCACAGGAATCACAAAGCAAAGATGATGTCTAGAAAAATATTTCTTATTCACAATGTCATCCTAGAAAACATAAGGAAATACTGGAGCAAACATTAAAAAATCTATAAATTACAATTTTGGATATGAGTGACTGTCTCTTTATTGCTTTCTTCCTCTATTCTTGACTTTCTCGGCTGATCTGCCTAAATAAACAGTTCCCTCTTCTTTGTCTCGTCACACTTAATTTAGACTCTGCTCATCAGAATTCAGAAAGGAGTTTCCAGCTTTGGCTTACTATCTGATGCTTTATCTATATAGTATAGAAATTGACAAAAGTAAATCAATAAATCTATAGTTCAGTAGAGCTTAATTTTTATCTGATAATTTAATCTTTTAATTTAAATCTATATGATTAATAGAGGAGTTTTAGTTTAAATGTATTTTCATAATTAGGCTGTAGACATATTGAGACAATATATTTGATGACAAATTTGCTTTTTCCTCAGATAAAAATACCTCAAATTTTATGTAAATTAGTTTGGTACTTGTTTTTTTGATGGCGAGATGATTAAATTCCAAACTTAGATTGTTTGTCCATTCAAAATGTTGCATTTATTAGAATAAATTGCATAAAATTCCTCCTTGGAGGGATTTTCAATGCAGGCTTATTATCTATCAGTTGCATCTCTGTCTTTGGGCAGAGTGTGCTCAGGGGCTTCTCTGCCAAAGGACAGAGAGGCAACTGAGAAAATTATACTGAGAGGTGCCCAGCCCTGAGGAACAGCTGCCCGAGGCCGCGCCCTCCCATTGCACTAGAGGGAGGGATTGGTGCTCGCACCGAGCCCAACACAACCAATTGTTGCGGAGACTGAGGGCAATTTTTGACCTTGTCCCGGGCGTATGCACTCGGGTCCCCACCTAAAAAAGAACTTGTGTCCAAGTGGGGGGAAGGAGTTAATACTGCATTTATTAGAATATATATTCATTTTAAATACTGAAGTCATAAAAATGACTTCAAAAGGCCACGCATTTCAGCTTATACTCATTTCCTGTTAACCAGGGGTTGTTACCAGACAGAATTGCTTGAGGAGGCACGGTGGAGTAATGGATAGCGGCTTGGATTGAGGAATCGGAGAGCCGAGTTCAAATTCCAGTCGAATCCATTACATTCACTTATGTGCTAACACCCTTGGGAAAGGTGTGAATCCTATTTCTTCTCCCTCTAGCTATGGGTAAATAGCAGGACAGACTGGGTTCTATAGCCTTGGATGGCAACTGGTCTAGGAGAAGGAAAACTCTGAATTCAAACCTGCTCTTAGAGGAGGGTGAATGGAGTCTCTCTGAGTCTTGGTTGGCAATCCATTTAGTGATGGTGTCACAATAAAAACACCCTTGATAGCCCTAGCGAAGCATCAAGAATTCAGCTATTTGACAAGATTATGAACTACACCAATCAAAGTATTAGTGAGTTCAATCTCGGCTGAGGCCGCAAGATGATGAGATGACCAGACAGAAAGGGAAATTAGTCATTGCAACAGAGATGCTCATTCCAATTCAAGTTGTGTGTGCGCGTGTGTTATGTGTGTTTGCATGTATATTTTAATTCAATGACAGACTTCAAGATTTTTGTACCAATTTTAAAAAATTTATTACTGAATAATTTCTGAAAAATTCAATAAAATCTCATAATTATCTTATTTTTAGGATTTAAAATATTATGCTACACTATTATGCCGAGAGGTCTGTAGCAGCAAAGTTTTCCCTGTTCTGCTATAGGCCTCTTTAAAACTTTTCAAGCTATTCTGAAGTGGGATCCCAGATGCCTGTAGTCAACATATTGGTTGATGAATAATGATGCTCAGATTGTTGACTCAGACAATATCCAGCCAAATGATTAACACCACCACATCTGTGGTAGACGATATCGCTCTGTGGATCACAGGCAGAAGTCGGTCCTGTGAGTATTTTGTTCCTAAAGTTGCTATGCCGTGGTTTCTGAGGCAGTGTTATTTTGTTACCTCTTGTCTCTTTCCCTTCTCTATTATCCCAGTACTTCCTGGAAAAGCAATCAGGTATATCCCCCAACCTTATCACATCCTTAGTCTGTGATTGAACCCAGATAAAAAGCAAGAATTTACAAGGTAGACAAACAAACCTTTCTAAGCCTTGTGTCATACTAAACTAAACTATAAGCTTCTGAATTTTTTTCCCTAGGGTTTCAAATATCACATTGTGCTTTCAGATTTTTATCTGAATGAATTCCATTAAAAAAAGGTAAGAATTAAAAAAAATAATTAATTTCATTGAAAGCAATCCTAGCAAATTTATCCATCATCATTTGAACTTTCTCTAAACATTTTGTTTATAAAAAGGTTTGCTTTTTTATTTTGATGGATGGCAATACACAAAAAGGTTATAAGAGGTCACCTTGTCTGCTTACAATTTGGAAAAAGTCGAAAATACACACACAAAATTCTACTGACCTCAATCAAAAAGGAATGGCTTTAACTTGCATTCTCTAAGTACATTCCTATAGAAAGTGAAGACAAAAGGAGTAAAAAAAATATTTAAGAAATAAACGAAAACACTTGGTTCGGCTGAAGAAGTAAGTCTTCGAGAGTCGAGTCCAATGACAGTTTTCTTATTTCTTTATTCAGTACTTGTCAAACATTTTTAATATCAATTTAGTTCCTAGATTGATAAATGGAGAATATTTTAATTGGTGAATTGATAAATATATAAGTACTTCCCTTTATTCTTGGCCTCACTTTTCACAATTTCTTTTACCCATGGTCAATCCCAGAAATAAACAATTCCTAAGCTTTGCTTAATAATGGTCCTAGAGTCCAAGAATAGTGATGTTAATAATACAAATACAACAGAATGAAGCCATAAAGTGCTTCTTTTAAGGGAAATGATTGACCTTCATGATTTAATAATGAAAGAAAAAAAATAGCATACTGAGGTTGTTAAGATCTACAGTCAGAACAAATATTCTAGCCATCACATAAATTTTGTTGTAGAATATTGTTATAATTGTCCTATTCTATTGTCATTAATCTCTGGATTCACCTAATATGATCTACTGTGAGAACAAATTTTCTATTCATTACATAATTTTTATTACAGTATATTGTTATAATTATCTTATTTTATTATTAGTTATTGTTGTTAATCTCTTATTGTGACTAATATGATCTCCAGGAAGAACAAATCTTCTGTCACATAATTTTTATTACAATATATTGTTATAATAATTGTTCTATTTTATTATTAGTGTTATAGACAAACGTATGGTTGCAAGAAAGAAATACGACAACAGCAGAAATAGATTTACATGATTTATTTCAATAGGAACGTGTGGTTTTGGGACAGCTACCTTGTGGCATAGTTCATAAGCTGGCTGCCGACCTGGGTTGATATCTCATAGTAGTTCTCACTGGTTGGTGTAGCGTTACTGCTGCTGACTGCTCAGCCTGACCATGATAGGTCTCTTCCCTGGCCTCCTGTTGACTGCTCTTGTACTTCACCGTGTGACCCTTTTTATGGCATTTTTTATGACTTAACAGGCTTGAAAAATGATTCGAGTATAATTAGGAGGGAAGCATTTTTATTGGTCAAAAAATAGAAACACTTTAAAATATTAATTTATTTTTCAACCGGAACTTGTGAGTCGGGAATATGCGTAAACGACGATAATGGTCATTTTGTGACGGGGCCTTGTCCCGTTCACATCTGTCTCTCGCTCTTGAGTATGTTAGTTTATTTACCTGCAAATCAGCTGAGATTTGTCTTATTTTATTTTATAACATTAGTTACTGTTAATTTCTTGTACCTAATAATGTCTATAAATGAATCTTCAATCTGCCAGATAATATTTGTTGCAGTATATTATCATAATTGTTCTATTTTATTATTAGTCATTGTTGCTAATCTCTTCTTGAACCAAATTTATAAATTAAACTTTATCACATGTATGTGTATATAGGAAAAAACATTGTATATATCAGTTTCAATACTATTTACAGTTTCAGGTATTTGCCAGATGTCTTTGAACATGTCTGCTGGGAACTAGCTCACTTCTATTGTGTTTATCAAAAAGTTTGTCATGGTATATGGAATGCTAAATTTTAGCTAATTTCATTGAAAAAGACCATTTCAGATAGTATAGAATAACTGTCATATCAGCATTTAAAAAAAAAAAATTTGTCAAATTTTTGTTTAGTGATTCAACATTGCAAATGAAAAAATAGACATTTTCAATATATTATGCTTTTTTTAAGAAAGATGACAGTACAACTCAAATGCAGATAATATATGCAGTATATGGAGAAGGTTCTGCAAATAATTGAATGTGTCAAAATTGGTTTGGGCAATTTTATATTGAAAATTATTTGTTGAAAGATCCTCTAATACCAGGTAGACCAGTTACTTTAAAATAATCAACATGATATGCTTTTGGCAATAGCTGACACATTCAAAATATCCAAATCTCTTAGTGAAAATTATTTGTACCAGGATGATTATGTTATTCACTTTAATATGCGACTTCTACATTAGTTAATTGAAAAACTACTGAAGCATATTTCTCTATATAATTCACTACTTCAACATATCAAAAAAATGTTTTGTTTTTGAAACAAAGCTTAGAACAATGTTTTATAACTGATAGATAAGAAAGAACTGAGATACACAGGACTGAGATATGAACAGACTGAGATACATAAAGAGATATGAACAGACTGAGATAGACAGATGATAATTCTTGGAGTAATTTCATTGCTTGATTGCTTTGTCTTGGGTATGACGATGAACTACATCCAGCAGCAAGGCCTCTGATTGGGAGGTTTTGAGAAGCATGGAACCACCTCTTAATTGCTGTTGTTCCAAAGTTGACCCAGGATGTCCTAGGTATGGGCAAATAGTGAACCCCCAAACTGGGATCAAAATATGAGAATATTTCAGCAGTAAATGACCCATAAGGAGTTGATATGTTTTTAAACAACCAAACCAAACTTAAATATGTGCAGCATGAGTGTGGCTTTTTAGTCCTACTAGGGACTTACACTCTCTTGTGAATATGTGGCAATGTTAGGAACCTCTTGCACTAGGTGTTACAGTAATATCTGGATTAACTTCCATATGTTTAGTCCACCAACTGAGATACATTCTTTTCCACATTCACTGCAAATAGAAATGCTGTATAACATGTAAGGAATGACTTCTCTCTGTATGTGGCTTCTTTGATTATTTTTGAGGCTTTCTCTACTAAGACATGACCATCTTCATTACATATTAGATCAAACTCTGTTCTGACATTCTCAGAGAAATTAATATCAAGATCCTTACAAATATTTCTTGAGTTTTTAACACTCGACAATTCTGTTCAAAGTCTCTCTTTCCATAATGCACTGCTTTCTTCCAAGATGACTGATCTATAGTTAGGTTTTCCCAGTGATTTTTTATGATGCTGGTCTTCAGTGCTGTGTTGATGCATTCATTATACCTTATTTAAGCCAACTCAACATACAGAAACTGCTTAAGAATCTGATTGTCCATCCTAACCACTCTAATGTAACTGGTACTGATATATATATATACTAGTATGACAAAAAAAAAGTAAAACACCAAGTCATGTTAAGATCCATGTCTGGCACAAGAAGTTCATGGAAACAGGAAGTATATTGCATAAAACAGAACATCTAGATGTATTGAATGCAACCAATGAAGCAATGTGGAAGTGTTTCAATGTGTTTAAATCAAATTTTGTTTATCTGTTTTCTAATAAACCCTGAAGAGTTATTGTGATTTTTTAAGAATTTTTAAAATTGTACATATAATTTATGGAGACTATGTGTGTGTTTCATATATATATATATATATATATATATATATATATATGGCATTCCTGATGATTATACATGTACAATTGACCATAAAGTGTGTTGATCAGCCAGTGGACTCACATGACATTTCCATAGCCAGCATCCAGAAAGGCAAACTGCAGCAAGAAGATTAACATGTCAGCAATTTGGGAAGAACTGCAAGACTCTTGCAGATCTTAAAAGCCATTTGAGATATCATCAGCAACAAAGTGATGATATTTAAAAATATGTGAAAATTAAGAAAGTTTCAGTGCAAAAGATTGTCTTACTCAATCACAAGTTGACTTCCACCATATATATATATATATATATATATATATATATATATATATATATATATATATATATATATATTATTTTATTAAAACAACACAATTACAGTTATGTTTCAAGACCATAAATGTGTCTCTTCAGGTGATGTTAAACTACTGGCGAGTGAAAGATCTTTCATTTACCAGTAGTTTAACATCGCCTGAAGAGACACATTTATGGTGTTGAAACATAATTGTAATTGTGTAGTGATTACTAAACCCCATTACATAGATGATAGCCTCCTTTGAGATGGTTCTATAGAGTTCTTGCTCAGGCACACAATGAAATATATAACTGACTGTGGGGAGAATGGGATTGTGTTTAACCCTGACAAATTCCATTTTGCAGAGTATGAGGTAGAGTTTACCAGCTTCTTAATAGCAGTTGATGGTGTGAAACCAACAAAGAAAGGACTGAGGCTATCCTTCACTTTCCTATGCCTCATGGGCATCATGTTTTTGTTTGGATTGCTGAATCAGATATCTTATACATTCTTGCAAGCTGAGGTGATGGCTCCCTTTTGGGAATTACTGCACACAAAGAACTGAAAATTTTATTTATATGAAATGCTTGAGTCAAAGCAAATAATTGTGCGGAAAATTTAGGATGGAGTCAAGACATTTGAGATAAATAAACCAACATGCCTTTCAACAGATTACTGTAAAACAGGAATCAGTTACTATTTTTTTAAAAAACACTGTAATTACCCTGACAAAGTGAACCTAAACTGTGGTGATGGTCACTGGAAAGTTATTCGGGCTGGATCTCACTTTACCAACAATACAGAATCCCACTATGCATCAGTTGAAGATTGAGACCCTGACTCTCATCTATGAACTAGAATCATGTCAAATGTTTATATTGGGATGCTCAGATTTGCTAGTAGTCTATTGACCATCAACTACTCAAAAAATGTTCTCAGATCAGGTCCTCATGAACATAAAGAAGCTACGTCTCTTTAATTTCAAGGAATGAACACTAATGTACAAATTAAACATCTCCCTGAAAAACGTAATACTGCACCTCTATGTACCCAACATGGATACCATCAGAGGCCTGGACAGAACATCCCCAAATATCATCTGCACATATACAACAGAAGTGTAGACAGTTATTCTATGAGGCAACTACAACTGATGCAGTCGAACCAATCAATGGCGCAATCAAGGCTGCATTTATGTCCACATATGAACATAACACCAGACTGAGGGCTATCGTATGGGATAGGATTATTGCTGCAGCAACTATTGACGAAAAAATGATGGAATATATACAGACTGGTTTGCCCAAATCACGCCATAACCTCCCATCAGTGATCTCTCTGTTTTGGCCCATGTTCAAGTAATTGTACTGTGTTGAAGGAGCACCAATCAAGGAAAATAAAATCTTTATACCTCGACAACTTTGTGCAGAAGTACTTGAATCCCTAAATTCTGCACACCAAGGTGTAAATGGCATGCTAGCAAATACAAGACAATGCCTATTTTGGTCTGGTACCAGTATCCAGCAGACCAGAGCTCAATGACAGATATATAACTCTATCACTGTGTCACAGGGGAGCCCTTGATGCTTTTGTCTAGCCTTGAATTCCCATTCCAACAAACTGTGATTGACTTTTTTGACCTACACTGTAGAAATTATGTTATATATACAGATCAGTACATTGTTTGGATGGAAGTAACCCTAATGTCATCTGGGAAGGCCAGGGAAGTATGCAACACCTTAAGAACTTGATTCTGCACATATGGTGCTCCTGACGAACTTGCTTCTGATGGGGGACAACCTTTTGATTCACAAGAATACAACTTGCTCTTTAAGAATTGGGAAATATGGAAACATACTTTGTTGAGTTACTACCCACAAAGCAATGGCTGGGTAGAACTGGCTGTCAAAATGGCTAAGCCTATACTCGCAGACAATACAATGATCATGTAGCCTGTGCTTTGCTGACCCAATGCAACACTTCCGTCCAAGATCTTGGCATTACTCCTGCTATAATTTTATATGGTCATGTTATCAAAGACCACCTCCTTGTCCTACGGGACAAATACCAGATACGTAAACAGTGGAGAGAAATTGGTGAACTGAGAGAGGCAGCAATGGCTAAAAGGCACATGTGGAACAAGCATTTTTACAATAAACATTGTTGCACACTTTGGGAATTACAAATTAGCAATTCTGTTTAGATCCAGAATCAAGATGGCCTTTACCCTTGTTGGTGGATGAAAACAGGGAGAATTATGGAGATACTTGATAACCAGCAGTACTGTGTGTGGATGGATGGAAGCAATTGGGTAACTCTACACAATTGCCACTTCCTCTGTAAGATACACCTAGTTATTGATGTCCCACATCATTCGATCCAGGGAGCAGGTCCCTCGACCTCATAGCACCTCGATTTACAGCCAGTTCAAGATAAAAACATAGAAAATAAATTAACCACATCTAGGCCAGATCTGTATGACACCTCTGCAGGCCCTGGAATCCGGCCACAGCAACCATGTGAATTCTCTATGGTGATCGATACGGATTATAATCCCCTATTATCCAATGTACAATATAAACCAAATACTGCAAGTAATGAGCCAGAAGAAATGGAAATTAACACTACAGATTCAGTAGGCCCAATATAAAATAATATTGGAGAACACCAATATACAGTGACACCATATCAAAACACGTGAACACCTCGAACTCTATCCCCAGAAATGCGAAGACAATCACATACACATTCTGGGGCAAACCTTCAACTAACCACATCAATCCATCCTGTGGTAAGAAGAAGGATGGGGCATGTAGAGTAGAAATGGATGGTCTCATTAGTTAATGGGGGCTTCCACAAGCAGACATAAGTTACCTTGTTCAGTGTTATATAAACAACTGAGTGGTCAGGGTCCAAGTGTATGTTTGTATTCGTTTCTCATTGGCACATGAATAAAGTAATTGAAAATTACTACTATCATTGCCCTCATGGTTATTTTACAAAGTCTTCTCTTTCTCTTTCACTCCCTGTAACCCCCTGCATCCTAGTGGCATTATCACCTTGCTTGAGGTGAAATAATTAAAAAAAAAAAAAAAAAAAAAAAAAAATCACTGAAAGACCAAATACTGACCCCATGAGGCCCTATTTTTCTTGATATTAAGCTCTGTATTTGTAATAACTGTTTTTTAGTCCTTTCTCTCCAAGCAAGGATATAATGCCACTAAGATGCAAGGGGTTACTGAGAGTGAAAGAAAATAAGAAGACATTAGTGAACAGACAAGAGAATAAAAGAACAGGATTCAGTAAGACAGAAGATGGCAATTGTAAGGCCTCAGAAGAGGGAACTGGGAACTCCATCCTAAACAGGAAACAAGAAATAAACCTCTACTCTTATTAAAACAGAAAATAATAAATAAAATCTCAAAATGAAAGCAGAGAGGTTTATGGTATAGAGATAAAGAGTGCTTGAATTTCAATAGGTATTTTAACTTAATATAAATTGTGTTGTCTCATATCAAAGAAAAGAAAACAGGGGGAAAACTAAACTATATTTATTACCAGCAATTTATTTGATTTTTGTGCTATGGGGAGGTCAAACAGAAAAAAGAAAGTATATATTTCCTTGTTCACATAGAAGCGGATTGAGAAACAATGTTTCTAACTTTCTTTCAAATTAGATATTTAAAATACATATGAAGAATTCCTCTCTTTAAAAGATTTCACAATAACCAAATTGACCAGTTAGAAGTAATTATATTCAGATTATGTATTTACTTTGTATGCACTGTTTTCCTGAATTGTCTCAGGTGACCGCATTTTGGTGGGGAGGGGATAAAATAAGTCTTTCTCATAATATATATAATAAAAATATAATTTTAAGGTATACTATATTTACGGGTTAAAGTGCTCAATATCAGCGATAGACTGTATGTAAATATAAAAATGGACAGTGAGGTCAACACCAAGCAGTGACAGACTGTTTCATGCTTGCTTGTCACTGCTCGGTGTTGACATCAGTGTCACCTCACACACATGTATGTGTGTGTGTATGTATATGTGTGTGTGTATATATATATATATATATATATATATATATATATATATATATAAATAAAACAAAGTGGAAAAAGTTTACTTGTGAAAAGTTTTGTCCTTCAGGACTTCATCGGACTAAATTTGTTATGTTGGTATGACTACACATGCATATAGCAGAGTGGTGCAGGGAATTTTAGAATTTTTTTAGAATTTTTTTTTTTGTGCCCTGGCTCTTATAACATTTCACCATTACTGGTAGATCTTCTAATATCACAAAATGGAATACCTACTTACAAAAATGATGAAAAAAAAGACTCCAAATGAATTTGGCCAAATAAAAAAAAATTCTAAAATTCCCAGCATGCCTCCCTCTGTTGTGTGCATGAGTAGTCCTACCAATATATACAAACCTTAATCACATGGTCATCTACAATAAATTTGTGCCCTGGCACTTACAACATTTCACCAGTACTGTCATAGCTTCTAATATCACAGTGTGGAATACCTACTAACAAAAGTGATGGAAAGAAAAAGACTCTAAATGAATTCAGCTGAAAAAAAAAAAAAATTCAGCCTGTGCACTTGAGAAACCTCAGTGAAGAAAATGTGCTCTCTGGCAGGAAAATAAACCTGGCTGCATATCTTTATTAAGATTTTCTTGAAGGCCAATAGACTAGATGTAATACACAGTTTAATGTAAAAAGAAAAAATGTGGTGTCTATTTCAAATATGAGTATCCAATATAATAACAATTGAAGTAATGAAAATTTTACATAAAAATAAATCTATTAATTCTTATAGCTTTTGGTCATAATGTTTCATGTTCTTAGCTTTCTCAAAAATCACGTTTTCACGCCTTATGCTATTCTTCTATTTATATATATGTGTGTGTGTGTGTGTGTGTGTGTGTGTGTATAGATAGATATGAACATATCTATCTTAATGTGTACTTTAACTTTTCCCCATTTTTCTAATTACATTTAACACTGAAGACATGTTGCCAAACTTCTCCATATTATAAAGACTTTTATCCATTACTGTCCATCTAACAATTAAAAAAAAATCTCCATCTAAAACCTTTTAATAAACACTTTCTCCAGTACTGAAATGTTGGACATAAATCTTTATCCATATTGTCTGAATAGTTGTATAACAATTAAGAAATGAGTCTAAATGTCAGATATTGTATTTATTGGAGAGTTAGCATCAGGTCTTAACTGTTATCTTCTCCTCTGATCTCTATAAACTGCCCCTTAATCTAACCCTCTACCACAAGTGGCCCTTGGGCCTTGTATAGGATGAACCTTCTATTATATATATATGAAGAAATATACTTTTAAGGTGTGCTATATTTATAGGATAAAGTGCTCAGTATCAGACATAAAGCGTGTGTAAATATAAAAGTGAACATTGAAGTCAACACTTCAACAAAGACCTGACGATTGCGTCTAGCATGAAACAGCCTGAAATTTTGACTTAAATGTTCACTAAATGTTGACTTCAATGTTCACATATACATATATATATATATATATATATATATATATATATATATATATATATATATATATATATATATGTATGGTAGCAAGAGTTCAGTTATAAAAAGATTTTGTTATTAAAGATTACAGATAAGTTACGTCAATTTAAAAATTTGGATGGTGGAAGGGTAGATTTTTTTTTTTTGGTATCTTAGAATTAAAAAGTTCATGTCATATTTTGGGCTTTCAACTTCAGTCATAATTTAAGAATCAAAGTCCTTGATGGCATCCTTGTGATTATAATCCTCAAATTATAATTGCTAGATTCCTATAGAGTACTGAAAATCTTTGACTGTCCCACTTTCCAAAATCTAAGCAAGTCACCAAATCATCAGAATTTATTTGGGAATCCCTTCTTGGTCAAGCCGAGAACTTATCAGCAGTCTCTTTGTATATATATCAATGTGGAAATGAAAATGCACAAATATTTGTTTACTAAACAATTTCAGCCATCTCATATACTTAGTGAGCAAGAGAACCAACTCAATACATTTTTCTTTTTCCTAAGCTACCAGAATTGCCAATTTAGCTCTTTTGAAGTTTGTTAACTCATTTTCAGTGCATTTAACTCATGTAAATCAGCACTTTTACTTATATAAATAATAAAGAGGGATCAGAAAAAAAGTTAGATGCTGACTTACAAGAGTGAATTACACTGTAAAAAGAGTTAGATCTAGCTTGGAAAGAGGTAAATTTGCAAGTCTTGCATCCTATCGTATGCACTGTTCACTGATTTTAGCTGAGCCAAGAACAAGACCATCATTGTGACACACCCAAAGATTTAGTGAATTTGCCTGCAAAATATCAATTTACTAACCATTGATTTGCTGATGCCCTGTAGGTTTATTGTGTGGACATTTGTGTAATTTCTTTTTGGCACATATTTATTCCATGTTTTTTGTTTGGTAAGGGTTTATGCCTCAAAACTAAAAAAGTACACAGTTTAAAAAAACTCCATTTGTCTCCAAATGCTCTCTGACATGAAGTTGCCAACCACTGGTAGGCACCCCCTATGTTGTAATATATATAATAATATTATATCTATATTCCTGTCTTTACATATAAAAGTGCTCAAATTTTAATTTTCTTTTAAAAGTGCTTAATAAACAGTTTTTTTTTTAAATTGCTATGCCTTAAATAGGTAATTAAATAAAAAAAAACGTTATTTTTTTAGGTATGCACACACACATATATATAACAGGAGCTGATGGATAATTGTTATCTACATTACACAAAATGAAAATAACACTGACATCTCATTATAACAGATGTATTTACCAAAATTACACAAAAATATCTTGAAATACTAGAGTAAATTTATTCAGTAAAATCACTACTGGCTTCAACCAAGGTCAGAATGTCCTGCAACTCTTCTGGTTGGTCTCTTTGTTTAAGTTGGTGAATGTTGCTATAATCCTTGCCTTCAGTTCATCTTTGGTGTTAGGAGTTTTATTGGTCTCTTGTTCAACTGCGCCCCACACGTAATAAAGGTGGTTGCATTCTGGGGAGTTAGGTGGCCAGATGTAAGGGGGGGTGATGTGCTCACAGAAAGTGTCTGACAGACATGATTGGGTTCTCCTGCTTGTGTGGCATGGTGCAAAATCCTGCTGCCAGATATAGTGTCTCCCAGTAACAATCCTCTTGACCCAGGGCAACACTAACACCTCAAGGCCTTTGATGTAAGCCCATGTGTTGAGTCTGAGGCCCTGATGGAAAATGAATGGAGGCATAACATTGCCATCACTAGTGATCAGTCCAAACACCTTCAGAATCACCAACTCTTTCTGAATCCTCTTCATTCTTCAAATTAACACCAAACACTTTGAAATATTCATATTGATGCCAAGAAAATAAATCACCTATATATATATATATATATATATATATATATATATATATATATATTATATATATATATATATATATATATATATACACACACACACGCCAACACACACACACAGTCATTGAAAATGAATTCCTATTTTATGTATGATGGACTCTCCTGTCTTGTAAAAAATTATAATTAGACTGAGTCCATCATACATAAAATAGGAGTTATTTCAATCACCCTGTATATGAAAATTTTGTTAAAAACAATTGACACGGTACTGCGGTTTTGGTTTAGTAACCTTTTTAAATAACTTGTTTTTGTGACATGTAATAGTTAAAGAAGTATTACTGTATTACTCTATTACATATCTCACATAGAAAACAAGGTATTTTTAAAAGTCACTAAACCGAAGCCACAGTACTTTATCAGTTGCTTTTAATGAAACTTGTATAAAAGAGGGATTGCTGCCCAAATACAGAATTATATATTGACTTTTCTCACATATACACATGAATATAAAAATCCATCCAAATACAAAATTATTTTGCAACATATCACTACATTTCACTGACAAAATGAGGGTGACATTTGTAGACTTCCCTCACATACATACTTATGCATTTACGTAAATTAACGTTACCATC
Organism: Acanthosepion pharaonis; assembly: GCA_903632075.3. Taxonomy (NCBI): domain Eukaryota; kingdom Metazoa; phylum Mollusca; class Cephalopoda; order Sepiida; family Sepiidae; genus Acanthosepion; species Acanthosepion pharaonis. Next base: position 978,870 of record CAHIKZ030000520.1, on the reverse strand, counting down.
TACATATACCTACACACACAAGTGTTTCTTTACTTACACACTCTTAACCTATCACACACTTTAACATCCTAAATGTTCCTCACAGATGTTTATATATTATCTATTGTGTTTATACACGTGATGCATGACTAACCAATGAGAACTATCAAAAATCATATAATTCCAGTACTCTGTCTCTTTGCTTCTTCATTTCTATTCTTGATCTCTGACAAAGCCTTAATGAAGGTGAAATATGGCAGATTAAGATTCATTTGTTACTTTGTTCTTTATTTCATTTTATCATCTTGCTAGATTCCTATCCATATCTAATCTACATTTGATCTTCAACTCATATATATATATATATATATATATATATATATATATATACTAGCAGCATGGCCTGGCGTTGCTCGTGCTTGATTCAAAAATCATATGACTCATACAGTAATCGCTATCACTTGACTTAAAATATTTTTGCCCTTCCTTGCCTTTAAAGGAGTGCCCTTTGCCGTGCTGATGTTGCTACATGCCTTACTTCTTGCCTATCTCACACTGCAAATTTTGTCTAAGCTCTATACTAAACGTTAAATCTGGTTACGAAAAAGAACTAAAACAAAAAACACAAAACGATCAGCTTTAAAAAAGGACTTTAACTAGAAAAACAGAATGAAAAAAAGAATGTTAACAACAAATACTTTTTCACACCCAACCCAGTTCTGCGGAATCAGAATCAACGTTGAGTTTAAGCAAGTGAATGAGCCAATTGGAGTAAAGTGCCATGCAGATTTAAATTTTTTCCACTTGTGACGAATGCAGCTATCGATTGCATGCTAGTTAACATTCGTGTCAGTCAGCTGTTGGCTCTCATGCTGGCCAATAGAATCTTCCTGCCTATTCATGGCAGCCAGCTATAGGCTCTCACTCTGGCCTGTAGAAAATGGCCGCAAACTACATGAAAACTGCTGTAGAATCATGAAAAAATCGATTATTTCCACTATCAATGGGAGTTGGGAAATGCAATGTCGGTCTTGGCCTTCCCGCTAACTTGGAGCATGTGCATGTAAATTTTGGTGCAAATCCGTCGAAAATTGCGGCCGTGCATTCATTACACACATACACACACACACATCCTGCCTTTTATAGATAGAGATATATATATACATACATACATACATACACACACATATATGCACATATATATACACACACAGACATATATATAAATATATATATGTGTGTGTGTGTGTGTGTGTGTATAGAATAAAGAACAAATAGGAAACTTTTATAAATTTAACATGTTTCATTTTTATTTAAGCTTCAGTATAAATTTTTGAAAATTTGTTGCAAAAGAAAATGTTCCAGTACATTTTTGTTCTATGTTGCTTGTTTTTCATTGGTCAGATAGATCTCATATACTTATATCTTGTGGCATGTGTGCATTTGGATTCAAGTGGTAATTTTTTTTGTCTGGTAGTGGCCATGTGTTTAATTCCTGAAGATGGTAATGAGGAAAATGGAAAGGGTGTGCCTGTATGCATGTATATCAAATTTCTAGTTGGTTATATGGGAGTTGGTAGTGTTAGTATGTGTATTGCAGAAGTACTTATTTCAGTAGCCTTATTTTTTTTTTTAATTGTAATTTTCTTTCTGCATAGTTCTTTTAAATCAATTAAGACAATAATATATCTCGGTAAAAACATTTTTTTATTCAGAGAGCATCCATGAAGGAGGATCTTTTTCTTTTTTTTACTATTAGTAATACTAACCAGAATCCATGGCTCGTAATTAAAATAAAATTTGTAGTCCCTATTTTTTACATTTCTAGAAAGATAAAACTGAGGAAATGATCACTTAAAAAACAAAAATGTTTAACAAATTTAACACATGAAAAATTTTCACAAAAACTGAAATACTGTTTTTAAAACAAATTTGTAAGACAATCCAGTTTGTGTTGTGTTGGAATCTTTGTAAAAATTTTTTTCAGTGGAGATGTGTCAGTGATTAATCTTTATGGAAATGTAAAAATTTGCGACTTAATCATTTTTTTTGAGTAAAATTTGTTCATGAAAATGTTGGTGGTTATTACAAAAAGAATAACATTTTCTCAGATTCTTTTTAAAACAAAAAAACTATTCATTATAAAATTAAATAATCAATGAACGTGTACTGAAATTTTCATTTAAATTGGATAATTCCCTGATTTTCAGTAATTTAAAAAATAGTGTTATCCTTCCCCACCAATTTTCCTTTAAGGGTTTGTGACCCCCAGGTTGGGAAAATTTGAAATTGACATGTAGTAGAGAGGGCAGCCCCATATCAAAGTTTGGTGGAGGAGAGTGAGACCCCTGCTATGAGTGAGTTCAATGGGTTGTCCCAACATAGGTTTCTCTTGTTTTCATAGATGCAGACTTTTAGGGCTCTGGAAGTTTCATCTATATAGCTTTCACTGCATTGCAGGCATTTAATATTATGTATCCTGGTATCTGATGTGGTGTTCGTTTGGTGATTTCTGTTAAATAGTTCTCTAATGTGGTGGTGGTGGTTATGATTCTAGTGTCAGGAGATAGATGGTTCTTGAATTTTGTTAGAGTTGAAGAGTAGGATCATAAATTTTTTGTTGTCAGTGGTGCCTATTTTCTTGATCTTGTGGATTTTATATGCTCATTTCCTAGCACAGAGGATGAAATGATGGATGCAGTGTAGAAGTCTAAATGTTTTTTCAATATATATTGAAAAACGTAGCTGCATATTGTGAGGACTCTGAGGTAAAACCTATGATTAATCCAGATTTTATTTTTTGGTTGTGGTAGGAACAGTTCAACTCTCACCATGGTTGATTTTTCAAGGAGGTGACTTTTTGAAAATATCAGCCTGGGGAGATGATCCCAGCATGCAGCACCATTGGAAAGTGTCTGAAAACCATACTATGGATAGATTCAAGCCTCATGAATGAAATTGTGTAGATGAAACTGTCAAGTGCCGGTATTTGTTGGCCTAGCACAATGTCACAAGTTTGAGTGCACTGGCATTGTTCGAGCTGATGACCATGTGGTCTCTCCCATAAATTGTAACTAAGCTTCACTCAGCATAGTTGCAGTATAAACAAAATGTGGATCCTGTGGGTGTTGAACAAACACAAATGTACATGAGTAGATGTCTGTAACAGGGATTAGCTACCAGATAGGCATACTCTGATGTGAGTGGACAGACATACACACACAATAAATAACATATAATTAGACAGCAAGAAATAATTCAACCAACAAGGCTTTACTAACAAAAAACGTGTGTGTGTGTGTGTGTGTGTGTGTGTTGTGCCAACCTGCTTCACTAACCTGCCAACAATACCTGTGTTATTTGGAACACGGTTTGCAGATCATCATCTGGATTAAAAGGCACATGGGTGGTAAACAGGAGATTTGTAAGACATGCAGATCAATCAACCCAATCAAAGGATACAGAGTTTATCTGTCATCTATGCCCGATACTTATAAAATCGAACAGTCTCAAGAGGCATCTTAAAGGCCACAGACACTGAAGTGAGATAGAAACCATCACAAGTGCTGTGAGAGTGAGAGGGCAGCTCATTTGATTAATCACCATTTTTTATATATATATATATATATATATATATATATATATATATATATATATAACAAACAATAATAAGAAGACGGAGACTTTATTTATTCATTTTGATTATAATTTATTACTATAATTAAATTCTCTGTCTTTTATTATCATTATAATGCTCTGTAGTCTACACTGAGCTCTCCCTGGATTTATATCCTCGTCGGAATTATCTCTTCCAGTCACAAACTGTTAAGACATATATATATATATATATATATATATATATATATATATATATATATATATATATACACACACAAGGTTGGCCAGAAATTCCTGACTCACTTACAAAGTGATCAGCAAATCTTGATCTTTGTCTGGTGGAATTTCCAAGGAGTATTGCATTTCGAGTTTGTTCCACATGGTCACATCATCAGTGCTAAACTGTATTGCCAGCAGGTAGACCACATGTACGTCAAACTAAAGAAGGTGTATCCTGCTTTGATCAAACAACGTTGGGCTTTGTTTCAGCAAGAAAATACAAGGCCACACACTGACAGGTTGACATGGCCTTCTGGAACATTTCTTGTAGACATTCTAAAGAATTCCATCTGCTTCAGAGTCATCACTAATTCAACTGACAGTAAGTCATATAGGTAAATATATTTGAAACACCTTCCTGAATTGACTTTGCATCTCAACTGTGCTTTCAAACTTCCAGTTACAGTTGAAGATAAATTTCATTTGTTCAACATTTAGCTGAGCTGACACCATTATTTCTGATTGGCTAAATCTGAAAAGAAATGAAAATTAAGTGAGTTATCAATTGTTAAACTGTGTATACATTTTTGGGGACAGTGTGTGTGTGTGTGTGTTTTACAAAACAATAACCTATCAAAATATATAAAATTACTAGAATTAAAATTTCAAGTCAAGCAGAATTTTTGTCAAGAAGGTACTCAATAGAGAACAAGAACAACAATCAATAAATGAGTAAATCAATTGAAGTAAATCAATTTACTTATCTTAATACAAAAACATTAAGCCGTAAGAAGTCATTCAATCATAATTTATTGAATTCAGCTGAAAAAGCCTTACTAAAAAAATGCATGTTTTTAGGTGGGGACACACACACACACATATATATATATATATATATATATATATATATATATATATAATTAATATAAGTAAAAGGTTTGTCACTTAGCTGATTGCTGTTACCTTCAGCATCCCAAATCCAGCCCATTGATGAGTGGACAAAGTGATTCCCTGAGGGTCCATCTACGTAACTCTGGAGTTGGGATACTGAAGATAAAGTCAATCATCAAAGTGACAAACCTTTTACTTGAATTAATTCTATTAATGCTCTATCTCTAATATTGAGCACTTTATTGCAAAAACTGCTTGCCTTAAATGTCCTTTCTCTCAGTATCCCACTAACTGACAGCATTTTCGGCTTCACACTATCTCTGATATTGCTACATATTATTACTTAAACATTATTTTTAGTGGATACCCATATTTGAATAGACAATCTGTTTATTAAACAGTATATTTATTTTCATCTACTGGCCTGAATATTCAAGAAATCTTATTAAAGAAAAATATGCACTCTCCTGTAGATGGGAATAAATATACTGTTTAATAAATAAATTGAGTGTCTACTTAAATATGGATATCCACTAAAATAACATTTAATTAACAAATCAGATTAATAAATAAAAATGCCTCACTTCTTTAGAAGTGTGTGTGTGTGGGGGTGTATGTGCATGTATATCATACAATAGGAATTAAGATTACATTAGGTGATGATCATTATCACCAAGTAAATTGAAATAATAATTTACAAGGATTTTCAAATTGCCATAATTGAAATAAAAATGGCCAGACAGAGGAAAGAAAGAAAAATGGGAAAAGAAAAAAGTATATATATATATATATATATATTTATATATATATAATTACCTCCAAACATTAACTAATAAATGAGCATACATGATGAAAAAATGCCCCAAAGTTAATAAAAAGAAAGTTTTACTGCCAAAATCTTGGTTATTAAGAAGAAAGACGTGCATACATTTAATTTAATAAATGAACAACAAAGAATAACTTGCAGGGTGTGTCAGAAAACCTATAGAAAATGCTCCTCTGGACTGACTCATCACATGAAGATTCCATGTGTAACCTGAACAGAATTTAAAAAACAAGCCAGGTCCTGTACAGAACAATTTTGTTTCCCACATCTGCAATAAGCATTGCAAATCATTTGCTGGCTCCAAGAACTAAAACTATGGATCAAACTTGTCAGTGATGGTCATATTCATTTCACAAGTTGACAGCCATCATATATATATATATATATTAGTCTATACTTAATGATGCTTTTGAATAAAACAATTCAGGTCACAGGATTCTGTAAGAAATCCCAATTAAATTACCCAAAAATATTTACAAACTATAACAATCCATTCTTTTCATGATGACATTCACCCCCTGTTATTTGTCAAAGTGGCAGCAACCCCATGGGTTTCCGCTTTGGCTTTCTCTTCAAAATCTAAACAGTATTTTTCTGTAATTTTTGTTGTTGAAGATTTTCATTTTTGATTTTTCTGTTTAAATAGAACAATCGATACTTTTAAAAAGCTAATTCTGAAACACATTGACACATGAAATGTTGTTTATAAAGAATATAAAAACCTTAAATACATTTCTTTTCTTTTCTCAACTAATAAAATATTTTTGGTGAAAATGATTATATTTAAAAAAATAGAATTTTTTCACCATGGAAAATATTTATTGTTTGGTTCACACTCTTCCCCCAGTTTTTGAACAAGAGTAGAGGTTTATTTGTTTAGGATTAGGATTCTAGTTCTTTCTAAAGACTCTTCATTCTTTTTTTCTCCCAGTAGCCCTTGTGTCTTAGTGGCATTACTGCTTTGCTTGGGGTGAAATGATAAAAAAAAAAATAGCAAACTATTTTATTTTCAGAATAGAAAAAAAAATCTTATAGCTTATATAAAAAATATTTACAGTGGCAAAATCAGGAAAGGTTTTACATTGATTTGATTTGTTTTTTTACAGTTTATCAACCCTTTGTGGGTTATTTAAAGTAGAAACATATTTTGAATTTCAAGAATAATTATCCATTGTTGCAATGAATATTGCATTAACAATTATTTGTAATGTTTCCAGAAACAAGTCCTACTGTTTAATCCAGAGCATGAGAGAGGAGATGGATTAATACCTTTCCTATCCAACTTAAATTCAAACTTGGCACACAGATCTCTCATACTAAACAACTATCCATCAAACCATCCACAGTTATAATTTTTAAATCCAGCACTACTTAAATATAGTGGTCCACTCATTAAAAAAAAAAAAAAAAAAAAAAAAGAGAGAAAGTTTTGGAGGCAAATAATTTTTATAGATTAGGATTCTTTAAACTTTTTTTTTTAGGCTGTGATACTTGTCAAAATGAAAAAATATTGATTTATTATCAATTTAAAAGGGGAGTCCTGTTTATAATATTGATACCGTGTCAAATCGACCCCAGTTGTTTTGCATACAAAAAGAGACCTTTACAGAAAAATTTCTCTTAAATAAGACATACATTTTTAAGTAAAGAACAAAAATTTACATAAATTAATAAAAGCATCTATCTGTTTATACTTAATTCAAGATAATATAATTATGAATTGTAAATGTTTGAGCATGTGCTTCTGAAAAAATCCTATACAAAAAAATGTTTTTAAAAAATATGTTTAAAAAGTTAAAAAAAGGTTAAATTAAAAGAAATGTAAAAATATATGCAAATATAACAATGATGTTAGCACTTTTCCAAACTTTGTAAATAACTTAGCCTCAAGCCAATCACTCTCTAGAAGTCAAGGATTAATTTGATACTGTATCAATATTATAAACAAGACCCTCCTTCTAAATCAATAACAAATTAATATTTTTTTTTATGCTGATAAGTGTTGTGGCTGAAGGAATATCTAAAGAATGCTAATCAACAAAAATTATTTCAGTATCTGTCTATATTTCTGAGATGAGGTATTATGTACACTATTTACATTATTCGGACTATTGTCCTCATCTTTGTTGCAACATTTCGGTCATTGTAGGCTCTGGCCTTCTTCAGGTGGTTGGAATGTTGAACTGAACCCTTTATTTCGCTCACTGGAGTAGACTGTTCTAGTTCCACATGCCATGTGCATTGGATGTCAGTTATCAGTTATCTCCTGTTAATTCTCTTCTCCAAGTTCTCCACCGCCTTAACCAGGTATTGATCTCACTCTCTTTGGGTCCTGTCACTGGATCTAACTAACAGCTTTATCCACTGTGCCATGTGTCCTTGAGGACATCTGTGTATGAATTTCTGGTTATTATAAAAAAATTAAAACTTTTCCATACATTTTATGAGAGGACCTGTCTATTTAAATAGTGCCTCTGATCCTTTTATTTTCATTTTTAGTGACTTTTCACTTTTTTTTTCAACTCTGCCAATTGTCTTTTTAAGTTCTCAGTTAATTTTTTCTTGCTTGCTACTTCATTTGACAGATTCCTATATCTTAAACACTGAGAAGTTGAAGGCATATTGACAGTTGTGGTTGGGAGCATGTCCATAGTTTGAAGCTTGGGCCATTATTTCACATTTTTCAATAAAATTCATGTGTTTCATTAAACATTTCTGGGTCTTAAATAATATCTCACAGTTGTACTAAATATCACAGATGGAAAATCATTTTTCCAATTCTTACTAGTGACCCAATTTTGAATCTTTCTCATTGCATGGGTTCCTTTTCAAGTATTTAATTATGCGGCCATTATAATATTGGTTGACAACATGACACAGTATCATATTTAGGTTGACAACATGACACAGTATCATATTTAGTCAATCTAATTTTTATAGCAGCCATTAAAATTTAAGAAAAGGAAATCCAATTAATAAAAAAAGAATTTACTACATAAATCAGTTTGAACAGAGTAGAGGTTTATCTCTTATTTCCTGTTTAGGATAGGGTACCCAGTTCCCTCTTCTGACTCCTTACAATCGCCATCTTCCATCTTTCAGAATTCTGTTCTTTTATTATCCTGTCTCCTCACTAGTGTATCCTCATTTTCATTCCCTTTCAGTAACCCCTTGCATCTTAGTAGCATTATCTCCTTGCTTGGAAAGAAAGAATTAAAAAAAAAATAGTCATACACTAAAAAAGAAATTATACATACATTAACCATAAGACAATCTTCTCAAATATGAAGAAAAGAGTTGAAGCAACAGAAATGTGGTTCTACAGAACTATGCTAAGGGTACTATGGACCAAACATGTGAGTGAGCAACAACAGGGTTTTAGAGAAAATGGAAACAAAAAGCAAACTTATATTTACCATTAGGAAAAAATAATTTGAAATTTCTGGTGCATGTAATGAGGAAAGAGAGCTTGGAAAATCTGATACTCACAAGATGAGAGAAAGAAGGACAGAGGAAAACAGTGCATAACATACCTGATGAGTTTAAGTAAATGGATGTTGGAACAGGATTTAAGAGAAATAGCAAAAAGACAAAATTTATTAAGAGCTACAAGGGACAGAAAATTGTGGAGGACCATGATCAACTATGTCCTGAGGGGACACAGCACATAAAGAAGAAACCACATGCAGCTAAATTTTGGTTTGTAGCAAGGAAGAGCCCAAGTTCAGCTATTCTTGCTCAGTTGGGAGGAGGGAAGAGAGATTTTCACCGTCTGTTGATTATAGTTAAATCTGGTCTTTTTTTCAATAATTTCTTCAACTGGAGGGAGCCAAACATTAACTTTTGCTAACACCTTTTATTTACAGATTCACTGTTTAGTCTCCTACCATTTTTACCTGCCTTTCTATACTTAATAAATACAATATACAGATTGTTTTTCAACAATTCTGGCATAATGCTTGAAGCAAAATTAAATAACCAATAATAATACAGTTTATAAATGTAGATGCACTGATGGCATAACAGAGGTTCTGAATGAGATTGTTACATTTACTTTCTCACTAGTACCCTTAGGAAAAGTATGAATACATCCCTTCTCCCCTTCCCAATTACAGGTTTAATAGCAGGGCAAACTGGACTCTTTATCCATGGTTGCAAACTAGTATAGGAGAACAACTCTGAATTTAAAACCACATGTGGCCATGGCAGAGCACATACCAAAACTGTAACTAAGGTCTACTCAGCACAATTGCAGTATAAGCCACAAGGTCAGGTCTATGCGTGTTGAAAAAAAAAAACACAAATGGGCCTGAGCAGACAGGTATGCTCAGAAATAAGTAGTCATTCTGAAGATAAGAAATCAAGCTGATTTGCAGTGTCTTTGAGTCGAAACAGCTCTAATAATAATGATATAAATTCTAGCAACTTCACTAACAAAACTTTTATAGGTTGTATCATCTCTATGCAAAAATAAGCTATTTTCCAAAATTTAATAACATTTATTTGTAAAACATTAAATATATAATTCTATATATAAAGAATTTTAGAAATAGCTTTGTTTATGTTTCCAATGCAAAACTAAGCAGATGTGATGCTTTCGAGAAAACAATCTGAGTGAAGAGGATAAGCTTTCCTTAAAAAGGGAAAATAGAACCTTACTTGCTGCAATGTTCTTCATGGTTGAGCGGTAAATTACATTGGACCAAATGGTACCTTTCCCTACAAATGGGAACAAAGGCTCAATCCCCGCCGGGGATTAAATGATTAGAGAAATCTTAGTAAAGGAAATTCATTTACTAAGATTTTGCAAATATACAGGCAGAGAGATATCATACAAACTGTTTAATAAATAAAAAGGGAGCATCTATTTCAAATACAAAGTATACACTATAATAATGTTTGAAATAATAAAAAAATTTATATTATATGAGAGAAAGAGAGACTCTATATAGATAAGGTGGGTAAGGTAAAACCATAAAACCCCACCTTGCTTAGTGCAATGAGGAAAGGAAGGTGCTGCTGCAGGGTTGGGATCCCCGGGGCCATATGCCTTTTCCCATCTCAAATAAGGGATGAACAGATACTACGCATTGATCCCAGCCAATTAAATGTAATTTATTTCATAATTTTATTTTCATGACATCACCACAGATAGTATGAAAGAAAATTAATTTTTTATTAAATACTCACAGCATACAAAATAATTATAATTTGAAAATTGTTCTTTTAAAATTTTTGATTTTAGGTATGAACATTAATTTTCATTTTATTTAATTCTTCAATATCTTATTTCAAAAGGTTCGCTATTAAAAGTATATTCTTGCTTTTAATAGTCCAACCAAATTATATTCTAAAAATAAGGTAAAACTTTTATTTTGCTTTTATTATAAAAGCAAATTAGTTTTTAAATTCATGTTTGTTTAACTAATTCAGTTGAAAAAAAAAATACTTCATACCTCAGACCAACTAGTGGGTGGGAAACTGATCCGCTCTTGAAAAAAAAAATCAATATTTTATTTTTCGATTCTGAAACAACATGCTTTAACGAACGTTAATCAAGTTTTCTCTTTTTTTACAAACGGACCGATTTATTTCCCTCAATAGTACCCATATCTCTTTGAAGGACGAAAGAAAACACTTACCTTTTTAAACTTTTAACTGTAGTTTCTAAATTAATGTAAAGTTCAGCTTCTTGAAAAGAATTCCATTTAGCACAGCACGTCTTACCTCCGACGTAACTAATACGCGAATGATGACAACAGAAAAGCAGAAAATGATTACGTATCTGTGCATCCGTAGTTCATAAACATATCCCATCGTCAACTGTAATATTTTTTTACAATTACTTTAAAAATAGTTGAAGGCAATATTCTTCCAATATCTTTGTATACTTATTTATAAAAGGACATCAAGTACTTAAGGACAAAATCCCAGTGTGGTACACCTTTTGAAAGAATAAAGAAAGGATTTTAAATAAAATCAAAATAAAAAATTCAAATCGGTATTTCACAAAAAAATTTGCAATATTTTTTTTGTTATAAACAGCACTAAAAATTAAAAAAGAAAATTTAAAGTTTTCAAAATATGTTATTTTATTATTTCTTAAAAATTCCAGACTTTTCTTCCGTATTTTCATTTTTTTCAGTAGTTATTTTTATGAATTATATTTAACGGGCAACCTCACAATGCAATACGCCTCTTGTTGACCCATGTGGTACAGTTGATAATCATCAAATTAAAGAAATGGGTGCAATCGCATGAAAAAAAGAAAAGAAAGATTGCTTTAAAAATATTCTTTTTTAAATCTTAAATTATTTTATTAAAATCCAATAATGAAATGAATTTTGGAAGATTTAAAAAAAAAAACTGATGTGATTATTTTACAACCCCCAAAAAGATAATGTCTTTTTTATTTATGGAGACTTAAAAAAATTCAACGCAAATGCGATGGATAAATTGTCGTCTAAATTACGCAAAAACGAAAATAACACGGACATCTCATTTTTAACAAATATATTTACTAAAATTACACAAAAATATCTTGAAATAGAAATAAAAAGTCAAAATGTATTCAATAAATTCGCCACTGGCTTCAACCACGGCATCTAGACAACTTCGGAATCTCCTACAACTCTTCTGGATGGTCTCCTTGTTTAAGTTGGTGAATGCTCCCATAATCCTTGACTTCAGTGCATGCTTGGTGTTACATGTGCCCCACAAATTATAATCAAGTGGGTTGCAGAGTGAGTCTGAAGAGTTACGTGGCCAGATGTAAAGGATGACGTGGTCGGAGAAATTGTCTGACAGCCATCACTGGGTTCTCCTGCATGTGTGGCATGGTGCAGAGTCCTGTTGCTAGATAAAGGGTCTTCCAGTAGCCATCCTCTTGACCTACGGCATCACTACGTCCTCAAGGCACTTGAGGAAGGCTTCCGTGTTGTGAGTCTGAGGTCCTGTGGGAAAATGAATGGAGGCATAACGTCACCATCACTAGTGACCACTCCAAACACCATGTTTGACTGGATATTTGGTTTTCATCACTCTCGGTACGTCTTTTTGGGACACGGCAAGCCAACGGTTGTTCTGTGTGTTCACCATCTCATCCTGGCAGCAATTTTTCTCGTCTGAGAAAAACCAAAGCATGTTCTGTTGGAGAGAATGCTCGTGTTTGTTCAAAGTAGTGCGGTCTTTCCTCTTAGTCTTACTCTTGTCCTTCGTGGCTTGGGATAAAAATTGGCTCTTTCTGATCTCGTATGAGAAATACTGAATATCTTCATAGTCATACTCTACCTGAAGTAATTCAAATACTCCACCCCTGTGTCCCTGGCTATAGACCTTGACTTGGAGGGATCGTTGTCATGCCCTTGATCTCACCAACAAATTTGGGAGTTCTTTTCTTACCAGACCGATCAGAGTGAGTTTTTCGAGCTGCCGTATCTTCGTAACTACCATTTAGACTCATCCAACTCTTTCCGAATCCTCCGATTGATACACTTCACTCTGAAATGTTTGTATTGAAGCTTACGGTGCGAATGCCAAGCAGTACAGCATGCCGTTTCCAAATTTATGGCGGAGTGAATTGCTTCATGGTGCTCTTTTTTCTCTCTCTCTCTCTCTCTTGTGCAGTCGGCAAAAACAAACAACAAGCATGCACGAAATAGAAAATATAAAATGACGACAATTTACCCATCGCACACTGTATACCGGTTTTTTTTTTTTTTTACTTAAAAACATAGAAATAAATTTATCAGAATTTTTTTCCTTTCTTTCGAAATTGACCATAAAGTTATACATTTTTTTCATCGATTGCTAATCGAAAGAACGGAAAAAATTCTGAATTATTATTTCTAATTGTTTGTTTTTTAATTTTTATTACTCAGGTAAAAAGTGTCAACAAATTTCTTCTGTGAGAGGAAGTTTGGATACAGTACTGTTTACAACCTAATAATGAGAAAAAAAAGTAAAAATTTTCTTAGTAGTTTTACAAAAATCTGTTTTGATGGGGTAAGTATTTTAGCCAAAGGTAGAAAGAAAGATTGAGTTTTTACACCAATCTTCCTGACGCTGTAAATTTGACTCCCTCGAAAATCTGCGTTCGAGATCCTATTTTTTTTTTTTTTTACCTGGGTTCAAACACCGAACTAAATACACAAATACACTGTTCTGTTCAGTTTAATAATTAATACAGTCAAGACTGACTTTTAAAAACCCATTGGGTGGGTGTGCGGGCTGAGTATTTTTTTAATATTTGCAATATGGTGATAAATAATATTTATTAAAAGTTAAAAACCAACTTTTTGAGGATCCCATTCAAAAGTCATCTTACACTGTTTGCTTCCACTGTGCGCCATAAGTCATTATAATTTTTATTTTTCACTTTGCTTCAAAATGCAAAACCTAAGCTAAGCACGTTTTTGATTTTTGTGCTTCGACTATTTTTTAGTTACAAAAAAAAAAAAAACGTTACCAGTTTTTAACTAATTTTAAAACTTCGCTCGGTGCAAGCCTATCGAATGAGTAGTAAATTAACAATATTTTTATTACCATAATGATTTTTAATCTCTTTAAAATTAATTCTGTTGAAAGAAAGAATGTTTAATTCCGAATACATTTTCACAAGGTGAAAAAATATTTCTTTTCTTTTTATGATTAAATTATGATCTTAAAAACTAAAAAATTTCAAACACCATGAAAAATAAATATCATTGATTTTTCTTTTAAAGCCCCAACAAAACCTGTGGGAGAGGAAATAATTTTTAACTTCATAATTAAAATAAATTTGATAATCAATTTTTTTCTAAATATATAGTTCAGCTAGTAAAATAGAATTTAATTAATTATTAATAAATGTCGCTTTAATGGAAAATCCCAATTATTTAATGAAGAGATTAACAGATTACAAAGTAATTATTAATTTTTTGTGTGTGTTGTCATAATGGTTGACTTGATAGTTGTCGATACAATGTACTGTACTTGAAAAGATATTGTGAAATCAAATGTTATTGTTTGTTGAAACTGACTCAATTTTAGCCTTTATATTTGCTTTCCTTAAAAACTAAAAGTAAAGCAAAATCAAATAAAAAGTTATTTGCTTAGTATTCAAAAATCAACTTGTGGTTAGAAACAAGTGTTTTGTTTATTTTATTATTTATTTATTTTTTAATAAATTTCCCGGCTTTTATGAAATAATGCCGACAAGATTATTATTACAACAGAAAAGCCGGTTCGGGTTCAAGTGAATAACGCATTACAAAAAAGCTTAAGTCAAAATAAACAATTATAGCAGGAATTCCAGTATTAAATATTTTATTTATATAATATCGATATTTAGAACCATCCACCTCAATAAAAAAATAAGTTATAAACATTTAACCAGATAATGGCGTTGCTTGAGAATAAACCCGGCATCCATGCTTTGCGCGGCAAAATTTTTTTTTTTTTTTTATTTGGTAAGAAAGTCTTTAGAAACATAGTTATTTATTTAAAATAATTGTATTTTACTTTGCGGAGGTTTATGACCATAAATATTTAAATAAAGATAAAATTTAGAAATACAATTTTTGAAACATGTTTTATAGCCGGTTCCCGCCCATTGTTATGACTATTAGTATTATTTAACGTTATTGTCTTGCAATAGGGCAGCCATTTTGAAATAAGCAGACATGTTTTTAAAATGAAAGTAACAAATAAACACCATTTTATTATGTGATAGCATCGAAAAAATCTATTATGTATTTAGCCTGCATTAAAACGTGATGCTCATAAACAAGAAAACTGGATTCTTTAAATCGTCATCATCACTAACTGCTGTAAAATAAAAATAAAAAAAATACTTCTAAACACGCGTTATGATATTAGTTTTTTGTTAAGTTTCAACTAGACTTTAAAAAAAGGTTTGGCTTTCTTTCAAATAATTAATTTGGTTCAAGCTTATTAAATAAATAGTCAAATCTCACGCAACAAATATACATTTAGAAGCTAAAAAAAAATTTATAATTAAATAACAAGTTACAATCGAAAGGTATGGACAAAGGGAAGCAATTCAATAATTACCGAGAAATTGCGTTTCCAATTAAAAGGCGACAAACTTGAACGTCGGAAAATCTGAATTAAATTTTTCGAATGTCACGATTTAATTTGTACTTTACGTCGTTTGCTTTAAAGTTAAAAGCAATAAATATTACGCATTTCTTCTGTTTTAAAATGTATTTGTGAAAGTATATTGCAGGTAACTTTTAATAAAGATATTTATTGGAAATTCAAATGTAAATAACACTATCTGTCATTATGGGTCCTTAATGTTTGCGACCAGTAGCATCCGGTTTTAATTGTTTGCAGTAACATGACAAGTGGTACTAATTTAAATTACATCCACACTCAGATCAGATGTATATCCATCAAGTCAGTTCAGTATTTTTTAAGTTCTATAGGGTTTGAGAGCAGAAGACCCACCAGGGTGTTCCTGTTAATCCCATGACACAACACCTGACTTGGATTTGTGATGTCACTAATTGGATCCTGGAGGACTGGCATGTGGCAAATTTCAAGGAGTCACTATTTGTTCATTGTTTCGGTTATTGTTTGAATTCTTAACTAATGACAATCATTTGCTCCCTGATTTCTATAGTAAACACATTAACAATATATATGTATTATATATATAATTGTCATGGACTAAATAAAGGGTTCGGTTCAGAATTCCAATAAATATCACCTGAAAAGGCTGGCAAATACAATGGCTGAAATGTCATGTATATGACAATAAAGATGAGGACAACAGTCTGAATAATGTAAATAGTATAAATAGTTCCAATATCTCATCTCAGAAATATAGACAGATAGTGATTGTGAGTTCAATCCTTGGGTCAGGCAGTGTGTACTTATACTCAGTAGAAATGGGTGAGCAATAAGCTGTGCAGTACTAAATAAAAATAAGAACTAAATGATATCCCTAAACATTAGCAGTGGAATGAAAACAGTCTACTCCCATAGATTAAATAAAAAGTTCATTTCAGAATTCCCTGTAGGTTACCCAGATTGACATACACCTGAGGAAGGTTGGAAGACACAACAAACAAAAGGTTGTGATCACAACAACAAAGATGTGGACAATAGTCAGAATACAAATAGTGTAAATGAAGATAACTCTTCATCCCAGAAACTCAAACAGAAATCTTTTTTTTTTTTTAAATAATTTAAATAACTTTCCACACTCCATTCCCACTGTTAAATAAACACAAATGTTATATAAATCACATTGAAGGAAACATCTTGCTGTGAGAGAGGTTCTCTATATAAAACATCGCTATGAACCTCACCTTATTCAACAGTGGGAATGGTCAAGAAAGTTAAAAAATAAAAAGACACTCACTTGAATTCCAGCCATACTATATACGTGAAATTTGGAATAAACGCTCCTACTAGTGTTCAAAACAATGCAAAAAACATATCTTAGACCAGGGTTTCTAAATCTTGCTTACACCGGGTACCCCTTTCACCAATTTTCGAGAAATGCCATTCTTCATCATTTTTCAGGTGGCAGGCCACATAGGCTAAATTCTATAATTGCTCTCCTCTTCCCAACTGTAATCACAATTCACCCCTGAAAATCCAAATTTGTCCACTGAAGGTGAATTTCGCTTCAGTTGAGAACCCATATCTTAGACAGTTGAACATGAAGAGGAACATACCCCAAAACAAACCCCTGTGAAAATGGATCAAGAAATGGCTGAAAGACTCTTGGGACAATGGAAAATACAAACAATTTCTGCACTAACTTACTCCTATCAAAGAAAAAAATATGTAAGAATGCTGGAAAAAAACTTGATCCCTACAGAAGTACTGCTTCCGTTATGCAATTCTGGAAGTTCTTAGGCAAAAACTAGCATCTGCTCATTTTGGAGTCCGTCAACATTCTAAGAACCTAAGTTTGTACAGATATTGCAAAAACAAAGGAATGCACTAAAATATAGACATTACCTTTCCAGAGAGTTTTACAGTAGGGATTCTTCTGTTCGCCATAATTATAGCAGCAGACTGTTTGATCTTATCTTCATTCATAGTAGGAACTAAACTGCCAAAGACTGTCACACACACACACACACAGAGACACACACAGACACACACATATATATATATATATATATACATATATATATATATATATATATATATTTCATGTTGGTTTTCAGTTTGTGATTGATTGTGGAAGTCAACTGGCTGATGACTAGCAGTTGACTATTTATATGCGCGACTGGAAAATCGTGTTTTTCATGTCCTAAGTATTATCATTGATTACCATATTTCATCGTGATTTATTCTGTTAGGTAAAATCTTCCCTAAGTTGCAACAGATACACAGACAGACATACACATATATATATAGATATCTATATACACAAATATATGTATATATAGATAAACACATATATAAATATATAGATACATATATTTATATATATATATATATATATATATATATGCATATGTATATATATATACATAATCATATATATATACATACATATACATAAAAACAGATATATACATGTATATATACATATATATATATATATATATATATATATATATATACATACACATATAAATAGACATATATATGTGTTATATATATATAAACAGACACATATATATATATACATATATATACAAAACACACAGAGATACATATATATATATATATATATACAAATATATATATATATACATACACACATATATACAAATATATACATATATATATATATATATATATATATATATATATATATATATATATATACAACACATACATATACATACCCACACATATATACAAATATACATACATATGTGTGTGTATATATATATATATATATATATATATATATATATATATATACAAACACATACATATACATATATACATATGTGTATGTGGTAAACACACATTAATTAGATTTTGTTTATTGCACAATATATATAAAATTATTTAATTTTTTATTTGTATAAATTTTAATGTTTTAACATTTTATATAATTTTTATAAAATAATACATGTTATATATATAAAAATATATACATATATATATAAATATATATAAAAAATTTAACAATTATATATATAAAATATATATACAATATAAAATATATAGGGGTTTGTATATAAACAAATATATACATTATATATTATAAAACATTTTATTAAAAAATATATATAAAAATTTTTTAAATAATTATATAAAACATATTTTTATATATACTTTATATATATATAAAAAAATATAAATTATAAAATTTTACATATATATAAATATATACAAATTTATATTTTAAATAATTATATATAAAACACATATATTATAATTATTATTATATTTATTTTGTTTTTCCATGTTTTTTTTTTTCCCTTTATATTTTTTTTTAAAATATATGTTATTTACTATTTTTTCCCTGTTTTATTCAAAAAAAATTTATTTCTTAATTATAACACAATTTGTATTTTTACACACATTTTATATAACACTAATTATAATAAAAATATATAACCTTGTTATAATATATATACAAAAATTATATATAAATAAATATTAAAATACACAATATATTATAATATACAATAATTAATAAATATAAACACAAAAATGTATAACATATAACAAAAAGATACATTTTTATATATATATACAAAAATTTTTTAAAAAAAAAAAATTTTAATTTAATTATTTACATTAATTATAAAAAATATATAATTAAATATCATTTTTAACATGTGTTTATAAAACATATTATACAATAATATATATAAATAACATTTATAAAAAATCTTTATATATATAACAATAATTATTTTTTAACTTTAATATATAAAAACATTATAAAATAAAAAATATATATAACAAAACATGATTATATATACAAAACAAAAAATATATAAAAATTAAAACATATACATTTTATATATATATATAAAATTATATAAAAATATTTTAAATATATATAACAAACACATTATAATAATATCATATATATATATAACACATTATAATAATAAACACATATAACATTTATTAAAATATAAAAAAATTAAAACCAAATATAACATTAAAATTAAAACACCATATATACTGTAAACAATATATACAGTAAAAACAACATTTAATTTATACACAATATATAAGATATGTCAAACAAATATATACTTTTAAATATAACACAATATTTTAATTTTAATTATACAACTTTAAAAAATATAAATTAATATAAAATTTAATAATTAAAATATATACATTTTTTAAACAATTTAAAAATTATAAAATTAAAATATAAAATTTGTAAAAAATTTAAAAATTATAAACTGTATGTATAAATATTTTTTTATATATACAAATATAATAAAAATAAAATATATATAAAACCCTAAATACATAAAATTTTACAACATACAAAATTTATTAAAATAAAACACACAACATTTTGTATATATATATATACACACATACATAATTATAATATAAATAAACACAAATACATGTATTATATTAAAATTTTAACAATATGTATATAATATTAACACACAACATCATGTATATAAAAAAAACATGTTATATATATATAACACAAAATAATGTAATATAAAAAAATTTTTTAAATACAACATTTTTTATATATATATATAACAACATAAAATATATATATATATAAACAATCAAATTTAAATATATATAACATAATACATAATTAATATTTAAAATTAATAAAACTTTCCTTGCTCGAGTTAATTGCAACTTGTAGGTCATTTTTTTTATACCAGCTGCCAATTTGTGTTTATTGTACCAATCAGACTTACTCTTGGGACACAAGTAAATTATTGTGTAATCAGCATAGATACTGAGAAATTCAGGATGGTCATTGACGAATATGTGGACTAAAGTAGATCCATATGTGGGACGCCTGCATTAGTACAAAATGATCTAGAAGAGTGGCCGTTCAAGAGGAGTTAATCAGTTCAGAAATTTGTCCAGATATATCATAACCTTTCAACATGTGTAGGAGACCGTTACCCAAACTCTAGTGAACCCTTTCGTGATGTCCAAAGCAACCATCCAAATCAGTGTTCTTATCTAAAACTTGACAAACACTTTCAGGAATAATCGTTAATACATCACCTGTTGACCTAGAGAAGTGAGAGTCATATTGCTTGTTTAAAACAGCCCTGTTATGTGAAATTCTTAACCAGTTCAGAGTTCATTAAGGCTTTGAATAGTTTAACAAAAACAGGTAGAAGGCAAGTAAGCTTATAATTAGTTCTTCAATTGTGGAGTTGCATAAGAGAATTTCTAACAAGCAACAGGTAACCAGGCATATTTTATTTCTATATCTCAGCCAGTTATATATATATATATATATATATATATTACGAAATGGACAAAGTCCGACAATTATTTTAAGACATTTTTATGTTTATACATTCTTTATATAGATACAAATATATTAAGTAAATATTCTGTTTATAATAAACAGTATTAAACAACGTTTACCGGCCTGAATATCGGAGAAATTTTCATAGAAAATATTCGTCCTCCAACAGGATTCGAACCTGTATCCTATACGGAACCGTCATATGGCCTGATCGATGGAGCCACAGAGGAGCGTTCAGTTAGCAAGGTCGATTTTACTGTCTTTAAACAACAAACTTCCATGATTCTCTCACGTACATTTTTATCTGCTCGTGGCGTATCCAAATGTAAACAAATGACGTCACACATTATGAAGTGGAATATTTTCTATGAAAATTTCTCGGACATTCAGGCCGGTAAATGTTATTAATACTGTTTATTATAAACAGATTATTTAGTTAATATTTTGTATCTAAAAAATAACAATGTATAAACATAAAAATGTCTTAACATATTGTTGTATATTTCATAGATTATCGGTGGGAATACTATTTTTGTGTATCGTAGCTAATAATATATAACATAGATTGTAAATTCGAATATGTAAAGTTATTCGTTCATGTGTTTGTACATATTTATCTATCTTAGGAAAAAGGTTCAATAATATATATCAAAGATTTTCAATGACAGAACAAAGATCAGCGTCCAGTTGCATGTCTACGTTAGAAATGGCCTATAATAAATAATAATAATAATAATAATAATAAGAAGAAGAAGAATATTATTAGTAGTAGTAGTAGTAGTAGTAGTAGTAATAATAATATGATCTGAAGATCTTAAGGAAAATATCAAAATACAATGATCTTGAAGTAGAAATTTTTAAAATATGGCACATGTAAACATCAATACTTATGGATAAAGTCCAGTGATTGATAGGAAAAGGTTCTGAGAAGATCTTTGATGGCAACCATACCAGCCGATTTCCTAAAGAACAATTCTCAGTGTATCACTGTTCGTTCTTTTTTATTCAGTTTCTTTTTTTAAATATCCTCTGCGTAACCACACCTATAATATTTTAACTGTGATGATTTCTCTCTTTTAAATCATTATTATTATTATTATTATTAATTTCTTTGATTTCGTTTTCATAGTCAATTCCTTCCGTGTCTCAGCCAATGACCTATAAAGTTTTATGTAACTCTAGTAAGCTTAGATTGTATAAAAAATATAACTGACCATCTCGAAAGGGGGAAATGAATCAAAAATAAATGTAAACATATGATGGATCAACTTTAGATTTTACAATTGACAATTTGAAATATATAATTGTCTACGATAGAAAAATGAAATAAGTATAAACAGATGGATGAAGATCTTTAGAGATTTCTATTGACAATCTATGAAATATATTATTGGCGCCATAACAGAAATAGAAGAAGTGTAAACATATGAATGTTATGTAATGGGCGTCATGTGAAAAATTTCAGCGCAATTTTTTATTAGGACCTTTTTAAAATAAAAAAGAAAACTTAATTTAAGAAAATAAGAAAAAATAGGAATAAAAAACTAAAAATTACTGCCTTGTGGGCTAACTGATTATACACTGTCGAAACAACAAACGTTATTCTGTGAAAGCTTTTAAACTCGACCCTTTGGTGAGAAAGATCAACGCGTCTCAGGGGCACACCAGGCCTTCACGGGTGAATGCGATCGACTAGTTCTAGATATAATTAGGCCGGGAATCTGATCCGCTCAATAAATAATTGAACGACTTCCGATTCGAGATGATTCGGTAGAAATCTGGTCCTTTCTACATGATTCTAGAAGTATCTCGGGACGGAACCGGAAGTATTCCCCCCAACCAAAAGGCGAAATATAAAAGGAAGAGTTTTGGTATGAATTGGGGACGACAGGATTTACTGGTGAATTTCGCAGAAGCAGTTAAACTGAAGTTGGGAAGACTGTAAACGAAACATACGAACTGACCCGTGGGTCGGCCAGTTGCAGGCGGGATTAAGATGTAACCCCCTGTAGAGAGTAGTTTAATAAACTACCGCTAGGATCGCCATTAGTCTTCTGTCTCTCTCTCTCTCTCTCTCTCTCTCTCTCTCTCTCTCTCTCTCTCTCTCTCACTTGACGATTCAAGCAGAAAAATAATCCAGGAAGAAATTAATCATTATCTTCAACAAATTTGTGTCCGTTTGGTTTTTTTTTTATAAGATGCAGCAATTAAATTTAGTGCCGACGCAAGTGACCACATCACACATCATGTTCTAGAGCAATGAGCTGCATTGTTACAATGGAGGAGCAACATTCAATATTTTAATTGACAGTCTATGAAATATATAATTGGCTAAGATACAAAAACATAGGAATAGGGAGAAAAAGAAATTGTTATATGTAAAATGATATTAGTCGGCCATCTGAATCAAATTGGTTCAATAAGTAATGAAAGACACATTGATTTTACAGTATTTGTTTATTAAGTAAAAACCCAAGAATAAATTTACATCAAATTAATTAAGGCTGTAAAGTGAGGTGATTGCAAAATTATGTTTTCACAAATTGTTTATCTGGAGTAGGCAGAGCATGATGTAAAAAAAAAAGAAAGGTAGTCCCATTAATTCTCTTGATCACAAATGAATGATTATATAAAAGTTTAAAATCAGGCATGTCCATGATATGCAGCAGTGTCTGGTTTTGGTGTCATGGAAATTGAATAAACATTGATTTTCTGAACTGTTCAAATTATATGTAAACAGAAATAGCAACGGCCACAGGATATCCCGAAAAGAAAGTGAAAGGACAAAGAAAGAAAAAAGAAAGAAAGAAAGAAAGAAAGAAAGAAAGAAAGAAGGCAAAAATCATCGAATTATATTTGATCTGATCGCGTTAATTCGCTATAATAATCTGGTTCTAGTCTTTTATCTAATTTCTTTACAATTCTAACAGGCAAAGGTTCTTAGAGTAGAAAAACACACAGATATCTATTAAACACTAAACTAAAAGAACATTAGACACACAGATATATATATATATATATATATATATATATATATATATGTATATTTATATATATACACCCTCACACATACATATTTATATATATATATATATATATATATATATATATATATAGACATATATATATATATATATATATATATATATATATATATATATATATATATATATATATATATATATATATATATATATATATATATATATATATATATATATATATATACAGCGTCCATAATATAAGGAACGGAAACAACAAAGACATAAATATGTGTATTACTTAAAAAGTAATGCATGATTAGCAATGAAATTTTTACCGAATAAAGATTAGGGTGTAATGCATAAATATTATACAAAGTTACAAAAATTGACGTAATAGTTTTTTTAAATAAATAAAGATTAAATGGATCAAAGGAAAAAACGATGTTAATAATTTACATAAACTTTTAATTTACATTGTTAAAAAATCTCGATGGAGCTTTTCAACAATAAGTAAAAGTTCATTTATCATTGGGACTTTATTTTTAAGCAATATGACAAACTCTACATGCAAAACGCTCTCTTTTGAAGAAAAAACCCATTATCATTAACTATCAAGAAAAAATGTCAATTTCAGAAATTTCTGATATTGTTCATAGGTCTAAATGTGTCGTTCATCGTGTAATTAGCAGGTATGAAACATAAAACGTTAGATGCAAAACCAAAAACCGGCAGACCTCCAAAAACATCGCAAAGAGTAGATCGAAGAATTGTTAGAATACCTACAAAAAACCGTTTTGAAACTGCTACATCAATTGCCCGTAAGAGACAGATAATAAGATCTCAAGGAAAATGGTTGCTCGCAGGTTAAAAAATGCAGGATTGCATGCCCGTATTCCAGCTTCGAAGTCTCTCATTTCAAAGCGAAACCAAAGGGCACGCCTGGAGTATGCGAGAGAATATGTTGTTTGGACTGACGCACAATGGGATACAGTTCATTTCAGTGACGAGTCCAAGTTTACTATATTTGGTTCTAAGGGCAAAACTTACGTACGCCGTAGAACAGGTGAAAGACTGTCTTCTCAATGTGTCAAGAAAACCGTTAAGTTTGGTGGCGGCAGTGTGATGGTGTGGAGAATGATTTCATTTGCAGGAGTTGGCCCTATCATCCACGTACATGGTAATATCAATGCTGAGATTTACAAAAGGCTTCTTCAGCAGCATGTGGATTACCAATAATTTTATGAATCTTTGATTTTCATGCAACAATCTTTTTATTTGAAGAAGAAGGAATTGACCCAATGAAGTCGCCAGCCCAGAGCCCCGACCTGAATCCAATAGAAAATGTTTGGGAGATAATTGGAGAAAGGGCCCAGAAAAAAAACCCGAAAAACCAGGATCACATATGGGAGTTATTGAAAGACGAATGGGAGGGAACTACTGCTGATTTTTGCAATAAATTAATCAGATCATGTGGTCGACGATGCAGAGAAGTCATTGAAAATAAGGGGATGTTTACCAAATATTAAATTTTGTTGATATTTTGTTCACATTCAAGTATTAACAAGATCGTTCCTTAACTTTTGTCCAGTAGCTTATTTCCTTTGTTCCATTTAATCTTTATTTAAAAAAAAAGTCTATTATGTAAATTTTTCTAACTTTGTATATTTATGCATCACACCCTAATCTTTATTGGGTAAAAATTCCATTGCTAATCATGCATTACTTTTTAAGTAATACACATTTTTATGTCACTGTTGTTTCCATTCCTGTCTGTATATATATACACGCATATATATACATGTTTTAAATGCACATATAATATATATATAAATGTCTGTATATAATACACCACATATTATATATATGTATGTGCGGTTCATACATATATACATGTCTGTATATACATACATGCACATATATATATACATGTATATACATAAACGTACATACATATATATGAATACATACACACATATACATATATATGAATACATAATATACAACAATACATGTGTATATATATACATACATAAACAAACATATAAATATATACATACACACATACATATATATATACATACACACATATACATATATATAAATATATACATACACACATATACATATATATAAATATATACAAACACACATATACATATATATAAATATATACATAGACACATATACATATATAAATATATACATACACATATATATATCGCAGAAGTATATATATTTATACAATGCATATTACATATATCTGAAAATTAATATATATATAGAAACAAGACATATACATATAAATATATACACACATATAAATGATATAAAAATATATATACATAAACATATAATACATCGAGTCATTTCATGTGTTAAATGATAAAAAAACTTATATGTATATATTTGTACTGCGCACATATTCAGAAAATCTAGATAGATATAGATTATACATGTATCAGAACAATTATATAAATATATATATATATATATATATTATGGCAGTGACATACATACATACATATACATATATATATATTGCTTATTCTATATATATATATACACCCATCATAAATATACATAATATATATATACACATGTAGCATATAGATGCATATAAACAAAAATATATATATGCCCAATATATATATATACATACACATGATGTTTTTATATATGCATACACACAATAACGTTTATATATACAAACTGTTTTTTTTATATAAACAAACAGAACATATAAAAGTAAACATATATAGATATGTATATATATATATATACATATATATATATATACACATATATATATAAACATACACACACACATATAAATATATATATATATATATATATTTTTACAAATTGATCATATATACATATACACAAATATATAATATTTATATATACACATATACATATATATTTATATACAGACACATATACATATATACATATACACAAATATATAAACATATATAGATATATGCATATACACATATATTTGCATATGTACATATAGAATTATAGACATATATTTATATATATATATATATATGTACACATATATACTTATATATATTATACACACATAGTATATATATATATATACACATGTATACTTATATATAACTATACACACATATATACATATATATATACACACACATATATACTTATATATAACTATACACATATATACATATATATATATACACACACATATATACTTATATATATATACACACACATATATACTTATATATAACTATACACATATATATAACTATACATACATATATACATATACATACATACACATATATATATAACTATACAACAAATATACATTATATATAACTATACACACATATATATATATATATACATACACATTGATATACATACACATACATACATATATATAAAATACATGCACAGATATATATACATAGATATATACATGCACATACACATATATATACACATATATACATATATATATACAGACTTATATATATGCATACACATGCATATATATGTACATAGACTTTTAAATATACATACACTTGAAAATGTATATATGGACTTTTATATATATATTTTTTGCATACACATGTCGTATTATTATTTATAGTGAACTTTTATATATGCATACATCAAGCATATATATATACACGTTTCAGACTTTTATATATATGCATACACATGCATATATATATACGTAGACTTTTATATATATGCATACACATGCATATCTATATATGAGACTTAACAATATATATATATATATATATATATATATAAACATGCATACATATACATATATCTAGATATATGTGTGTACATACACATGCATACATATACATATATGCTATACATATACACATATATAAACATATGCTTACATATACATACATATATATGCATACACACACACACATATATATATACACACACACATATATATATATACATATCTATATATACATACATACACATATATATATACACACACATACACATATATATATATATATATATAAATATATATATATATACACACATTCACATATATATATATATATATTTATGTATGTACACACACTTTCATATATATATACCCATATATAGACACACATGTGTATATACATACACACATGTATATACATACATATACACACATACATAAATAACAGATATATATATATACAGATATATATATATACATACACACATATATATACACACCCATATATTTATATTCATTCATTCACATGTGTGTGTATATATATATATATATACATACATACACACCCACACATATACATGTATACACACACACACATATATAACACACACATATAGATAATACATATATATATATATATATATATACAACAAATGCACACACATATATATACAATACACACACATATAACACACACATATATATATACAACACACACACACACACACATATATATATACACACACACACACACACACATATATACAACACATGCAGACACATATATATTTATATATATATATAAAATACACACACCTTTAACAATCACATATATATAAACACACATATATAACAAACACATATATATACAATACACACACACATATATATACAACACCCCCACACACATATATATATATATATATATATATATATATATATATATATATTATATTTTATATATATATATATATATATATCCTAGCAGTATAACCTGTCTTTGACCAGGTCTTTCATTACTGGGAATTTTTGCCTTTCAGTTGTTGCAGTTTAAATCAATATTAGTAACAAGAATTGGGTACAACCTAGGCAACTCCCCAACTGGGGGGGAGGGGTAACAATTTGAATGGAGGTTGGCCCTGAGAAGGGCCGTTTTTGCGTTCTCAATCTTCTTTCAACTTCACATGCAGCAGTTGCTGAAGAGGCGTTTCTCCTCTGCTATTGTATCCTTTGATCAGCAGTTTCAGCCTCTATGTATGTGCAACAGCAGTAGAAGAGATGTTTCTACTCAGCCATTGAGTCCTTTGATCATCATTTTCAGCCTCATGCACAAAAGTGTTCATGAAAATGGTTAAGAACTTTGAATATTTAAAATAAATGAATTTATACATAAATAAAAATAATATTTATATTAAAAAATAAATAATCCAACAGCATTTACTTACTTTATATTAGTTTATTAAGCTATCAATGAGATTTTTTAGCATTCCTCCATTGTTTACCTTTTCTTACACAACTAGCTTTAAGAATATTTTAGAGCATTCTTCAATTTAAAATTTAACAATGTTTTTCCTTCACTTTACTTCTGTGTATAAATACAAAATAATATCTCCACATTTACTTTGATAAGGTTCATCACGGGAGTAAATATGTTGGTAAAGAAATGTTGGGTAATTGAATGACAAAATGGGAAGAATTCTGTATAAGGACTCCATAAAGTAATTTAAAGAGATAATAGTTTTTCCCTTAACACTGCAATTATTTTAACCACCTCCATCACTTCTCAGCAGTGTTTATTATTTTGATGAAGTCCTTTTAGAGGACCAAAAGTATTACATAGAATTTTTTGATTTTGTCTTTCATATATATATATATATAAGCCTAAAAAAAAAAAAAAATGTATCAATATTCTGATTTTCTTTTTTCGTTTAATGATAATGTTATTAAGCTTATCAGACCTTATGAAAAGAATTTACATAAAATAAATAGACAACACTTGTCTATATTATTTTTTTTTTTTTAAGCGTTTTACCCCAAGCAAGGCGGGAAGCCACTAGGATGCAAGGGGTTACAGAAGATTTGGAACAAGATCAGATAGGAGTGATAGCGGAAAGGATGGGGAGAAGGATAGTGGATAGATCAAGGCAACTGGAGATGTCAATTGACATTACATTTGAATATTTGGAGATTATAGCTCTCAGGAAAACTGGAATAGGGAAGGGAGTTCCATGGATGAGAAGTGCGAGATATGAAGTTATTGGAGTAGAAGAGACGGCTACATTTAATAGTTTCAACAGTGAAAGGTTGAGAGCGGGATGCCAAATCAGAGTGCTTGAATTCATGAAGTCTTCATTCCAGTGAATGCAGCTCCTTTATAAATTATCATGAAAGTATTTGTAAAAAAAGACAGACAGAGGCGACAACACGTCTGTGAGAGAACGACTGTAGACGAGATGCCAGAACAGGGCCAATTATATTTTATATCCACCTCTGGAGCCTATCAAGAACCCCGAGGCAAACAGAAGGGGCTCCAGACCATATATGGCAGCAATACTCCATACAAGGACGAATTGTTGATTTAAGTAGATCTGAAGGATCAATTCCGGGAGAAAATTTCCTGGCGCTATAAATAACTTTCCTTGTGGTGGACGAAGCAATTGACTCAATGTATTTGTTCCATCTCAGGTCAGCAATCAATGTGAGACCGAGCAGCTGCAGAGTTGCTCTCGGAAGTTGAGCGTCAGACATTCTAATGGGGGCAGGAAGGATCTCTGTGGTGATTAATAGAGACAGTTTTGTTTTTTGAAGCATTAAAGTTGACCAGCCAATTCCTGCCCCAGTTCACAACCGATTGGAGGTCCTTTTTGAGACGCATGGCCAGGTTAGTTTTGTCAGCGACACTAGATTTCTTTTTGAGGCATGAGTAAATTGTGGTGTCATCTGGGTAGATGTCAACTTGAATGAAACATATATGAATACATTATATATATATATATATATATATATATATTTTTTTTTTTTCTCTCTTGAGGGATAATCCAATAGTAATATAATATAATAATTTTCTAAATTTCCAGCTACAATCAGCAATAAGGGGAGTAAAAATGAATTAATGACCAGAAGTTTCAACCTCCCCCATCACCAACATCTGCTACATGGGCTAACATAATAAAATAGGAAGCAGGATTTCCAGAGCAAACCTTGTGTGTTTTTGTGAGTGTAAATGCTATATTTAATTGGTAAACATGTTTGAAATGTCATATCTGTTGTCTTTAAACTGAAATTGACAGAAACAAGGATGTCTTCTCCAACACATGTACAACATATTTATAATAAGAAACTGTTAGATTAATAAAGAATCCCTTAACACCCACACGCACAGAAAGAAAAAAAGAAAGAAAGAAAGAAAGAAAGAAAGAAAGAAAATTTTCATTTGAGATTAAACATCAACTAAAATTCTGAATTAAATTTTTACATCTTCAGTTGCCTGGATTTACTTTGATGAATATTTTCATGAAAATGTTTTTAAATGTTTTCATGACTAGTTTTTATGTTATTGTTGCCTTTTACTACAAATCTCAAAGTTAACATTCTACATTTTTAAAGTAAGCTCCGTGAATTGAAAATTTTTTTTAAATACTGGTGGATTTTATGAATGAACGAAAAAAAAAGAAATTAAGATTAATTTTTTTTTTCCGGTTTTAGGAATTTCATGACTAAAGGGAAGCAACTCTGAAAGAACCAAAATTGAGTTTCGTTCACTAAATACAAGAAACAATGATAGACGTTATTTTCGTTTTATTTTAAAGAAATAAAAATTAAATCATTCAGTCTTAATTCGTTGATAATTTCTATACAAAAATTATATTCAGTATATGATTTCTTGTTTCGTTTTTTAATATTGGCAGAAGTTAAAAAAATTATTTAATTACTTTTTTTAATTTTTAAATGAAAAGCTACAAAGAGAATTAAGATTAAAAGAAGTTTCTTTCATCCTGCAATTGGAGAGAAATGGAAACAGACGTTTTCATTTTCATAATTTTTTTTAAGGTTTGTATTTTTATGTTGTAGAAAATTGTTTTAATCATGCAGCAAAAATAAGTTCCAGGGTTACGGGGTGTTAAAAACAAAACACATCAAGCCATTGTTCAAACATAGGTTATATCAAGCCCTAGTAATGTTGACCCTTTTTTTTCACTCTTTGCTTTTATCTGGGAGTAGTGGATTTTATTACAACTTATTCTAACATTTATTGCTGGCTGGCTGACCTTTGACCCAGATGTCAAAGTCAATTTGGTTTAATTTTCCTTATCGCTGCTATTTTTTTGAAAAAAAAAAAAAAAAAAATTTTGGTTTCTGGTGGTTAGGAATTGCAGATAAATCTTTTGCCTTTTAACTAAAGATTTCTGTAGCCGGGTGTCAATTTTTTTTAACCCCTGGCAGTCATATAATTGAAAATTACCAATGGACTTTGTCACATTTTGACCCCCTGGGAATGTTGATTTTCTTCAAAACTCTCAATTTTATGCCTGAAATGGTTTGATTATGATTTAGTCTTTCTGATTTTCCAAAAAAAAAACAAAAAAAAAAATGGTTAATTTCCCATTAATGGGGAAAATATTTGTTTAGAAAAAATGCAAAATTTTCACTATTTTTTTCAAATTTTACCCACTGAAAAAAATTTTGATTCATTTACACCACCCAATTTTACTTTTAAATGAAAGAATATATCCTTTGCTTTCAGAAAATACCTAGTTTCATGGGCTTCAGATCAAAAGTTTCCTTGATATTAGTTTAGGTGATGATAAAAGTCATTTTTCAATATTTTACACCTATAAAAGTATGAAAATCCATTTTTTGAGAGAAAATAAGCTGTGACAAAATGACTTTTGTCATTTTTGTGATGATTTTTCCTTGGGAAAGAAAATTTTTACCATAGCAAAGCTGAATTGACTTTATTTAAGTTCAGTGGGGCTGTAGAAAACCTCAAACAGCTGTGGTAGGATGATCAATGACCACATTGTCATTTAAAAATCGTTCTACCAAACAAAACCATAGTTTATTTATGACGATTATTTTTTTAAGTCTCTTTTTATTCTGTTTCAAATTTTCATTAATATTCTGCAAAAAAAAAAAAAAAAAGAAATAAAAATAAAAATATGAATCATTAAATATATTGTGCAATTGGGAGAAGAATATTTAAACTTTTAAATATTTGACACTGCACTGGTTTACTAATTGAAGTCAAGTAAAAAAAAATAAATAAATAAAAATCAGAAAATTTTACATTATTAAATAATATAATGATTATTTACATACTAACATATTTTATTGTTATTATCACAAAGTTTCAGCCATTGTCCCCCTCCAGCCTTCTTCAGATATCTGGGTAACCTCCAAGAAATTGTGAACTGATCCTTTTTTTAATCTACAATCTACACAGGGATAGATTGTTTGCTTTTCGCTGTTCATTTCTAGAGTGTAGAATTAGATTTCTACATTCTCTGTTTTAAACCTGTTAAAAGAGAATCACAGTTAAGTATTCTCAGTTTGTGCTGAACCCATTAAAATCGACCCCAGAGTTCAATACGAAACAATGCTTTCTGATTGGTCCATAAATAATAATGTCATGTTTCTGCCTCTGCACAGTTGACCCCAATTTGACCTGTTCAGAGTTCAACGTGCCAAAAATTTGTAAATATTCTCTTGAGCCCCCACATGATCAAGAAAACTCATAAATATAAAACTTCGACATGACTTAATCATTGAATCCTTAGAATAATCAACTTGTCACGTGAATCCATGAATCCCAACTTCCTGACTAAAAGTTAATAGTGGAATTCAATTTCTTTTCAACATCACCTCATCTAGTGACGAATTCAACCAAGATGAGATTCATCTTAACAACATAAGGGAAATCGTAACTATATCAGTCAAAGTGAGACAACTCTACAGTAAGTCAAGCAATCTATTTCATTCAATTTCACCATCAACATAAACTGTTTAATTCCTTACCAGATTTATAGCATAACACCTTTTACATTACCCTTGACCACACAATCAAGAACTCTAAAGTGTTTTAAACAACTTTATTATATTCTGTGTACTTGTTGTTATATAAAAATATTTTCTGTTAAAACAAATATCAGCCTATTTGATTATTTCTCTTGCTGTTGTTGTCTTTGTTTCATTTGATTTAGTAAAAATAGTAGAGTGTCAGTTTAATTTGTATTTTGTCACTGATACAGATTGGCTAACCCACTACAAATGGGTGACCCCCAAAGTTCAAATGTACAAAGCAATATTTTAAAAACAACATTTTATAAGAGAAATAATTTCACATTTTAAACAAAAACAATGGAAAATTCTAACAGCAAACATATTGAGGAGGCAATTTCCATCAATCTGCCGGCATATTCTGCAACACCTTTAAAACCTATTGTCTCTTCAGTTGGTGACTCACAAGAATTATCAAGAATTAAAGATCGTATAGCCAAGCTAGCCTCACAGTTACAAGCTCTACAGACTGCTATACACCAGCAAAATTGCACACCCAATGATTTCACTAGCTGGTCACGTCATACTAGGTATAGATCATGTTCCACATAAAGAAGCAGGCCTATATTTAATACTTGTTGGTATCACTTTAAATATGGACAACAGGCGTGACATTGTACAAAACCATGTAACTTTGACATGAACACAGCTAAGGATAATAACACACAGCAGTCAGGAAATAACTATCCTGGCAACATGTAGAGACATTTGTTGCTGGAGGGATACCAAAAAGTTGTCTCTTTTACATCTGAGATGAGAACTCCGGCTACTTGTTTTTAGTGGACACCAGGGCACAAATTAGTGTAATACCAGCCAAACCTAATATGTTGACTAGAAAGACAGATTATATGTTACAAGCAATGAATGGATCTTCAATCCAGACATATGGTGAAACCTTGTTAACCCTAAATCTGGGATTTAGGTGATCTTTTCCTTTTGTCGCTGATACAGATTGGCTAACCCACTACAAGAGATATCTCATTTTGTCTTTAATTTTTAATAAAGTACTATTTTATTGTTTACCCTTTTTCCACTATGTCTGTACTAGCCAGATTGAACTCACAATTAATTATTGTATGGCTAAATTCCCAAAGATACCATGAAGATATTAAACTGAATGTAATGATGACTTTTATTTACATTTTCCCAACAAAACTTTCATATGTAAAAGTATGTGTAAATTAAATCTTTTTTATAATAAACAATTTTATTATTTTAAATAAAAATGGGATGTGTCTGCTAAAGAGAAAGTTTGTGTCATTACAGTTTATATAGTAGAAAAAAAGAAGTATAAGCACATCAACTTAGATAAGCTAGTATGTAGTTTCAGTTGTTTATGAGTCTTTTGATCTCTAGATGCTTCATTTTCTTCTTAGGCATAGATTTATGTCAACATTTTTGAGTTGACTGACTACAGCCTGTTGCAAAGTCTGGTATTAATCTTTTTAGAGGATACAAACTGCACTCAGGATTGTTCAATAGGACAATAGCCTAGTGGATTAAAATGTTGGTTCACGAATTTGGTGACATAGTAACTGTGAGTTCAATCCCTGCATTGGGCAATGTGTATTTGAAACTCAGAAGAAACAGGTTGAGCAATAAAACTGAACTGTACTAAAAAAAAATTAGACAAGATATCCCGAGACATAGTCAGCAAGATTAGAACAATCAACATCTTTAGATAGTAACAACAAAGATGAGGAATGAAAACTTGGGAGTTATTGTGATAAAAAGAAAACAGAAGTTGAGATTATCAATTTATAATTTTCTTTTTTCTTAAATGACCCATAAAGAGTTGATATGCTGTTGCTTACTAAATGAATGACAACCTGGGAGTTGTTGCAATAAACAAGAGATAGAAATTAAGAGGAAAGGCTCAAAAAAAAAAAAAAAAAAAAAAAATCAAAGAAAACAATTTAGTGTTTTCTTGTTTCACTTAAAGGCAATTTGAGTACATACCATTTTATTTTGATAAACTTCTTCAGGTGTCTGTCAATTCAGGTAACCTTCAGTGAATTTAATCTGTGAGGGTAGATTGTTCTCATAGAATTTAATCGATGAGGATAGATTGTTTTCATTCCACTGTCCATGTCTAGGGGTAACTTGTCTTGTTCTATTTTAGTACTGCTTTGCTTTAGTACTAATTGCCCCGTCTACATCTGTACTGCCTGTCCCAGGGATTGAACTCACAATTACTATGCCATCAAATTTATGTGTTTTTTTTTGTTTTCTTTTTTTACTAATGTTCTCCCAATACAAAGCCCAAGGGCCATTCAAGGTAGAGGGTTACTGTATGGAGTTGTATACAACTAATTCTAGACTTGAAGATGTCAAGATTTAATTAGTAAATGAAAGTATAGTTAGAAGTATAGAGTTGAAGTAGACTTTAGAAGGAACTGGAAACTGAATCCTAAGAAGGGATAAACTCTACTCCTGTTTAAAAGATCGAGGAGGAGTGTGAACCGGATGATAGGCAAACCATGCTTTTATATGCTAGGCCAATGGTTCCCAAACATTTTTTGGCCATACCCCACCTAAGCGTCTCTAAAATCTTGATGTCCCCACCCGTGACATATAATTCTTATTATTCAAAAAGTGAACTCCTATTGAAATGGAAGAAGCCTAAAAAAGGTCATTAATTTGCTTTAAACAAACTTCCAAAGAACATGGCATTAATGAAAGAGAAAAATAAAAGAATAAAAGAACAGTTGAAATAATGAGGAAGAAATTGTTAAAAAAATAATATATATTATATACAGTGCATACATAATTACACATATATATGCATACACCCATCCTGGGTATGATGATAAACTACATCCGGCAGCAAGGCCTCTGATCAAAAGGTTTTGAGGAGCTTGAAACCACCTCATAATTGTTGTTGTTTCCAGGTCCACCCTGATCTGGGGTGGTAGCACCTGTTGGGGGGTCACAGCTTTTGGAAAATAGTTAACCCCCAAACTGGGGTCAAAACACTATGAAAGTATAAAAATACATTTTTATAGTAAAAATTCCAGCAATAGATTTTAATAGTAAAAAAAAATTACCAATGCTCCAAAGGAAATTAAATGTTAGCATTAAATGACCCATAAAGAGTTGATATGCCGTTAAATAAACCAAACCAAAGGAAAAGGAAAAGAAGAAAGCAGATAAAGTATAAATTCAAAATGTTATACTCCAGAAGTTGAGGTATTTTTTTAAAAAAACTGTTTATTTCTTTTTTTAATACACTTTCTTCTTATTAAGACAGTTTTTGTATGACCAGAAACACTCAACACAGGAAGATTTCTTTATGCCTCCTCTGACTATGCCAACTCAGACTGTTACATCCACCTCCTACTCATACTATCATGCTGACTGACAACAACATACATTTTCCTTTATTTATATCTAGCATGTGAATGCTGGATTAAACACAAAATGTGCACAAATATTTAACAGAAAAATGCTCAGTTCTATTTGAAAGTGTGTTACTTGAAAAATATAACATTTCTAATAGCATAATAACTATACAGGCTAAACTCTTTAGTATTCAACATGCTCAAACACACCCTGTAAGTATCATCTCTCAAAGACTCACTATTTGTGGTCAAAGTCTCAATGTTTCTGTGACTTCCTGTGTTATTTGTGATGATGTCATCATATATTATGGCAGAGTATATATGGAGAACATTACAACAAGTTAAACATTTAGAGCTGATACTTGTTGGGCAGGTTGAATGCTAAAGGGTTAAAAGCTAAAACTTTGTAGCTTAATAATTTGATATATGTTTTAAATATTGTATGATTTTTATCTTTCTTCATAAATTATAATTAATTTTATTTTATCAGTCAGGATATTGTAACTTATAAATAATTTTCAAAGAGATTTTTGTCTGAAACATTAATCAATATATGTTCTAATGACATGTCCTCTATGGTTTAAATCTAATTTGTTCATTTTATCAAATCTTAATTTATTTCTCTTTTCAAAATCTACACTTCAAACTAAAACTTTTGTTTGATATATTTTGTTTCGTAGCATATCAACATTTATTTAATGCTGAAATCTAAGTATTTTAAACACAATTTTATGTCTTCCACAACAGATAAAATGTATTGTTGGTAAATTTTCTTATAAATATTGTTGGTAATTCTTTTATATAAAAATGTATTGTTGGTATTTTTACTATAAAAATATATTTTTATACTTTCATAGCATTTTGTTTTTGTTTGGGAGTTCACTATTTGCCCATAGCTGGGACCCTAACAGATGCCACCACCCTGGGTCAGGGTGGACCAGGGAACAACAGCTACTAAGAAGTGGTTCCATGTTCCTCAAAACCTCCCAATCAGAGGCCTTGCTGCCCAATGTAGTTACTCGTCATACCCAGGACTCTTAAACAAAGAAACAACAACTACAGTGGAGGCACAGTGGAGTAATGGATAACGGCATGGATTGTGGAATCAAAGAGTCGAGTTCAAATTCCAGTTGAGTTTATTACATTCACTTACATGAAAATATCCTTGGAAAAGGTATGAAGTCATCTCTTCTCTCCCAAGCTATGGGTTAAATAGCAGGACAGACATGGGTGGCAAATGGTCTAGAAAGACAACTCTGAATTTAAAAACTATTTCTTTTTTTTTTTTTTAAACTGGGTAGGTGCAAAAAATATCTAAGTAATTCAGTAGAACTCAAAAGCCCAAAATAAGGAGACAGCCTGCTTTTAGAAATCAAGACTCAACCATTGATTGTTGAAGCCAGTTGGAAATATGCAATTGTCACAATGCAGGACACAACATGGGACTGGATACATTATGTGCCTTTGAAAAAAATTCCTTTAAAAAATAATTTGATTATTTATGTATTGTTTGGCACCTCTGCTTAGGATCAGAGTGTAGTTTCTGTATGTTCTATTTAGGACCAAAGTGTTGTACTATTCATGTACACTATGTGAATAAAAAGAATTACATGCACAAATATGAATAGATGTTATGTTTTGGAAGATATGTTATACAAGTTTATATATACAATGTGCGATGAATAAATTGTCATCTAAATTATGCAAAAAATGAAAACAACACTAACATCTCACATAACAGATATATTCATCAAAATTACACAAAGATATCTTGAAATGCTAAAGAGTAAATTTATTCAGTAAAATCGCTATTGGTTTCAACCACGGCCTCCAAACAATTTTGAAATCTCCTGCAACTCTTCTAGATGGTCTCCTTCTTTAAGTTTGTGAATGCTGCCATAATCCTTGCCTTCAGTTCATCTTTGGTGTTACAAGGAGTTTTGTTGGTCTCTCGCTCAACTGCACCTCACACATAATAATTAAGGGGGTTACAGTCTGGGGAGTTATGTGGCTAGATGTAAGGGCTGATGTAATTGCAGAAATTGTCTGACAGCCATGACTGGGTTCTCCTGTTTGTGTTGTATGGTGCAGAGTCCTGTTGCCAGACATAGGGTCTTCCAGCAGCCACCCTCTTGACACAGGGTAGCACTACCTCCTCAAGACACTTCATGTAGGCCACCATCTTGAGTCTGAAGCCCTGTGGGAAGATCTAGTCATAAAGTCACCATCACTAGTGATCATGCCAAACACCTTCATAATCACCATTAGACTCATCTAACTCTTTCCAAATCCTCTGCACTGTCCTCAAATTGACACTCACTCTGAAATGTTCATATTGTAGATTCCAGCCCCAATGCAAGTCATTTCCAAATTTCTGGCAGAGTGAATTGCATCATGGCGCTCTTTTTCTCAAAGATGGTGACCAACTGACCCTACTACACTGTGCAGTTGACAAAATCAAAAACAATGTGCATGCGTGAAATTAAAAATATAAAATGTTGACAATTTACCCATTGCACTTTGTACATGTTTCATTAAACAAGACTGACAAAGTACTTTTGCATATTTTTTTAGTATGTTTTTATTATGTGTTGGCTTTATTTGGTAATTAAGAATTTGTCTATTTTCAGTAACTTTTATACCATCTACCATTGCACTTAAATACCATTCATTATAGTAGTATAACAAAAAATAATCCTTGAAAATGGCTAACAGTTTAACTAAAAGCGCTCAGAACCAACAAACATTTGGACAATTTATATATTCATTCCATAGGAAAAAAAATGACATAAAATTTTTATATACCAGAACAATGTTAGTAAAATCTCAAAGTGGAAAAAAATTTTCATGTAACACGTTTCATTCTTTAGGACGTCATTGGACTAAAGTAATCTTTACATTGATGTAACATAATAAAAACATAAGCAAAAAGAAACTAAATGAAATTAACTAGACTATATAACCAAGCACATATTTTTAAAAAATTAATTTAAAAGATTAATATTTGAGCATCCCTCTGAGTATGTAGTTATATCAGATATTCTTTATATCCAGAAAAGAAGACATTTGTACACATACTAGAAGAACATAATAAAAAAACTTCTTAGTCTTGGTCAATGAAATATTTATTAAAGAGATTGATCCACAAATACGCAACTATTAAATCTATATATCACAACAGTGCGTAGTTAAATGAGAAAAAATGTTTCATCCTTTGAAAAGGCTTCTTCCGACTAAGAACCGTTTTATCCCTCACCAATGTTCTGGTTGCTTGATTTTTGCAAGAGCATGAAATTAGAATAGTGGTCAGAACTTGGTCTTTGTTGGTTCCAATCCTGTCGGGAATAACTGCAAAAATATCTCTCTCCTCAAAATTTATAGACAAATCTTACAGATGCATGCTGGGAGTTCTTCTGGGCAAATAAGATAGACCACTTTTCGGTCCCATCTGCCATATATCTGTTCTTTCTTGCCTTCAAGTCAGAACGCCATGATCACTTGTCTGTGCCCTATTTGTGTGTTAATAACACCATTCTTATTTTGTGGGCTTTTTGCCTTATTACTGTTGCTTTGCTTACAAGTTTATTCAATTTGGTTATCAGTAAGGGAAGTGGACTTCACAAGTACATAACAAGCAGCTGGGACAAAGAGAGTCACTAAATGAGGATAAATTACTTTTTAAAACAAAGATGACAAGACAAAGAACAATGTTCTCTATAAGACAGTGACCACTGGCTGTAAAAATGAGTGAGAGGCTGCAAGTGTCCACAGAGGACAACAGATGCCTGTTAGATTGTTCACCTCACCTACACCTCATCTTGGCTTTATTTGTCTATAGCAGCAGGTTACAATCTGAGAATAAAATCTGGTTCCTACTAAAAATTGTCATGGTTTTCATTTGTGGGTAATGATCTGGCTGAAGAGTTATTTTTAAGCCACAAGCATTTGACTAGAAGCTGTACCCTGTCAATGAACCTGGTGTCTGGTCTGAGCAGAAATGCTACAGTTGTTCAAAAGGCACAATAGAGCATTTTATGCAGTCCTCTATAGTAAGAGCAATCAATTGTGTTTACTAGATGATAGTGTAAATCTGCCAATTGCTTCTGAATCCAATTCATCTAACAATTTCTTTTCAATAGATAGCAACATGTGATTCTAAATTATCCCCAGAGAGTGAATTTCTTAACCTTGTCTTTATGATCTTTAGCTTTGAAAATGTCCTTTCACATTGGTCTTGTGTAACTGATAGTATGCAGATGACTTTATAAAATTCCTTTCTATTAATAAAAACAGTCATCTTTGTTTGTTTCTTTATTGCATTTTTATTGGATATAGGGGACCACTCACCATCGGACAAGATGATTCCTTGGCCAATCTGCCACTGGTGACCACCAAACATGTCTATTCAAATTTGGTCTCATAGAATAATGGATGTGATGAAATCCCAGTGAGTTTCATTTTTTCCCCTCTTGATATTAAACTATTATTTTAAATGCAATATATTCTTTCTTTGTGGAAAAAATGTGTATTTCTTAGTCATTACAGTGTACGTGTAGTGTATATATTACTGGCAGTAGATACCAAATGAAAATGCAGAATGTCAAATTTAATTTTTTTATTTTGAGTTGATATTTTTAAATAGTTTACTGCACAATTTACACATTCAGTGAGTTTAAAAGCGCAATAGAGCATTACATGCAGTCTACTATATTAAGATTGTCTGTGTTCACTAGATGATTGTTCAAATCTGTCAATAATTGCTTCTGCATCTAATTCATCCAAGAATTCCTTTTCAATGGATATCAATATGTATGATTCCAAATTCTCTTCAGGCCGTGAATTTCTTAACCCTGTCTTTATGACCTTTAGCTTTGAAAATGTCCTCTTACATTGTACTTAACTTATAGTTTGCAGATCATAAAGTTCTTTTTTTTTATTACTAAAACAGTTGTATGTGATTGTTTCTTTATTGCATTTTTATTTGGTATAGGGGGCTCACCCCATCAGGGACCCACTTACCATTAAGCAAACAGACACCCTGGCCAGTCTGCCACTATATAGAGTCATAATTTATTTAACAGCCTTGCTTAATTTATGAT
This sequence comes from Acanthosepion pharaonis, assembly GCA_903632075.3. Lineage (NCBI taxonomy): Eukaryota > Metazoa > Mollusca > Cephalopoda > Sepiida > Sepiidae > Acanthosepion > Acanthosepion pharaonis. The sequence goes on along the minus strand of CAHIKZ030000520.1, from coordinate 936,690 downwards.
TACAGAGACATAGGTTGAAGATTTTTAACAGTACACATGCCAGTTGTTTACAGAGAATCTTTTCAGCTACCCTTTTCTTTGTCATTTGGTAAGTCATAACTTCTGCTACTAGTTGTACTGGTTCTGTATTTATATTATGCATGTGGACCAAGGTGTAAACAAATAGATTTGCAGTGAAATTTGGCTGAGAGATTGATAAAATCTTTTTTTAAAAGTTTTGTTTTGGTTCGCCCAAGCTTACTAGTGTATTGAGTTAGTTGTAATTTTAGCTTGTGTTAGCCTTGCATGTTTGCTACAAAGTGTGTAAATAAATTTAGGTTTGCTGCAAAGAACATGTTAATTTTTTTTTATTAAAGTAATTTAAGGTTGCTAGTTGGGTGGATTATAGGTTTGTTTCTTGGATATATCTGTTTTCCTTTTTGGTTCAGAAGTTAGGGCAGAAAGGATGAGCATTGTTATAATGGTTGAGCTTAAGTCAGCCTTGTGCTGAGTTGGAACAACCAAAGTAAAACTTGTCTTACTTCATTGGTGGAGTTTCAGCAAAACATGTGTGAATGCTATGAGTTGGATAGTGGAAGAGAGTTTCTTTTTCTGGTCCATAAGTAAGTATGGGAATGTCATGAATAATGGTTAAGTTTTGTGCTGAGTTCAAACAACCAAATAAAAGGTTGATTTACTTCAGAGCTGGAGGTTTTGTTAGATGCATGCAAACACTATGTATTGGAAAGTGGAAAAAGAGTTAATTCATCAGTGGGCTGGAAAAATCAATGTACACTAGCAGAGAAGTCTTTTTTTTTTCACATGGTACTATATTTTGGAACAAGAGGGAGGATGAAATGTTTGTCCTTTTATAGACCTTAAACAGCACCACCAAACAAGCATTTGACAAAAAACAAGTAGGGCAATAAAATTTCTGTTTCCTTTAATACTAGCATCATGGGAAAATGTATTTCTTTTTCTTTTTTTTTTTTATTATTCATTATTATTATTATTATTATTATTATTTTATTTATTAATTTTATTTCATTTTTCCATGCTCTTTAGCCATGGATTGTATATAAGAGTTCCACTTTAGATCTGGGTTTAAGTCCCAACAGAGATTCATGCATTTATTCACAAAAATATCTTTCACCTTTATAAATCTACCACTGATCTGTGCATTGAATATTGCTGCCACAATGGGACTGGTGCTTCCATTATGTATCTAGAGATTCTTGACAAAATCTAACAAAGCAATATTATTAGTCCTGACCTGGTATCTCAGCTTCATTCACATTTTTCACTGCTGTAAGATACTTTCCCTGTGACTTTTATATAAATATTTTCATAGCAATTCTTCATTTATATAAGGTAATTGTAGATTTTAAGCAACATACTTAATGAATGATATTCTGCTGCTCATGTAGCAACAGAAAGAATCTAGGCTAAAGGAGCTTACCTCTACCATTATGGTTAGCCAAAAGGTACCATCAGAATGTAGGCCTACCACGTAGCTTATGGTCACTAAAAATGCATGAATTTTAATCCCTCCAGAAAAAGTTCACTTAGTTCATCATTGGAGGGTCAGCATGGTTATAATGGCTGAGCTCAATTCAGCCTTGTGCTGAGTTAGAATGACTAAAGGAAGGGTTGATTTATTTCTTAGGTGGAGGTTTCAGAAGATACATGCAAACACTAGGCATTGGAAAATGGAGTTCAGTCAACAGTGAATGGGGGAAACGAATGTGCCCCAACAGGGACAACGTTTTTCTATATTGTTCTACATCATAGAGAAAGAGGGAGAAAAGAGAAGAGGAAGGAAAATGTCTGTCTTTATAAAAGACAGAAGACAGACTTAAACAGAACTGCCTCACAGGTGTTTGACAAAGCCAAGTGGGGCAGTAAAATTTCTGGTTCCTTTATTACTAGCATCATGGGAAAGTGTATTTCTTTTTCTTTTTTCATTATTTATTATTATTATTTTATCTATTGATTTTATTTCATTTTCCCACATTGTTTTTCAGCTAATCTAGATCTGCAATACTACTGACGAATATTAAGAATTTAGGGTTAAACCTGCATACATTCTGCAAGGTTTGGGTTGGTTGCATTGAATAGAAAATGCTAATGTTTTTAAAGCTAAACTAGGCCTGCCATAATACCACCTGAGTGAATCCTTTACAAAGGCCCTTGAATGAAGTGTGATAAACAAAGGATAGTAACCACAGCCACGAATGTGTTGAATGTTAGGCAAGTGTTAAGTGACAATGACAATATACAAAAAAGAAAAAAAGAACAATATTTAGGTTTTCATCAGCACAGAATCTCACCAATAAAAGTTGACTCATCATTTAAGCCTCAAGATTTTTTTTGTGAGATTTAAAAATACATCAACACACATAAGATATTTTCTCACCAAATTCTTTTTTTCTTAATATTATCTGCCAACAGCCTGTTCATATCTATCTCAGTCCCTTCATTATCTGTTTGTGCATATCTTGTTACTCAGCCACTTCTGTTTGTTTATATCTATTTGTGCATGCACATGTGTGTGTGTATGTATATATATATATATATATATATATAGGGTGTTCCAATAACTTTGACCAGTTTTAAATGTGAATTAAGTTTAAGCGTCTAATAATTTTTTTCTTTTCCTTTCAGATTTAACAACTTAAGTGTTTGGCAATTTCAACCATGGAAAGATTAACAATCAAAGAACCTGTTAAAGTTATCAAAGCCTATTATGAAAATAGACGTTCAAATTTATAAATATACGGCCCAATGATTCCGCTAGCAAAAAATGCACACCAAACAGTGACCTTTTGTGAATGCAGTGGCTTTTCAACAATCTTCCTTGGATTTTCGTTGTTTGATTGTTAATCTTTCTATGGTTGAAATTGCCAAATATGTAAATTGTTAAATCTGACATAAATAGAAAAAAATTATTAGATGCTTAAACTTAATTCACATTTAAAATCAGTCCAAGTTATTGGAAAAACCTATATATATATATAAATAAATAGAAAGAACAGACAAATTAAGAATCCAATGTTCTTAGCATTTACTTTTTTAAAAAAGTGCTCAATACAATGCAGAGCAAAATATTAAAATAATAGTTTTATTATAATATTTTACATCGCTACACAAAAATTTCTGTTTCAGAGTTTAAAAATTTTCCCTCATCAGGCAATGAGCTACTGAATTGTTTTCTGATTTCTCAAGTAAATCAATTTCATCATAAGTTATCTAACATCACCTGATGATGGGCAATTTTTAAAGTTCCAAAACATAGAAGTTTTTGTGTAGCGATATAAAATATTATAAATGTGTGTGTGTTGCCGCTGCATCAATGTCAACTTTTATATTTATATACACTCTATCCCTGGAGTACTTTAACTCATAAATATAGCATAACTTAAAACTATATATATATATATATATATACACACACACACACACACACAAAATTCATACAACTGAATTATATATATATATATATATATAGTCATCCACAGACTGTTTTGCTGCATCACAGCTCATCAGTGTGGCTAGACATACAATTACCTCAAAATGGGATTGAAACCTGACTGATTTAACATCAGTCAGAGATTTTACCCCTGAGCTATCAGCCCAGAGAGAGGAAGGTGGATTTTTATGTACTTATTCTTCAAATAAACATGACAGTGAGTGAGAGGGCTTAATTCATAGAAGAGTTTTGCAGTATTAGCAGTAGTTGTCAGTGTTTACAAATTCTCACTTTCTCTCAAGAGTACTTGACTGGAATTAAATTTTCCGGAGGCATATATATATATATATATATATATATATATATATTAATGGATTTTTATTTTTTAAACCGATATATTTTTATTACATGAAATGTTATTTTTTGTGGATACCTGTATTTGAGTAAACAGTCTATTTATTTTAAATATGGCCTGCATACATATTTTTGTGATTGACTTTCAGTTTCACATATAAACTGTTTGTCAGAGAGATTTATCTGATCCTCATGAATACACAAAACTTAATGTCAGTCGCAAAAATAAGCCCTTTGAAATTTTTATCACCTGTTAGCTTTTGTCATTCTAATTTTCCTTTTGATTACATTTTTATAAATATCTGTTCATATGTTAACTTTTAGTAATTTTATGTGTTTTATTAGGTGTTAATGATTTGTATCGCTCCAAGTTTTGTTGTCTCTGCTGTAATCAGGGATTGAACTCACAACTCTTTGGGTCAATTCACTTTTGGATCAATCAAAAAAGCATTCATTGATTGATCAACTTGGATAATTGAGTTATCAAGGGAAATTATCTGAAATAGAGATATCTAAAGGTATGGCATGTGGAATTAGAACAATTTATCCCCATGGACGAAATAATAGATTCAGTTTAAAATTCCAACAAATATTATATCAACTGAAGAAGGCTGGAGTGTACATCAGCCAAAACATCATGAATATGGCAATAAAGATGAGAACAACAATGTAAATATTATATTATTATTATGTATGTATGTGTGTGTGTATATATATATATATATATATATATATATATATATATATATAGAAAAAGTTTCAAATTAAAAATTATAATGTTTTATTTTATGAAAGTATTTATTTATTTATATATATATATTTGATATTTCAAATTGTCCTCAATTTTTCATCAGAAATAACTGTTACAAATAAATTAAAATTACTGAAATTGTCCTCAATTTTTCATCAGAAATAACTGTTTGTTACAAATAAATTAAAATTACTGAAATTGTCCTCAATTTTTCATCAGAAATAACTGTTTGTTACGAATAAATTAAAATTACTGTTTTAAACAGTAATTTTAATTTATTTGTAACAAACAGTTATTTCTGATGAAAAATTGAGGACAATTTCAGTAATTTTAATTTATTTGTAACAAACAGTTATTTCTGATGAAAAATTGAGGACAATTTGAAATATCAAATATATATATAAATAAATAAATACTTTCATAAAATAAAACATTATAATTTTTAATTTGAAACTTTTTCTATATATATATATTAAGAAAGTATACGTGGCTTCTCATTATTATATATATATATATATATATATATATATATATATATATATATATATATATATATATATATATATATATATATATATATATAAATGGAGGCACGGTGGAGTAATGAACAGCAGCTTGGATTGTGGAATCGGAGAGCTGAGTTCGAATTCCAGTCGAATCCATTACATTCACTTACGTGCTAAGGTGTGAATCCTCTTCTTCTCCCTCTAGCTATGGGTAAATAGCAGGACAGACTGGGTTCTATAGCCTTGGATGGCAACTGGTCTAGGAGAAGGACAACTCTGAATTCAAAACCTGTGGAGGGTCGTTTGGGAACCTCGTGGCATGTAGTGCACCAGGTCTCTGTATTCGGCCCCTCAAAAAGTGTGGATGGTCCTGCATGAAACCTTCACCACTATAATCAAATCTCATATGCTGTTGTCGGGCTGCTGGTTTCCTGGAGCCGATCTGCTTGACCCTCATACATGGAATTCGATGGGAGAGTCGAGTAGTATATATATAATAAGTACATATGTATTTTGCTCTTTATGTGTGTATATGTGCATCTGAATATATGTATATTTTCTTTTTGTCTGTTATAGTTTATATATATATATATATATATATATATATATATATATATAAAAACAACTAAAAAGTTGCAAATTAAAAATAATGTTTTTTTATGAAAGTATTTATTTATATTTTATATATATATATATATATATATATATATGTAGTTTTGGATATTTCAGATCGACCTCGATAAAAAAATATAAATAAATACTTTCATAAAAAAAAAAATTTATTTTTAATTTGCAATTTTTAGTTGTTTTTCTATATATACATATTAAGAAAGTATATGTGGCTTCTCATTATGCTATATATATATATATATATATATATATATATATATATATATATATATATACACACTAGCAGTATAACCCATCTTTGACTGAGTCTTTCATTACTGGGAATTTATGCTGTTCAATTGGAGCAGTTTAAGTTTAAAGTCAGCCCACCCGAAAATCAATAATAGTAACAACATTTGGGTGCAACTTAGGCACATCCCGAAATGGGGGGTTAACAATTTGAATGTGGGGTAGCCCTGAAAAGGGAACTGTATAATAATAAATATTATTGTAATAATTTAAATTATTTATTTGTATTTCATGAAAGATATATATCCAAGAACAGATAGTAAATAGTAAAATGTTGTTGAGAGTTATAATGGACAGGAAATAGTGGAGAGCCATTGTCACCAATAATTTGGACTTACAACCGGCACTGAAGAATTATCTATCAAACAAAAAAAAAAATTTCATCAAAATTGGATGAAAACTGGAAATGCATAAACAACATCCGGTCACACACATACACACACATTTTGAGAATTATAGATATATTTTTTCTGTCTCTCACACTTTATATATATGTATATAAAATGTTTTTTGTATGAAACAGACTTTTGCCACTGTGTTGACCTCATTGTCCACTTTTATATATGCTCTATCAGTGATATTGACCACTTTTACCCATAAGTATAGCATACCTTAAAATTATATTTTTCATATATATATATATATATATATATATATATATATATATATATATATTGGTCATGTGGCCAAGTAGAATGTCAGGATTCCAACCA
>CAHIKZ030000520.1:902500-925000 GCA_903632075.3 Acanthosepion pharaonis | reverse complement strand
TATATAATAGAATAAGAAACAAAAAGGAAATATTTATAAATTTAATGTTTTGCTTTTTGCTTTATCAGAAATTTTGGAAATGAATTGTGGAAGGGAATGTTCCACTACATTTGAGTTCTGTGTTTTTTGTTTTTGATTGGTCAGGTAGATCTCATGTGCTTACATCTTGTGGCATTAGTGTCTGTGTCTGGATTCTTGTGGGAATTTTTGTCTGTCTAGTAGTGTCTATGTATTTAATTTGGGAAGATGGGAGGGGTGTGCTGTAAGCGTGTGTATCAAATTTGTAGTTGGCCTTGTTGGAGTTGGTGATGTCAGTAAATGTGTTGACTTGGTTAGATGTATGCTATTAACTTTGGAGTGAATTCTATGGTTGAGGAAAAAATCATGTCTATCAGAAAATTTGAAGGTATGTGGGTGGGTGTTGCTTTAATTCTATTATATTTATTATTATTATTATGATGATATGTGACTTTTGAGTATATTATATATAGAGTTTTAGTTAATTTTCTTGCATGGGTTGGGAGTGGGGGCATAAATTAGTATTGGAAATTTTAGCATCTTTTTTGCAGTGAAAAACACATTGATTTGGAAATTCTTGCAAAAATCAAATAATTGTTAAATTTGAACAGAACTTTCAGAATTTATTCACAAATGAGTGAAATTATTTTAAAAATGTTTCATTTTTAGAAAATCTTGGTAAAAACATTTTTTTTTTTATATCTGTGACCCTCCACTTATTTAATTTTAATTTTATGAAATTTTGAAAAATTAATTTTTGTATTGATTAACGTTAGTTATATGCAGAACTCCTTGGAAAATTTAACACATCAATTTCTTTTTGTGAAACAGGACCCCCAGTTACCGAAAATCTGCTCTGAATCGGAAAATAAAAAATGCAATAAAACTAAGACATTATTTAATTTGAAAAGCTTTTAATCGCTTTTACAAATAAAATATATTATGGACACTATTGTGTTAAAACATTTTTTTCAATAAAAAATTAATTTTCACAAGAATTACTTCCATTATTTTTTTTTATTTTAACTATAATAGTTTATGAAGTTTGAAATTATTTAAATTCTGTTTTTATTTATGCGAGTCAGGTGATATTGTAATTAAGTAAAACAATATTTCAGTCAGTTATGCTTAGGCAATCATGTATCTTCCAATACATGACTGACAAGGCAGGTTTTTTTTTCCCCGCAGTAGGTTGCCATTTCTTTTTGTGTTAGACCAGTTGCCATCTAAGGCTATACAACCCAGTCTGTCCTGCTATTTACCCATAGCTGAGGGAGATGAAGAGGATTCATACCTTTCCAAAAGGTATTAGCATGTAAGTGAATGTAATGGATTCAACTTGAAAAAGAATTTTGAAATTTTTTGGTGTGTATAAATGTGCCAATTTTTGTAAATATGGACATCCATACATGACATTATCAGAAAATAAGAGCAGTAACTATCATAAATTTAAAGTGAAAGTACCTAAAATTCAATAAAAACATTAGATGATGGAGAATATTTTCCTAAATCTTTAAGATTACTAGGTAGTCAAAAATGATATAAAAAGGCAGTCATGTTATATTCATCAAATAATTTTTACAGATATTTTCCCCATTAAATTTCTAGCTGTCAATCTATCAATAGTGCTGTCAACAGCAAATAAAAACACCTACCTCTGTTAAAAAATACATTTCTGGTATCTTAAACTAAAAGCAAGTAATATTTGTTTCAAATCAGAATAGTTAAACTTTAAATCAGCTCATATTCCTTAAATAGAGTTTCAGAAAAATATATTTTTGAAAGATTTTTTAACAAAGAGAATTACACTGTGCTAACAAAAAAAAAGGGACTAAAATCAGTGATTTTTAATGATTAAAAAAAACTCTTTACAGTAAATTTTAATTAGTTTTGAAATATAGCAAAGTATTTATTTTGCTTATTGAAAATATTAAATTTAATCTATTAGCTTGAAATTAAAACTAAACTAAAAACTTCAAGAAAGATTTTTCATTTAAAAAAATTCATTTATACCTTAGGTATCACATTTCTTTTGATGTGTGTGTATATATATATATATATATATATATATATATATATATATATAATTCATGAATCATTCACACAAAAAACAAATATAGAGGTTAATGATTTAAATGGTGAGAATACATCTTTGCAAACTATATAAATGAGATACATCAACCCCAAACCTGTATATGAATGATATGATCCCTGTTCATAAATTCCAGTTGCATAAGGTCTTTTAATTTTAAAGAAAATTTAAATTTTAAGGTTGCACATTGGATCAGTTATTTTAATTTCAATTAAAGGTGCAAATTATAATTTATAAATTCATGAATCATTCCCACAAAAACAACTTTCGGATAATAAGTGTGACATTACTGTAATTATTGAACAATATAGTTTATACCACATAGACGGAAAATCTACCAGTAAAAAGAATTCTCTTTTGTACAAAAACGCACAACCTTAAAATTTAAATTCAAACTCAGCATTGCGACCGCAGTTCAAAAAAAATAACACATTTCTCATAGCATTTTTTGGATTTCATCTCTATTTTCGTTGTCCTCTTACTACCGAGAAGTAAAAACAAGAACAAAATCTATTTCCATACCTGAGGATGTCTGTAGGAACAGACGAAAGCTTGTAAAAATTAAAAGACCTTATGCAACTGGAATTTATGAACAGGGATCATATCATTCATATACAGGTTTGGGGTTGATGTATCTCATTTATATAGTTTGCGAAGATGTATTCTCGCCATTTAAATCATTAACCTCTATATTTGTTTTTTGTGTGAATGATTCATGAATTTATAAATTATAATTTGCACCTTTAATTGAAATATATATATATATAGGTACCGCGAATATATATATATGTATATACTAGGTCAGTCTTGTGGGTAGTTTTTTTGTTAAAGAACATTGAAAATTCTTTGTTTAAGATTTATTTTATTTAAATTTTTAATGGTTCAGTTTAATTTTTGCACTGACTGGATTGCATCAATGTGTGCAAATTGTGTTTTCTTTGGAAGTTTTCATGTCATATTGCCACATGTTGGTGAGTATCCTGTCACTTTTTTCAAGTATCACATGACACCAACTGATGCACGAAGCCACAATACTCAAAAACTTCCAGAGAAAACACAATGTATACACATAGGCATAATTGTATCAACACAAAAATAAAATGTCTGATAATGGCTTATGAAAGTTGAAAGTGTTCAGAAAACATTGGACAATTTATGTTCAAATTCAGAAAAATGATCTGAACTGAAGGAAAATAAAAACATCTTAAAGTTATGTTAGTCTTCTAGCAAATGTGCAAAAATTAAAAATTGCTGTTCAAATATATCCTCTCACTCCCTCCACAAATAAAATTTGTCACTTAGCTGATTGATATTATATTTCAGCACTTAGACTCCAGAGTTTCATAGGACAAACCTTTTTATCATCATTGAATCCACTTGTTAGGTTTCACCAATGGGTGAATACACTCAAAATTCACATATCATAATAATAATAAATATAACAGAATTAAAGCAACACCCACCCACTTTCTGACAATGGGACTCAAGTTTGAATCTCACCCTATATAGATGGTGGGTAGAAAGAACTCCCTATTGGAAATTACTTATACCTTTTGTTAATATCACCGCATCTGCATGAACCAAAATATGTGATCCCTAAAGTGGTAGAATTTTATTGCTAATTTCTGTTATTATTTCAGAGTGACAAGTGTAGCCCAGGATGGCATAAGGCCGGAAACTGCATGAGCAAGATCAGCAAACATCCCATTACGAAGTGTGACAGTCCATGGTACAAGCACAGAGATGGTGGTGCAGTGTTCATGGACATTGTACTTCAGTAGATGCCAAAACCATTAGAAATTGTCATTCTCTTCAGATGAGTATGAGATGTGGTAGATACCCACAGAAGCAGTTGTTCTTCAACATTCAGATTGGAAATAAATATGCAAAGAGCACAGGAAATGTCCAAGGATATACACAGGTGATTACAAACACCGTTAGACAACACTGGTGCCTATGTAGAATTTTAACACTGTGCGGGACTGCTACCATTATATTCTTAAAAATAAAATTTTAACTTTATGAAAATTAACCAATAATTAATAAAGTTATTAACAATTTTAAATGGGGAGTTTCTTTCTGCCCTGTGTGTGTGTGTGTGTATATATATATATATATATATATGTGTGTGTGTGTGTGTGGACAGTGAGGTCAATACTCAACAGTGACAGTCTGTTCCATGGCCTAATGATTGTGTTTAAGCATGAAACAGACTGTCACCACTGGATGTTGACCATAATGTCCATTTTTATATTTACATACGTTCTCTCCCTGATATTGAGCACTTTAACTCCTAAATATACCATACTTTAAAACTATATTTTTATTACACACACACACATACACACACATATGTGTGTGTGTGTGTGCATGTGGGAAAATGGTTAAAACTTTCTGACCATGAGACTCAGGTTTGAACCTCACAATGGTCAATTTTTCAGGAGGGTGATGTTGATCTTATCAGCTTGGGGAGGTGATCCTAGTATGTGGCATCTTTGGAAAGTGCCTGAAAACCATACCATGGGTTGACACAAGCTTTGTGAGTGAAATTGAGTATACAGAACTGTTCAGAATGTGTTGATGCTTGTGCTAGCACAAAGTCATAAATCATTGGGACTAAGGGTTTGAGTATACTGGCCTTGTTCAAACTGTTGATCACACCAGATATGCTCTCTCCCAGAAACTAAATAAGGCTAATCAGCAGAGTTGCAGTATAAATTATAGATGGGCTTTGTAGGTGCTGAGCAAACACAAATGTGCCTGAGGTGGTATCTGCAACAGGGATTGGTTAGCTGCCCTAGCAAGTGAGTATGCACCAAAATGCTTAACCAGCCATTATATATATATATATATATTTATAATTTTTATCATATAGAAAAAAAAACTATTTTTTATCTAGATGATAAACTTATAATAAATAATTATCACTCTACTATCGGTATTGAGCCCTCTTTTGAATTAATGCTGTGAATGTTAGATTTTATATATTACTTTCATTTTCATTGCATCAGATTTATATATATATATATATATATATATATATATATATATATATATATATATATATATATATATATTTTCATATTACTTTCAAAGTCATATTTACTGGATAAACATTTGAGTAGACATTCCTGTTTTTTAAACAGCGTAAATGTATGTTTACCCGCCTATGCATTCGAGAGTCTTAAAGAAAATGTGCCTTCTGGCAGGGGTCTAACCTGTGTTCCCTGTAGCATAGCGTAGATGGGGCCAGAGGAGCGTTTGCCCTAGGCGCTGAATTTTTAAGGCCACAAAAAATTGCTGGATAAAAAAATTATGTACAAAACTAGAATTTATAACAGCTCATAGCTAAGGAAAACGTGCAATAGTTTAGGTGTATTAGGTGTTCAACACCCACCTCTCCTACTCCACTGTGTGTACGCCTTGCAGGGGAAAATCACCGTATAGCCCAATGTGTTTTTAGACTGCTCAGTCACATTCAAGCACTTCTACAGTGAAGCAAGATTCAATTACCCCATTTAATACTGCTGGAAGAAACCATTAGTGAATTTAAGTTTTAATGAATTTGTTTGATAAATCTTTCCTCTGATATTACATGTTATATATGCAGCTAGTAAGAATATTAAACAATTTTTTTTTTTTTTACAGCTTATCAACTTTTTTGAAGTTATTTAAAGCTGAAACATATTTTGGGATAGGAAGAATTTTTTTGGAATAATGATTTGCTAATACAAGTCTTACTATTTAACCAATAGCTGGGAGAAGACATGAATTTGAATTCGATTTTCTGATTTCTCATTCTGAGCCTTTTTCCATTATACCACCCATACATCTTAGCTTACAGCACCTGGTATTCCCTAGTGGTCACCCATCTAAGTACTGACCAGGTTCAACATTGTTTAACCAGTGATTGGATGAAAACCAGTGTTTTAAAAGTGATATGGCCATAAGCCCGTAGCAAGAATAATAATCAAAAAGAATCAATCAAGAGTGGTTAGATAGATAAATATTAATCAATTGATAAAAAATAATTCACTCAAAGAACAATAATTACTATATTGAATTGCTTATCAGAAGCGCTTTATTTGCAGAAATCACCTGGCATCTCATATACAAAGTTGAGGACTTGTAGATGAACATTGTCTACTGCATTCATTACTATAGGATAAAATTTTACCTCAGAGGGTTCACTTCTATCTAGCTCATAAATAATATTATTTACTTTAATGACATAATTATCATAATCTAATTCTGCTTTTGTTCTCTATGAATAATGAACCATTCCATTTTGATTATGTGGAAAGATGAAAGAAAAAGATATATCAGAGATGCTGTTTGGTTTTAGTGAGAAAAAGAAAGCATACATAATATTTTGTTTAATCATTTCACTCTAAGCAAAGCAATAAAGCCACTAAGACACAGTGGCTGGCTGAGTGTGAAAGAGTATGAGAAAAAAAACACTAAGGAGCTTGAACGGGAATTAAGAAGACAGAAGATAACTAATTGATATTGCCTACAAATTTTTGAAGATCAAAATTGACTGAAAAGCAAGTAACTGGAAGAGAGTTCCACAAGTGAGAAGTGCGAGAGAAGAAACTGCTAGCATAGAACTTTACAAGAAAGAAAGAAAAGGAAGAGAGAGACAATGCTTACATGCATTTAAAATCTGATTCAGTGAAATGGAAAACCTTGTCAATTTCAACATTTTTCATTTGTACCCTCTTCTTTAAATAATGAACTGCATTCATATTTATAATTGTTATAATAATATCTTCTTAAAGTTGTTAAGCTCAAATATTTAACAAAACAGGGGAATTTCCACAGGTATTTTATATTGTGGAACTTGCGAGAAGTTAATTCAATCATTTACTTAGGAATTATAATTCATCAAAAAATTCAAATAGGAAAACCATGAAATTTTTACAGGTACTACTAGTCGTTATTATTATTATTGGTACAGTAAAAGGAATTATTATAATATAGTATAAGCAACGTTTGTCAGCACCAGCTGATTGATTATACCTAATTATACCTCAACACACTATCATTAGTAAGCTTGAAACTACAGAAGGAAGAGCCGTAACTCTATGGCTTGTTAACATTTTACATGTTATTTAAAGCAAGAAAATATTTTAAGATTACAAGAATTTTTTTGGAGATAATAAAGGTTTAGTGATACAAGTCTTACTAATTAACCCATGGCTGGAGGGAGAAGTGGTCTATTCATACCTTTCCCAATGGTATTTGCATGCAAGTGAATATAATGAAATCAACGGGAATTGGAACTCAGCTCTCCAATTAACAATTCCAAGCCATTATTCATTACACCACCAGCATATCCAGGCTTACAGCATATGGTATACCCAAGCAGTCATCAATCTAGGTACTGACCATGCTTGACACTCCTTAATGTATGAATGTAAGAGAACTGAAGTTTCAATGTAGCCGTAAGCCTTTTCACCTAAGAGGGAGTGAGTTTCAACCTGCAAAAATATCTGAAAAGGTGTGCTAAATTAGAAAAGGTTAAAAATCACTTCAGTATTAGGGAGTTTGGAAAATAATGTCCAATTTTATAATCAACTTTTATTTTATATTAACATTTTTAAAAAGTATTTAAATCAGTCTATATAGGAACTCTGAACATCTATACATTTCTGCCATTAAGTTATTTATGCCTTTACGGTAAAAAGCTAATGCAGTGATTCTCAACTGCTGTGCCACAAGTGTGTCGCAAAATATTGTCACAGCATACATATATATATGTGTGTGTGTGTGTGTGTGTGTGTGGAAGTAGTAATGGTACAGTATTAATATTTGAATAGATGAATAAGTATTAAACTTTTTTTAAAATAATTCTTTTCACTATTACTTGATTATGTTATTTTAAATGCTTTGTTGTAATCTTCATTTTTAAAAAAATATTTTTAGTTTTTAATTTGAAGAAATTGAAATATTACAAAGTTTTGGGATTTATTTTACAAAATTTTAACCAGTAAAAAGCCTGAGAGGCATTCAAAGTAGAGGGTTATAGTTAAAAGAAAGATAACAACTGACCTTTGACTTGAAAAGGTCAACATTGACGTGTCCAGGGAAGCATCCATTCAAAAATGGCAGTTCTTTAGAAAAACTTCATATAACTTACATTTGGCATGGAAATAATGATCAAGTAATGACAAGAATAGTATGTTGAAAATAGTGTCTGATCATTGCTTGCCACATGAAACTTTTAGTCACTATTTTACAATGGTTTTATTACTTTCTTCATATTTATTATACTTGTATATCATGCAATGTTTGAAGAGCTAATTTGACTACAGTAAATGGATATATAATTTGGTCAACAGTGTAGCCAGGGCCAGCAGTACATATGCTAATTTTATATCTTGTGTATGATGCAACACCCTCAAAATTAGCTTCAAAATTAGGTCTTCAAAGTAACATGATAAGCATATATATATATATATATATATATATATATATATATATGGCGATGAGACAGCAGACTTATTATTTTAGCTGTTGGTAGAGAAAGATTTATCTTTGATTGTATTAGGAGCAACCTCAATAAAAGATCATATAAACATAAAAGGGACATTTTACAAAATAATAAAATAAATGTGTTGGTTGCCCACCATAATGAGACTGACCATAAATTTCGCATAAAAAATGCTACTCTGATCAAAGGATAAAATAATTCCCTATGTTGTAAATATGTAGAGTGCATTAATCACAAGGTCATCTCCAGTAAATTTGTGCCTTGGCTCTTACAACATTTCATTATATATATATATATATATATATAAAAAGGGACATTGAAATCAACACTCAGAGGCAAGTCAGTTTCATGCTTAAATGTAATCGTCAGGCCATTTATATATGCCCTACCCCTGATATGGAGCATTTTAACCCATAAATATTGCATACCTTAAAACTATATTTTATCATATATATATATATATATATATATATATATACACATATAAAATCAAACATTTTTATTGCTTCAAATGTTATTTTTAGTGGATACCTGTATTTGAGTAGGCACTCAGTTTTTTTAAACAGAGCTTATTTTGTCTACCAGCCTGCACACGTGAGAAAACTTAATAAAGAAAATGTGCACTCTGGTCCATTTGAACTGGTGTTCCCCTTTTCAGGAGGAACCACTGTCTCATTCAGCAAGCTTTAACTGCTTGGCTATGGAGAACTTTACAGTCAAATAAACTGAGCAGATATGACTCTCTGAGAAAATCTGAACAAGTGAATGTGAAAGCAAGCATATCTGCTTAGTGTTGTATCCAAAACATAAACAAAGCAATTTCCAAAAATGGATTTTATTTTTAATCTGATATATTTTTATTAATTCAAACATTATTATTAGTTAATCCTCTCTGTCTCTAGTGAAGCACTCTGTAGCTGAAGTCCTAAAGCACACTGGATCAGATGGTGGTTTTTCTGCAAAGTGGGGGGATGCAAGTTCAAATCTGGTAGGAGGGCACATTTTCAAATTTTCTTAAGTACGCAGGACAATAGACAAAATAAACACTGCTTAAAAACATGGCACCTAATCAAAATACAGGTATCCACTAAAAATTGAAAAACATATATATGTAAATGTATGAACTCCATTATCCCTGCAATCTCCCATCAACAGACATCTTGTTTGATTGCTGGAATGTCCAGATGGCTGAAAAAGAAAAAAGTAAGGGAATTCATATTTGAACAAACCACTATCTTGCATGCCCAGTCAGTAGTAAGTCAAATGCTGTTATAGTATTTATCAACCTTAACAATTGATAAATTATATATATATATATATATATATATATATATATATACACACACAAAAAAATTACTGAGATTATGTCTGCTTATTTTTAATAAAATCTGTTCATATTCATGGATAACCTTCCACATATTGAAATTATATATAATGTGAGAAATGTGCTATCATTTAATTGCAATACATGGAAGGTTATCTGTGAGTATGAATAGATTTTATTAAAAATAAGCAGACATAATGTATGCAATTTATTTAATCAGACATGCCTAAAAGAGAATTTGCTGCCTAAATACACAAATAAATATATATATATATATATATATATATATATATATATATATATATATATATATATATATATATATATATAAGGACAAATGTGTATTTGTGTTTATGGGCAGCAACCCCTCTTTTATATATGTTTTATTAAAGACAACTGACAAGGTACGGCAATTAAGCTTTTTATTCAATTTTTCATACGAATGTTTCCTTTTCTGGATATAGTATATAAAAACTACTTGGATATTCTCTATATCACAGCACTTTTAGCTATTCTATTAGCCATTATCGAGGATATTTTTAACTAAATATGTAGATTTTTATATACGAGTATCTAAAGTGACAGGGAATATTTTTTATTTTCCAAACATGGCCAACACATTGTAGCTGTGCTTATAGATGATATTGAGTGTTGGCTTTTTCTTTTTTCATTATTAATACTTTCATTATTTTTAGCCTTTTTTACATGTGGATGAGGTTATTATAGTTGTATTTTTTATGAATATGTTAACAGTTTCAGTGTGTTTAAATAGGTCCTATGGCCAGAGAGATATAACATGAGTCTTCTTGATAAGCATGCAGTGGTATGGCCAATATAATTATTCATCAATTTAGTTTGATCAGGAATGCAGTTTCCTAAAGGACATGTGAATTCATAATATATATATACCTACATTAAATATGTAAAATAATAAATCAAACTGCTGAGTGCCTAAATAAGCAATCTAGTGTTCCTAGCACTTGAAGCCTGAAGGGCTAGGAAGTGAAAGTTAACTTGTGAATAAGTTGCTGTATTTTTAAGTGTGCATGTCTGCATTTTTTGCTTTTCTCTTTATCTATAATTATAACAAACGTTTTCTACTTTGTTCACTCCCCATAAAGGTGCAGGTGTGGATGTGATCAATACATTAATATTTGGCCTGAAGAAGTTCTTTTGAAGGATGGGTTTTTTCCTTTTTTTGTCCTACAAGTACTCGTTTTAATCTGACAAAGTTTACATATCAATACCCCCCCATATAGCTAGAGTATATTAATTCATTTTTATTTTGTTTTATAAATAAGTGGATGTTTTTAGTTAAAAGCAAAAGGGGAAAAGGAAGATATTAACGATCCTACATAAAAAAATCTTTAATTTCATTTTCTTTCATCTTTCTTAATGACTTTTTTTGTTTTGAAATAAAGCAAATATTATTACCATTTCGTCTCAAAAGTGCTTTTGCCTGGAATTTATTATTTTTTTAAATTTATTTCTTCCGATCAGAAGCAAAAATATTATTACTTAGAGCTACGAAAGTTAGGAAGTTGCGGAAAGCCATGATCGCCAATGACCTGAACGGACGCAGCATATAAAGAACAGTACAAGTTTGATTTATAAATAAACAATGAAATATTAATAACAATAACATCCACCATACTGTTTTTAATTTAAAAACAAGAAAGTATAAAACATTATTAAATATTGAGTGATTACAAGGGTAATCACTGGCATGATTCAACAGTCATTCTTTGTTTCCAAATGTGATGATGAATAGTAGTGTACTTAGTGTATGATTTTGTAAACAATATAAAAAAAATTGTAGTATTTCGATACCTTAAAGTAGCTTAAAAAGTAACTCAAGAATTAATTAAAACAGAATAATATCACAAAAAAAAATGCTTGTATATTTTAAAATTTTGTTTTAAAAAAATGCAGTGTAAAAACATTTTTTGTTAGTTAGCAATTGATAAGTAAAGAATTGATAAGTTTTTCAGTTTTCTTAATTCTGTTTATAATTGTTTTATGCTTTAACTTCAGTAGAATGAATCAAAAAGAAGACTTTCAAATACTTGGATAATTAATATTAAATTACTAACCAGAAAATGTCAATTTTGTTTGTTCTTAAAATTCTTCTATTTTATTTTTTTTTAATAATAGACTATGTTTTAGATTTAGAAATTAATCAGCAAAATACAAGCAAAAAAAAGCGTGATTTTATTTTCAATGTTTTTTCATATCAACTGTCAGAAGTGAAAGCGATTCGTGTTGCTTAGGCAAGAACAACAGGTCTGGTAAAATAACACAAACTAAAAAAATAAAAATACATAAAAAAAAAGAACCATGGATTTTTTAAACTTTATCCACTAATCGAGAATTAAAAAAAAACTTGTTTTTATCTAAAAAAAAATTTCAATAAACTAAAAATAACATTTGTGAAAAGCATAACGCTTAAAAAGTTATGCAAATATTTTAGATTTCAAAAAGGAAGAAAATTATAACGCGAAAGCTGTTTTTACCAAATTTAAAAAAAAGTAAAACCTAACGTATAAACATGTTTTTTTATTTATTAATGTTTCAGAATTTTTCAGTTGGAAGCTTTTTTTTCGTTATTTAATGAATTATAAATTAGAGATTGTTTACTTTTAAAGTTTAATATTCTAATTTTGGTCTTTTCTTTTTTCATGAAAAACTTTCAACCTGCACAGAACCAATGACGCATTGCTCAGTCTATAAAAACAAAAGAATTAGAAGTTGTTCAATTTACTTAAATGATCTTTTAGTATAATTTTACTTCATTAGAGTTTAAAAAAATGAAATTAAATGTTTATTCATTTTTAATTTTTTAAAATATTTATAAATTATTTCCATCAAGGTGAGACAATAAATAGCTTATTTTGTAAATTAAAAGTTATGAGCAGACTCAAAAGCTTATTTATTCACAACCAGAACACGATTTAACTATAACTATTAAAAAAAAAAAATAGAGTGTGTGTATATATATATTAAAAAAAAAAAAAGTTAAGTTTATATACCAATAAAGGAGCACAAAGAAAACGTGGCATCTCCTTCGACCACTCACTTCCAACTGTTAACTCCCCTGCTAGTTCTGCAGCATGCGTGGAATTGGTCGGGCAAGTCACGTGATTAATTAATTTCCGCCTAGCATAATAATTTTTTATTATGACTGTAACAAATAAAGTCGCAATTACTGTTCATTTTTATTTACAAACATTTTTTTTTAATTCGTAAAATATTTTTTAGCGTGCGCAGAAAATTTAACCGTACCCAAAATTCCCCGAGTTTCAAGTTAGAAAAAGAGAGAGTGTGTGTAAGAGAGAGAGAGAGAGAGAGAGAGAGAGAGAGAGAGAGAGAGAGGAGAGAGAGAGAGAGAGAAGAGAGGGGGGAAAGAACGGAGTTGGGGAGAAAAAGAACGAAGGGGGGAGGCTTTTTCCCGCTAAAAATCCTCTTCATAATATCCCGGATGTAGTGACTGGCACATGCGCATTGAGGTCAGATCTAGGCGTTCAAAAGGAAAGGAGTGATATACCTTCCTGGTATGTATGACTTGGATTGTTTTGGCCACAAATTGTCTGAATGATTGTCCATCTCTTCTTGCTAATATGTGTCTCAAGCTTGTTTATTTGTCGCGTCTCGAATGCCCTAAGAAGCGCCGAGAAGTCGTTATTGTTGCTATGATTAAATTTTTCAAAATGGCGCCTTTGCTGTCAACAATTCTCTCTCTTTATCTGTTTCATAAATGCCGAGTTTTTCCTTTTTACCAACTTCATTGTGTGTTGTGTGTCCTTTTTCTTGGCTTTCCCACGATGCGTCTTTTCCCTTTCTAATCTCGTTCTATTTTAACAATCTATTCTTCCTTTCCTTATGCTTTTTAACTGGGAATTTCTTTTATACTATTGAAAGAAAGAGGAGAAAAAAAAAAAAAAAAAAAGCTCGATTGACTTTTAAAAAACCGCCCAATTTTATCCCCAGTGCCTCTATCTTTCGTACTAATTCGCAAAAGATAGAAAATATTTTATAGGTAAAAAAAAAAAAAAAAGTTTATATCAAGAAGTAGTTTTATATTTTGTTTAAAAAAATTTTAAATATTGGCAAAGTACATTTTGAAGCCATTTTTTTTTTTTTTTTTTTTTTTATTTACCGCCTATTTTTTTTTTTTTCTTTACTATTTATTTTAAATCTTCGGAAAATCCGATCGTTTATGTATAGCTCTTTTTTTTTCTTATTGATGAAACGTCCCCCTCTTTTACAGATTTTTTTTCTAGCATTAAATCAGCAGTAACTTTTTTTTTTTTTTTTAATAAAATTTATTAACCATCTTTTTTTTTTTTTTTTTTTTTTTTTCAACATTTCAATCTAAGATCTATTTAATTCAGAAAATGTATTTTCTGAATTTAATTCTATATATTAAATACAATTGCACTTAACATAATTTGGCACTTAAAAGTTGTTTTAAAATTGATACACATTTTATAAACCAATGTGTCAAAATTGTCACTTCTAAAAATCGCTTCAGTTCGAATGTGATTTCATTTTCGCTCTTAACCAGCTTCTCATTTTTAAAACTTGAAATGTTCATAGAAAACCTTTTTTTTTTTTTTTTTTTCTTTTTTCTTCCCTCCCACCCTTGGAAAATCTCAAGATACTAATTTAATTTCAGACCCACATTTTGCGTTTAACATTTGCCTGTATGCAGAGATATGCCCAGGTCTAAACTTTAAAAAGAAAAAAAAGGCCTTTAGTGGAACTTTTTTCACTTTGTATATTCGCCTGTTTTGTTTTATTTCTCTAAAACACGTAATTGCGCCCAAGATGAACCTTTATAAATTTTACCTTTTTTAATTATATTCAAATTGGAGGGAAAACGGCTTCCGTAGTTATTCAATTTAATGATACTTAAAATCGTTAATATTTATATTTACGCTAATTTTAAATTTATAAATAAACTTGCATATTAGTACAAAAATGTTAAATATAACGAATGATTTCTTTTTAATGAGTACATTTCTCTTTTAAAAGCACTTGCTTGACCTAATTAATCTTATTCTTAAGCACTTCAATTATCCATATTTTGGGATAACGTAACAATTATTCGTAAAAAACTCTATTTTAAAACACAATTTTTTAATTTATATTCCGTGAGTGATTTTTAAAATCCTCTCACACTTTTTTTTTTTTTTTTTTTTTTTTTTTTTAATACCTCCACCATGTGGTCCGATTTCGAAGCCGCCAATTCTTTAAGAAAATTTTCTTTATTTAGAGATGTTCAAATTTTGTTTACAACAAATCAAATTTGGCAACATATTAATATTTGCACATGCCATTCTAAATTTTAATCTTTAGTAACTCAAATTGAAGTAAAACAAATGCACTTAGTTTATTTCTTTTTCTTTTTTTTCTTTTATTGTGAAATGAATACACAGCACACAGGTTTAGTTTCTTTACTGTATTTCCTTGTATTTGTTTTGAGTATCGTGGTGAAATTTTTCTGTTACCACTATTAGGTGTATTACAATTGATATCACTTTGTTTTTGGTCTATTTTTTCTCGATTGAAGACTCGCATCTCGGTATAAGGTAGGCAAATCTTGACTCACCTTCTGCATCCAAGACAATCAAGAGCCAAATTATTAGACGTACGTATGGCTTCAGAAATAGCTTCTGAGACCTCAACTTTTGGCTTGAATTCAAAAGAAAAGTAAGTATTCATTAATGTATGGACCTTTTTATATAGAACCTATTTCTAACATTTTTCAGATGCTGAATGGTGGAAGTTTGTGGTCAAGGTTGAAATTAAAGTTTAGAACAACCAACAAAATCTAAATAATATTTTTTTTTTTTTTTTTGTATATTAGAAAAAAAAATAACTTCATGAAATCCCTTGTCTTTTCATTTTAATTTTATCGCTCAATTATGTACAAATTTATCCAATAGATTGTCGATGTTATGAGAAAAATCGATATTTTTACAAGTTTCATTGTTTTGATCCAAGTGATCAATAATAAATGTTACAAGCTTTTTACTTTTAAGACGAAGAATCGGCAAAAATGAATGCTTTGTGGAGGATTAGCAATTTTGCAACCTATTTCTTAAATATTTGAGTTTTATTTTATAAATTTATATAAATCTACGTTATTGATCGCTCGTCATATCTGCCTTGTTGTTTATGGGAAGCCAATCCCCCAATTTCTGTTACTTTTTATTATCAAAGAAGTTTGTTTCGCTATCGGTGAAAGATGAATGGCTTTTATGTGCAAAAAAGATTGATTAGGTTGAACAACTTAATCGATCAGTTCACTTTGTCAGTTGAGCCGCACATTTTAAAAATGATCAAAATTTAAAAACGTCAGCATCTTAATTTCATAAAATGCTTTCAAACTAAAAATCCTGGTTTGATAGTGGAAGGAGTATTTTATTTGTTTTGAAAATGTAAACAATCGTATTTTCCATCCACGAAAAAAAATAGCCCTGCAGTATTTTTCATTTAATTTCTCCGTTATTTTATTTGTTTTAATTTTTCAAAAATGTAACAACAACAAAAAAAATCGACATAATTGTAGAAAAGACCTCATACGCACCTATATCCTAATATATTTCTAATTCAAATTAAGGAACAAATGAGTGCTAAAAGGTTCTCGTTCAGATCCTATTCTCAAAATTTGAACAAATATCCAAACTCTTATATTGGAATTCTCTTGGATCTGGCCGACTACTTTTCAGCACCCCTTCGTATATGGTTTTATTTCACTTCCTCTCTTTAATCTTCAAATGTCTCCAGATGAACACGGAATTGCATAATTATTTTGTTTAAACTTTTTTCCGTCTGGGTCAAGATGCGGGTGTAATGCTCAGTCAGTTTCTTTTAACGTGTATTAGTTTTATTTATTTTTAATGCATGATCATTATTTAATTTCAATAACTTTAGTAAAGTTAGATCTTTACTATATCAAGTTTTAAACAATATTGCCATAATTATGTCGGGGGGTGGGTAAATAGCTTATTTACTTTTTATTGATGTGGTGAACTTAAATTAACTCTGAATTTTGTACTTTGGGTATTTTAAATCAGTGTTTCTTCAGAATTTGCTGAAATGTTATTTTCCTTAATATTTGATTCTTCCGCTCCCATCCCCCCCCCCCATATTTTTTCCTTTCAACGTTTTGTGGATAAAAATCAGATTCTCTTGCAAATCATTTTCATTAAAGTCTTAAATTATTCGGATTTTTATCTTCTAATTTCTATTCAGACAACATTTTAATTTCAATCTGTAAACTTTGAAAAATAGTTTTCCTTTAAAAAGTTCTCTTCCTCTCCCCCTCTCCCCCCCATCTTGGAATACCATTCAATTTTTTTCCATATGTAAATTTCGATAATTATTTGGGTAACTAACCAAAAAAAAACACTTTCAGACTTAATTTATGATGAAGTTAATCATAAATTAACGGTAATTATCTTTTAAATATTAAAATCGGGAGAGGAAAAAAGGAATACTTTTGACTTCAAGTATTTATGAATTTATCCAATCTTATAAAACTTTAAATATGCTGATTCTTATACAATTATCATCAGGAAGTTTCCTATTTAAGTTTTTCTTCAAAAATTTGAAGTAATTTATTTTTGTTTTAGGTCAAGTGAAAAGACATCCATGGCTTTGGAGAAAAAACCTAGTTCAGGACAGGTATATTTATTTTATTTATTTGTTGAGATTTGAAATACACCCTTTCTTTGATCTCTATTATATTCTGGCTGAAATAATAATTTCTTTTCAGCCTAAAATGGGTAAAAAGAGCAAAAAAGATTTTGAGGAAACCCCTGAAGAAGAGGAATTAGGTGAAGAAGAATACACTGTTGAAAAGGTGGTTGATTCTCGGATGAGAGGTGGACGGCGAGAATATCTACTGAAATGGAAAGGATATCCAGAGTGAGTTCTCCTTTACTTAATTACACGCTCCCTCTCCCATCTTCTTGTTATTGGGTATTTTTGCTTAATTTAATTTATTTAATCCTCCCAGTTCTGAAAATACTTGGGAACCAGAAGCCAATTTAGACTGTCCAGATTTAATATCAGAGTATGAAGAGAAACAGAAAAAGAAATTAGCAGAAAAAGAAAAGAAACGGAAACAGAATGGAGAAGATGAAAGTTCTACTAAGAAAAAGAAAAAAATTGCTGAAGTTAGATCAACAGTAAGTCTTTTTTCTTGATTCTTTTCTTCTTTTTTTTTTTCTTTTTTTTATCTGGCAACAGTTTTTTATTTGTGACTACATTAAATATTCCGTGTTACAATTAAGCAACTGTCCTGTGAAGAAAAAAAACAATAGGACCTAAAAGATCAAAGTATTGATTTTGATCACTTTAACAACCTGAGCGATTTGTGAAAATACTAAATCCCCAGTGTAGTCAAATTGATTCTGAAGATGGTGAATAAGTTAGAAAAACAAATCAAACGTGCTTTAAAATGTATTTCATGATTTAATCAGGAGTTAATCACTGCACTCAATTCTCTGGTGTTGCTTTGACCACATTGCCTCTAAAACAACTTTGTGACCAGCTACTCTGGAGTTGCATCAATGCCACCAAGGGTGAAAAAAAAAAATACAGGTAAGATAAAATTCTATTTATCTGTTTGATTTTCTATTTATTGGTATATTATTTATCGATTTTTTATTTTATCTTTTTAATTTTAATACAAAATATTGGTGTTTAATATTCCTTTTTTGTTTCTTTTTCCAGTTCTTGGAAATTAATCAAGGAAGTTGAGAGCTCATCCATAGCTCTAATTCTAATGCAATTAGAAGTGATTGTTGCCCTTCCTCCCACCCTCTTTTTTTTTTTTTTTTTTTTTTTTTTTTCCCCTATAAAAAAAAATCTGGGCATTTGGGAATAATAGAGGTATGTTTATTTACTTATTTTTACTTTTTCCGTTTTAATAGTTTTCCTTCAAATTATCTTTGTAAATTCTCCTTTTACTTTTTTTTTTTTTTTTTTTTTTTTTTTTTTTTTTTTTTTTTTCCTTGTGTAGAAATTGAGTTGCAAGAAATAATTTTTATTTATTTTTATTTCTTTTTGTTCTAGGGTTTGCAAAAGCAACTGCCTTGTCCAGCAGGTAAAGTTTCCTTTCTTTAAATCATATGTATTTAGTTTCGATTTTTAATTTTGTTTGCTTCTCTGGATAACAATTTTTTCTTTTTTCTTTTCAGTGCTTCAGGATGCAAGTCTTGATAGGGTGGGGGTGATTAGTGTGCAGTTGGTGCATAGTCGACAAACCTTGGGACTTGGACTTAATATTGACCATAGTGTGGAATATTTGTTTGCTTGTTTTGAAATTTAAATAATTACTGCATGATTAAGGCTTGAAATTTCAGTTTATGAACCAAACTTAGAATTTTGTGATTATATGAACAAGTAAATTTTGATAAATTGGATGTAATTCTTTTGATGTACAAATTGTTTATTTATAAGGAAAGGTTTTATAAAAAAAACTGATTGGGAAAATTCATTTGCATTTGTTTTTAAACTTATTTAAAACTTTTTTTTTTCTTCAATCTTAAATAACTTCTTATAGAATTTTCATTCCGAAACATTTAGTTCTAGTATTTTATATATAATATATATGCTTGTTTGGTATACACTTTAAATCGTAGCCGATCTTGTATCGGTTTCAATCTCGCTTTTCATAATTTGAAAGCGTGATTGCTCCATTCGGGCAAGTAGTCAGTTATCCCCCTTGTTTTAACAAGGGACATAATCTGAAAGTCTGCAATTAGCATAGGATTTTTTTTTCTCCCGATAAAAAAAAAATGGAAATTCTTACAAAAATCAAATTCTGATTTTCAGACTTGTTCACTTAAGTTTGTCCCAAATTCAGAAAAGTTAACTCTACCCTTTTCATATTCTCTTTCTTCTCCCCCCGCCTGACACTGTTTACCAAAAATCTGCTCTGAACCATAAAATAGTAAAAATTAGTTACTTTTATGAGTATTGACGGCAGTGTTGGAAAAGTTTTTTGTTTTTTTTTTTTTTTTTTTTTTTCTCAAATCATTACTTTTATTTTAAACTAGTTAACATTACTCAAAGATTTTAATATTGAAACATTTTTAATAAAGAGAATTACATTGTAATAAATGCAAGATGAAAAATGAAGCTAAAATAAGCTTCAAGAAAGATTTTTCAGTTCTAAAAGTTAACTTTAAAACTTCTCACAAATCTGGATATATATATATATATATATATAAAAAACTATATTTATGTGCTTTAATATTTTTAACAATTGTTTAAGATGTTAGTAGATCTAGTAGATATTTTTCTTATTTTTGTAGATTTTTAACTATAATTACACCTCCATAACATGGAAACTATTTTGAATTATTCCCTACATAATCTTGTACACTCTTTTTTTTTTTTTTTTTTTTTTTTTTTTTTTGCTTTTCTATCCTCTATTCTGAAAGCTCTTCTAATGTTAGGGCTTTTGACCCTCATCACTTGTTAGCCATTTTATTTTGCTAAATTTTGTGGCATACCCTAAGATACAGAAAAGATTTTTAACTTGAAATTGTTGAATAGAATTGGGATATTATGAGTTGCTTTGTGTTTTTTTTTTGTTTTGTTTTTTTTTAAACATCTTTCATCAGGTCCTAAATGTGTGTGTACCTCCACTTTTTCGGCATAAATTTCCGATACCTGTTTAAAATAAATTTTTTAAAATGAAAAAAGTCTTAAATTTCATTTTAGTTTTAATTGAAAGTTTAATCATTAAATTTATTTCCATTAAGTAAAAAATTCTGGTGTATTTCAGATACAAACTATACATTGGAATGTCAAATTTAATTTTGATTTCTTAAATTTTCTTAAAAACGGCCATTTTCTTAATTTTAAGAAATTTGTAAACTTTTTTTAAGTTAAATTTGACATGTTATTTTAGTAAAATTAAATTTAATGTTAAATTAATCTGATTTAAAAGAAATATTACTTACGTATAGCAAAGTAATATACAATCAATTATTAACGATTGGTATTGTTATTTTTATCATATTTGATTTGTGTTGATTGACTAGTGATGACAGCTACTACAGATGACTATAAATGAAAACTATTAGAAATCTGAATGAATGTTTTTTTTTTTTTTTTTTTTTTTTTTTTTTTTTACTGTTATGTTTATTAGAATAAAGGGACAAAACTCCTTTTATAATAATGGCAACTTCAGTCTACCATACATGGAAATAAGGAACGTATTAAGTAAAAAAAAAATACAACATAAATTATTTTAAAAAAAAAAAAAAAAAAAAAAAATTAGCACAACTAAGTTTATTAAACATTGCAATTTTGAACTCGTAAATTGTTTCCACTTAATTACTACATCACCTCAAGGACTAATACAGAGCTTTACACGACTTTTAAACTATTATAAATTATTATAATTAAAATTTAAAACAAATGAGAAAATTCTTGTAAAATTTAATTATTCATCAGAAAATATTTATTTCTTCAGACAATAATGACCCTATTTACAAAAGCAATTAAGCTTTTCTAATTAAGTAATATCAGTCTTATTGGATTCATTATTTTTCAATTCAGAGCAGATTTTCGGATAGTTAGCTCAAATTTGAAAAAAAAAAATAGTTGATTTACCATCTCCAATGACTCGTAATTTAAACAAAAAAAATTTTCAGGAAATAGAAAGTTTTTGGCAAAATTCAGGACAATAAGTGGGGTGTAACATATTTTAAAAAATATATTTTTTACCAAAATTTTCTGAAAAGAAATATTTCAAATTTCGTTTATTTGTGAATAAGTCCTGAAAATTTAATTAAAATCGGACAATTACTTGATTTTTACAAGAATTTTAATCAATGTGTTTTCAACGGAAAAAAAGCGCTAAAAAACAATGTTATTTTAACGTCACTGTGATGAGGTAAAACCAGACTTTAACCAAAATTTCAAATGTGTTAAATATTAAGTTTTAAAAAAATAAAAAAAAAATACTTTGGTCTTTCATCTTAATAACATAAGCATTTTGACGATAAAACTTTATTTTTGTTAAGTTTGTGGCCTTTCATTACGCTATACTGTTTTCCCGCGAAAAAGCAGACGTGTGTGTGTGTGTGTGTGTGTGTGTGTATATATATATATATGCACACACACACTCGCGCTCTCTCTCTCTCTCTCTAACTGCATTTACTTTCACTAATGTGGCTTCATTTGTGGTGGGGTGTAAACTACTGAATGATGGTCAGTGACTTAAAGCTATGGATGTTTTGCCAGTGTCATGTGTATGTTTGGAGAGTGAATTCAAATTCGTATATAAAAAGGAGTGTTGAAAATGTTTTTGATTGGCTCGCTTCTCAAAATCTGACCACCTATGACAGATACTTTTCAATGTTTTCATGTTATGCCCACTTGACTATCATATTTCAATATTGTGCATATCTATAGTGTTTTTTTTTTTTTTTTTTTTTTTTTTTTACAGGAACTTGGAAAAATTGTGGTTGTGGTTAAGCTTAAATTTCATTTGTCTGATATGTAATCTTTGTATACTAACATTTTTCTCTTTAAGTTTTT
>CAHIKZ030000520.1:807500-897500 GCA_903632075.3 Acanthosepion pharaonis | reverse complement strand
TCTCTCTCTCCCTTATTTCCATGGCAGCTCAGTCTATA
This sequence comes from Acanthosepion pharaonis, assembly GCA_903632075.3. Taxonomy (NCBI): domain Eukaryota; kingdom Metazoa; phylum Mollusca; class Cephalopoda; order Sepiida; family Sepiidae; genus Acanthosepion; species Acanthosepion pharaonis. Next base: position 897,462 of record CAHIKZ030000520.1, on the reverse strand, counting down.
TCCTTGTGGTGGTGACATGCAAGGTCTGTATATGCATTCTACTCATGTTCACAGATTTGTCTCCTTAGCTGTGATCCTCTACAAAAAAATAACATGCTTTTCACAATGCTGGTTGGGAAATCTGATTTCCCTATTGTATTCATTTGGCTGGTTGAGGTGGTGAATTGATATCTTAACTTCAGCCAAGGAGAGAGAACCCTTCCATTCAATAACCAGCTTGGTGACTTCTGATTTCTCCCTGCTGGTCCTTTCCTCTTCTCTGCCTCACTAATCACTTATTTTCTCTGCTCATGTGGATACAGGCTGGGGTCTGATCACCCCTATCCATCCCTTTGTGTTCCAGAACAAGAGACCACCCATTTAAATTTTTGGGTGGTTAGCTTTCATAAAGAGCTACTTTTGATCGACAAAATTTTGTTCACCAATTCAAAGGTGGATTGGAAACAAATCCTGAAAACTCTTGACACTCAAGTTGACTCAAAGATGAATTTCCTAAGAAACATGGATAATGAAGTGGACTTGAAAGGGATTTATCTACTTCTCTTAAGGATGTGTGAGACATCGTATTTTTACATCAGCATTTAATGTTAACTTGGAAAATCTCAACTCCTGGTAAGTTAGTTGGCGCTGCAATATATAAATTTGAAAATAACTGTTTGAGCGGTTAAATTCGTGACATGGGTTTCCCCTCTCGCTTCGGTATAGCTTAAGATGATTAACTATTGTCATCAATTATATAAAAAGATAATATAAGTACCATATGATTTTAATTGAAATAATCCTGAAGTTTTGTGCTATGAATCTGTTGGCTTTATATATGTATATTTATTTCCTTTTTTTTTCTTATTTTAGGAAAGATAGTGATGAAGCTGATTTGGTGCCAGCAAGACAGGCCAATGTAAAGTGCCCACAAATTGTAATTGCATTTTATGAGGAGAGGCTCACCTGGCACACACATAATGATAATGAAGACGAAGAAAAAGATGAGAGCAAGTCATGAATCACAACTGTTTCAAGTTTGTTTCAGCAATTTTTATGTCCACATTTTGTACAGTCAATCATCTTGTGTAGTGTCCTATATAACAGTCTGTCTGGGATGTGTGGCAATTTTATTTGGCAGAGAAGCAGAGGTACAAGAGCATGTTTTATTACAAATCACAAAAGATGTGTATTGATAGTTCATCTCAAGGAAAAATGAATCTTTTAAAAAAAAAAAAAAAAAAAATGAAGAAAAAAATCCCCTCTCAAACAAACGCATTTATAATATTGTCATGGCAATTTTCACCCCCCTCTTGATGTACCATTGTGGAATGAATGCTTCTCATTGTTATATGGAAATATCCCTGCTGATGGAAGTGAACTAGGTTTTGTCTGTGCTCGGAAATGGAAATAGGGACGTTGCTGCTGCTGCTACTACTACTGGGATTAGTTGGCGTTTAAGCCAAACTCTTATGAACCCTACCCCCACTTTTCACCATTTCTGTTGACTGAAAGCAGGGTATATTTACTTTCCTTTTGTTATTAGACCACTTCCCTCCTTTTCTTGAACCCTCCATACTATTTTTACATTAAATTTATCTTATTCTGTACCCGTAATCTCTACAAAATTAGTTATGGTCCACTGAATTTCTCTTAAGATTGCAAGTGAACTAAAAGAAATCTGAAAACATGAGCCATCCATTCTTTCAATAAATGCATGTTTGCAGTTTTCTATTTTAAAAGAAAGCTTATGGACTTTTCTTTTTCTTATCCCACCCCCGCCACCCCAAAGTGAATACCATCTTATGTCATTTATAAGTAAACCCGCCCCCAAGGTTGATTTCATAATTGGTAACCAACACTTGATGATTGTACAGTATATGGCTGGTCCAACCATACTTGACAGCTGGCAAGTTTGCTATGGTTTTTTGTTTGTTTTTTTTTTTTTTTCTTTTTTTTTTTTTTTTTTTTTTTTCCTCCTCCTGCAAAAAATTGTTAACTTGGTTCAAGTTGTACAAGAGTAATTACCCTCAATGAACATGTGAGAGAAAGAGTACAGAAAACCCTTTGATTAAACTGCAGTGTTTTCATCATAGCCCATCTACTTAGCTACATTTACATTTCACTTGAGGCCACCATTGTGGTTCAGTGTATGAATTCTTTCATTTGACATTTACTAATAAGAATCTCATACTCAGAATTGCTGTTATGTACTGATGTCTTGTTCATTTGTAATAACTTGCATTAAGATTGTAAAATTGCTAATTTTATTTCCATACTTGTACTAGAAAAAAGGTAGTGCTCCCATGTCTTTGTCTTGTGAAATAAATGGTTTTAAAGTTACTATTTTCTGTTATTTTTGACCTCCCCCTCCTCCCCTTTAACTTTCTAATTTGTAGAAGACCTGTTTTACTCACTGATAAATACTCTTTAATCATAAAGGTGGGGGCAACCTTGCTTAATATTTACACAAATTGAACATTATTTCAAATGATGCTCATCTTGTCATTAAACCATGCAATATTTGGTTTGTTCATTATCCTATTCTCTCTCCCTCACATTCATTATTGAGGATCCATTTATTTCTGATAACAAGTTTTGTCTTTAACTTTGTTTTTCAAGCAACTGCTGTATTTAATCACTTGTTATTTGAGGCTAATGAGGTGTGGGGACTTGAGCAAGAAGCATTTTCAACTGCATGCTCTTTGTTTGTTGAAATGGGAGGCTGAAGAAATTGAGGTTGTGGTTTTGTAGAGAAAGTATTTATACTTGTTTGAACTTATAGCCAAAACATTGTCAAGCGTTAGTCCTAACTTTCTTTCTCACAGTCATAATTCCTGTTTACTAGAGAGGGTTTTGGTGTTCGTTCCTCTTTATTTCCCCAGCTGTTTGCTGGTAGACTTACTGTGAAATTGTTACTGCTAGTAGACAATATAGGTCTTGTACTATGTACTCTAAGCACTACATTGACTGCTCTTGATGTAATAATAAAAACTTACCGCCACAGACAGAAACAGTGTTCACTTTTAATTCTGTGAAAATTCCACCTCCCCTTTTCACCCCTCACACTAAGAATTTTTTAAACTGCAACTGATGTTGGCACTTGACTTTCCCCTTGTTTGATATATTTTGCTTATCCTGTTTATTTTTGTTTTTGCTTTATTAGGAATTTAATCTTGAGTGAATGTTGTAAATACCCAAAATGTTTAACTTGTATGTTTTAAAGTTTCTTTCATGGAGAAAGCAGATAGGTCCTTTCAAAGCCCTATTAGAACAGGCTTTCTCTTCCTCTCTTTTTTTTTTTTTTTTTTTTTTTTTTTTTTAATCAGTAATTACAAAGAATTACTCTAAAAAGCTATTAGAATCTAAGCAATCTTTGTATTGCTTATGTAATAGTGCCTGTAAATAAACATATCATTTACTTAAAGCTTTTATCAAATCACAGCTGTAACTATTTAAGCCAATTTACTTTCTATATAGGATATTTTCTATTTATCTAAATAGCATAACTACCCCCTTTTTCCTTTTCTCGCCTCACCTTTTTAGTGATTTGTATCTTTTTGCTCTTAAATGTTTTGGCTGAAAGTGTTCAGTAAATGTCTGATATTTGAAAATTCATTCTTCACTTTATCAAATGTTCTCAGTTACATACACAACACCTGTCATATGCAATCAGGCAAGTTATTTGAAAAATAAGCATCTATTTTAAACGCCTATTATTTTTTTGAATTTCTACCTTTCAATCTTAGCATTCTATTCATTAGGCCAAATTCAAGTAAATAAATGTAAAATTGTAAGCCATCTCGTTAAACATTGCCTTTTGTAAATCATTGCTACTGCAATTTCCTACTTAAGACTTTTTCACATGTTCATTTGTCATTGATGCCAAAATATGCATGTTTTTTTTTTTTTTTTTTTTTTTAATCCTGCACACATCATACCAACATTTTGTAGATGTCATTCAAGATTACCTATTTTTATAAAAAGTTTAATAAAACCATGAAATTTGTAGATGCCAGAAATCATTAGACAAGTGCTTTTATCCTAATTGAAGGCAAGTTAATTATGCCAAGAAAAAGTTCTTGTGGGTTTTTTTTTTCTTTATTCATAAAACTAGATCTATAAAGCCTTTTTAATGTTGAAGTATTGTATATTGATACCTCTTACCATTCTCATCCTTGACTGCACATGACATAGAAGTTGATATTTTTCCAGCTTCTAAACAATTTTTAATATTAAACTTCTCTTTTTTTTTTTTTTTTTTTTTTTTTACTTTCATGGAACCTTACTTTTCAAATTTATTACCACCACCAATCTTTAAAGTGGTCTACACCAAAGACCTCCCCTCCCCACCTTTTTTTTTTTTTTTTTTTTTTTTTACTGTATATACATTTTTGCTTGAAGTTTGCTTTCTATTTTGATAGCTTAATATGTCAAACCTCTTAAAATGAACCAGGCCACAAAGAAATTGGTCCCTGTACAGTTAGCATCTTCACAGGAATAAAATGAGTTTTCATTATGGCTACTGCTTGCCAAATAGAGAATCTGTGCAAGTCCTGGCTACTTACCTGATTGAAGTTTCAGGTATCTGAAAAGGTATGAATCAAATTGAACATTTCTGTGAGTGGGTAGGCATGCATTTTTCAACAAATCTGCATAAGTATAATGCAGATGAACTTACATATCCAGAAGATTGACTTATTGCACAGGTACATTTTAAATATGCACTTTTTTTTTTTTTAAGTTGCTGCTTATCTCTTTCCAACAATCATGTATGAATATTGGCCCTTTACAATCATTATTGTATCTATGAAGAATGGTTTACTGTTCTTGGAGGAATTACAAAATAAGTTTTTCTTATGAAAAGAACATTTTCTTTAAGCTTGTTCCAAGAGTAATAAATTACCATAGTTATAACACTTTTTCTTATGGTTGCAATGGGCAATTTCACATAAGCTTTTAAAACATTTTCTTCTGGTTAACATAATTTAATTTTTTTTTTTTTTTTTTTTTTTTAAGATTGATAAAATTATAAAGTATTCTTGTATCTTAGCTGAATTTCATTTTACTGGTTGAAATCACTGACCACGTTGAACATCAATAGATATTTAAAAAATACATTAAAATATTTAAAATCAAAGGGAAATAACTTCAAGAACACTCGTGAAAATTTTTTTTTTATTATTTTTAATCTCGGTCACAGTAACGCAAGGAGGTTACTAGGTGAAAATGAAAATAAAAACCTTAAGGGGACAAGATAATGATTGACATTTCATTTAAATTTTTGAAGAACGAAGTTGACTTACATATGCGTGAAAAATGTTAGCATAAAACTTAGCTGAATCTACTCATTTCAATCTGGTGAGATCTTGCTGTCAGTTTAGTAGTATGCTTACATTTATAATGTCTATGTATCAAAAACGGAAATCTCAGAACAAGTCATGTGAAAACTACAGTGGGGAAAGTGACAAGCTGAAATGTCAGGGCCAATAACTTTGCAGATTTTTTTTTTTTATTTTTTTTTTTGTTGACTCTTAAATATATAGAAGCTCCAGACCAGATTCTTTTGGTTGATTCAAATTGTTTCATTTGTTTCTGTCTTATCAAGTAATTTATTTTTAAAAAAAAAAAAAAATCCTGAAAAGGCGTTTTGTGCAGTATTTTATTGCAATATAACTGTTATTGGAAGATCTCCCCTTTTTAGTCATGGTAAATCACAAATTAAAATTTGACTCTCCACTCAATTTTCCAGAGGATCTAAGGCATTTAAAATATTGATATTTTTGCTTTAAAATAATGGGGGGGGATTATTTTAAGCCATATTATGTCAACCACTAAATGTTTATGTACTTCCCCTCCTCCATCTCGTCAAAAATTTCCTTAGTTTAAGATTTGACAGAAGGTACCAAAATGAAGTATTGTAACAAGATAATTCACCGCTTCCTAGTATGGGCAACTTTTATACCAAGGAATTCTTTTTATGCTGTTTAATGTTGAAAAGTATACTGTTAGTAACTTAGAAGAACTACTCCCATTTGTACACAAAGAAATACAAGAGGGTAACTTGCTCATGGCTTAAAATATTTTAAGAATTCTCAGATTTTTTTTTTTTTTTCTTGATTGCTGTTTGTCTAGTCTCCTCATTTTGATGTATTATATTTTATTATTAATAGCTAATTTCTGTTACTATGTATATAATCTTTAGAATTGTCATCGTGAATCACTTTTCTCTCTCAATAAAATCACTTGACCTCGGTAGATTGATTTAATCAATAGCAAAAAAAATTGGTTGAGAGCTTATTTCGGAAGTAAGCATAAAAATACTGTTGTGAATTTACTGTAAGGGAAGTAACTGCCAAAATACTGTTATGGTTATCGCCCTTTATGCTAGATGTGTATTGAAATTTTTCAAATTCACTGACTTTTCATTGTCATTAAGCAATGTAAACATAACTTCAGATTGAATTATGGGAAGAAATATCTGAAAAGAATAATTTCAAACCCTTAAGTAGAAAGTAAACTCTAATTTTCTAAAAGGTCTTTTTATAAGTATCAACAATTTGTTACTGGATTCTTTCAAATTTATATAATAAATTACTTCAACATTTTGTTGTGTTGGAAAGAACAAAATTCTTGTATTGATGGTACTTCATCACTTCTATATGGAAGGGTCTCATGGTGCCAGTTATCCCAGCATAGTGATTGATATTTGCTTGACCCCTGTCCTCTGGGTAGATTTATATACTTAGAACTGATTTAATTGGAAAGTATTCTGTTTCCAAATGTGTTTATATATATATATATATATATACACACACACACACACACACACACACACTTCAGTGTATTGAAGTAGCTGGTATTTTGGACTATCAATTTATCCTTTGTTACATCTAATACAAAGCTTCAAGGGCCAGAATGATCTACAGGCATATACATCTGTAACTGTCCTTTGACCATTTTGTGCCTATTTCTGTACTTCAATCTCTTTTATAATTTTAATATATTCTGACTTGTCATTAATTATTTCCTCTAATCCTTGTTGGCCTTGAAATGTTTTGGCTTAACCTTAGGAACACTCTCAAATATTAAGTAGAGGCCATGCACCTGGTCTCTGACTGGTATGTTGGTTCTAAATTATTACTAACCTTTTTAAGCAAGAGACTTGTTGCTGATATACAATAATTAGTTAATTGGTAATAGTTATTAAGCAGAGAAAATGTACCTACATAGTGGTTTCAACATTTTACAAAAATACTTAAATTTTATTCTACATTTATATTGTCACCTTATTTTATTGAGTAAGAAGGAAATTCTTGTAACCATGCTAAAATTTTAAAATGATTTCAAAACCTTCAGTGCTGTTTCTTTGATTGCCTTAGATTCAAATAAATAAGATATTTAACATTTTCACTGCTGAATTGTTGCCTGGCTGTTGGCTCATTTTTGGAAATATAGGAAATAAGGCAATTTCTTGTTGATATTTCAATCAGATCCTCTGCAGTCCAGACTAAACTACATGATCCTCAAAAAAAAAATGTATGCTATTACATATCTTTTCTGGTTTAGAAATAGCACTATGTGCTAGTTAATTTTATAACACAAATGCTAGGAACTGACATTTCAGTATCCTCAAAATAGATTGCCTAGTGTTGACAAGTTTCATAAAGATATAAGTTCATCCATAGCAGTGGAAGTGTTAATGAAATTCAATTCTTCACTCTTTTCATATTGAAATACATTTTTGGAAACCAACAAAAATGTTAAAGAATTTCTGCAAGCCTTTAATTTAAAACACATTATAAAACACTCACTGTACTGTGGTATTGAATATCACCACTCTGTATTTTATTTTTTAAGACTCCATATTCTTGGCAATAAAAAGCTGTTTGTTTTCTTTTTTTTCTTTTTATCATTATCCTCATCAAATATACATTTTTTTTTCTTTTTTTAAATGTACTGTAATAAAATATGCACTGGTGGAACCTTGTTTGAATTTAGCAAATTCACTTGTATTTGTTTGGTCAACAAAATTAAATCTACTGTTAAGATCCTGTGAGCATCAATAAAACCTTTGCATGTTTGCCAAGGCTATCCCAAGTATTGGATGTTCCTTAATGCTTACATGTTTGAGAAACAAAAGATTATTTACATAATTTTCATCAATTAGCTAAGCTAATGTAGTTGTTCGTTTTTTTTTTTTTTTTTTTTTTTGATTTTTAAGTAACCTTAGTTTATTCAAAGTTTTATAGTTTACACTGTTTCAAGGTTAAAATTTCTTCTTGAAGTAGTGAGCTTAAACACTTATTTCTAAGTCAAAGTTCACTTCCAGTCGGATACATGGTTGCACGGCCTTTTACTTGGCATTGCCTTGGTCTCTCTCATATATATATATATATAATTTAAGGACAAAAATATCAATTTATTAGTTCTTCCTGGTAAGACTCGCTGCATTGCTCTCATAGGTTGTTTCATGAATGTCAGTTGATGCTTTAAAGATCCTTCTGTTTGATTCATAGGTGGTGGTGGTGGGGGGGGTGACAAAAACAGTACTATAAGAAAGTAAAAGATGTCTGAAAAGTAATAAATGAAAGTTACTAAATTCACGTTTATTACTATACAAATAAAACATTGTACATGTTACCAACATTAATACGGGGCTATATGGAAAAGTAGCAATATGGACTTATCCCATGAGTGTCTAAATACACTCAATATGGTGACTGGAAAAAACACTGCTCAGATGAATGAAGAATGCAAATAATAATCTGAAGTCATCTCAACAATATCACTGGTTGTGTTAAGCAGCAAGAAGATATCTTTATGCAAATAGCCTAGTCTTTCTCTTCTCGTCTCATTATGATGTAAATAGCTTCCTTTTTTCCATGCCCATGTAAAAATACATCCCCATGCAGTACACCTTTTGTATTCCAGAACAATTACTATCAATTTCTTTGAATGCTTCTCAATTCCTTCAGATTTTAAACTGTTGGGATTCCTCAGCATTTATCTTGGAAGCAGTTCCACACAAATGTTGTTCATAAGATACAAAAGTGGTTCCAGTTACCATGTTCTTGGAGAAAAGTATTTATGCACTTGTGTATCAATTATCTTCATGGTAAATATGCAGTGCTGGTATCCTGCACAATTGTATTTGAATATTCACACCCTTTGCCTTGAATTATGAGTTGACCAAGAAGCTAAAGTTAATGATGACTAGAGATGTGTACATAAAGCCAAAGTACATGTTAATCTTGCCAACAAATTGGTTTTGACCATGAACATTATGAAACAGTTTTATTATGGTATGAAGACTATGCTTGTAAAGTTTTTAACCTGTTTGATATTAATATATAAACATTTTTAAGCATATCTTAAGTGAAACACATCAGGTGAACTGCATTTATTTTATGTAAGATTGTATAATCATTTTTATATATTTAGTGCTAAAAATTTTTTTCCTGCTAAAATAGACTGGTCCACTTGTATAAAAACGGAAATTTTTTTTTTTAGATTAGAATTCCTTAGGACACTTGTCAGAATTTAAAAAAAAAAAAATGTATTTTTCATTTTGTAATCAGTTATTGAACTTAGTTTGAAACTTAACATTGATATCAGCATAATTTAATTTTTTTTGAACTTATATATATGACATCCCCTCCCCTTATAAATTGACAATAAATCAAAATCTATTTAATTCTGACAAGTGCCAGATCTAAAGGCAGCTAATTTTTGAAAAGATTTTTTCCCAGTTTGTAATTAGTATTCAAAGTTGCTAGTTCACTTTATGAAAAATAGCATCAGAAAGCATGGTAGCATTTATTTATAGACTGATCTGTTTGAAGCATTTGCTAAAAGTTTAGTAATGTCAAATGCTATCAATAGATTTCATATAACCAGATTACTATTGTAAATTTTCTCAAAAAAAATTCAAAACATCATGCCAATATGAGTTTCACATGACAGTCATAATGTATTATTTATTTAGTCATTTTAGCAATTACATGCTTTACAAAGCCACCCAGAGGCCAAAAAGAGGAATGGATTTTTGAAAAATTTCTGCAAAAGAAACAGAAAAATGATCCACTGTTTTAGTACCCTCACTGGTAATAACTTAGTCTTTTCTCTTTTTGAATGTTCTATGGACATAACCCTACCCCAGGTCAATCATTCCAACAAATATTTACTTTCTATCATCTTAACCTTTATCACTGAAGGTAACTCTGATCCCTGAGCAATAGTGTTTGAATTTCATAGTTGTGTTGTCATATATTACTGTGGCAACAGAGTGCAAGTAACATTAAGGATATTGCAATCGAGAGGCCTTGAAAAAGAATGTGGTGGAAAGGGAAGTAATGCAACATGGTAAAGGTTAAAAATTAAGCCAATACATATGCTGAGTAAATTCAGAAATGTATACTGAACTGTTTCCATCTTATTAAAACTAGATTCTGTTGGTTGACACAAAACTTGTTTTTCAGCAGATATTTTCTTGTACAATTGTGCCTTTTAAACTAATGCATAAAGAAATAGAAAGTTTTGAGTGAAAAGAACAAATAGCATCTCCATTGGTCAAGTGGTAACATCATATTGTCTCACAAATTGTCTGGAGAGGTTAAACTATTAACTTGCATAGACAAGGCCAGGTAAGTTAGACATTTTTGTTATTTCAGTCTAGATAGTGACAATGATAAACCTTTTGATTTGAACTGAACTATATAGTCAAGTTGCCTTCAGTCTCCCCCCACCCTTTTTTTTTTTTTTTTTTAACCATAATGCAAGAGTCTGGTATGTGATATTCTTTGCAGTTTCAGAATGATCCCATTAAAAAAGAATAAGAACCTAGATTGAAGCTCTGTTACAGAAACAAACTCCTCCTCCTCCAAAAAAAAAAATTACAGCAACTTTGGCAAGGTAAAAAGATTTGAGCACTTGGTAGAAGGGCTGATAAACCACAGGTGGAGGATGATTGCTGCATCTAAAAAAAAAAAAAAAGACAGCAAGGTAGAAGTTGGGTTAAAATTCTGAGAACAGTTGTGATATGACATTATATAATCAAAAAACATTCAACTGGGGCAGTTCAGCTAATCAGTAGTGAAATAATTCAAAAGGATCATACAGACTTGGCTGTCTGAGCAAATAGATATAAACTGAAAGCTAAAAAGAAACAGGCAAGTTGAATACTTTGACCACAACTGCATCATTGCAATAAGCTTAAAAATGGAAATACATTCTAAGTTCATCTAATATGTTGTGATCAGGGACATCATTTATGGATGAAATCCATAATACAATACTCCAAATCAGCATTTCTCAATTGTTTCACCTTTGTGGGACCCTTGAAATAGTTTTCATGTCTCAGTGAACACCTGCATAAAAATTATATACCATTATTAATAATGGTATATAATTTTATAATAACCAAGGATTTTCCAACAATATGCTATACATAGATAATAAAATTACCCAAAAATACGTTGGCCTATTTATCACTGCTCTGAATAGACACTTTATATTGATCAGAAAATTTTGAGAGATTTAAAAACTTAAGTTTCTCAAATGTTCTTAACAGCTGAATTGGATGTTGGGATTTATGAATATATAATATTTTGCATACTCATTTTCGTTGTCTTACCTTATTCAGTTGACTGTTTGTACTCGGTAAGCTTTTTGGAATTTTGAACTAAATCTTTTATACAATCAACAAAGATTGATAGTTCTCATTCCATTCTAAGATAACTATTTAAATTAAGTCTTAAGGATTTACTATATGGATCCTAAACAAAAAGCTAACAATATTGAGAAAAAAAATATGGAACTGATAGGTGTGAACCAGTGTCATTGGATCAATAGAAGTGCATAATATTCGATTGTCTGATCTTCCATATTGCAAGTCAAGACATACTGTAACTGATTCAATAGTATCATACAGAACATCACTATCTCTATGTCTAACATTGGTTCCATCTTGTATCTAAAATGTTCTATATGAGCCAACTTTTATGTTTCCTTAGATTTAAATATAAAACTAGTGACATTTTTGTTATCTATTGTATTCATATTGGAAAGCAGGGAAAATATATTCAGGACGTGTGTTATATTTTTTAAACTGCCTGATGCAAAAAAAAATTAATAAATGGTCTCTTATAGATCTTATGCTATCTTCAGTCAAGATTTTTGTTTGAATTTTTGAAATTAAGTATTGATGTTTTGCCATGAATTATTCAGACTTATTTTTATTATTATATCATTCATTCTGGTAAATGTATTTTCCAACCTTACAAGGGCATATGATGTTGCCATGTGAGCAAACCAATATTTTATTTGATACTTTAGTTTGTTGTCATGGCTTCTATGTCTAAGTTAATAAAATCAATTTAGTTGGTTGCAAACCTTTCAAGTTGATCTGTCTATAATTGTTGGAGTTTTTGTTTCCCCTTGAATACATCAGATAAACTGGCACAAAAATCCAGGATTTTATTTAATGAAAATATGTGCATAAAAAATTGTGGGAGTTGGACATTCCTAAGCCTGTCTATCTCAACCAAGACATACTTTCCTTAAGGGTTTGCAAGAAATGAAGAATTTGTAAGATTTTCGCTGGGAAACCTTGGTAACAAATGTCGGTTGGAAGTAGTTGCCAAGGCTATTCTTTTTCTCCTGCACAATTTCAGCAGCATCAAGTGAAATGAACAGCTAAAATCAGGTCAGTAAGAACTTATACAAATATATAACAAATTCTATAAATTTTATTTGAAACTGATGCATGTATTTGTCTCTTTTCTAGCAGCAATTGTTAACAATGAGAGATAAGAAAAGTAAGTATGCCAGATAATAACAGAATCAACCATGTTTGCAAGCTGAAATATAGAGGATAAAACATTACAAAAATTAATTTCAAAGAACCTTTATGCTTTTCATGTCTTCATAATGAAGAGAAAGACATTGAAAATTTTCTATTTATAGTTTTCTGAAGGAACATGAACAGTAATCAGAAACTGTTGGCATAAATATTACCACAAGAAGAATTTTTAAAAAATGTTCAAAACATTGCTAGAATGAATGAAAAATTTTTGCCCTTTAGGAGATAAAACAAAAACAATATTCCTTTACATAACAATTTGAAGAAATAGTTTGCTATCTATTTGGTGCCTTTTATGCTTATGCTAGATAATTATTCAACAGTAACCGTTTACTGTTTGTCAATTAAAAGTCTATAGATAGCAATTATATTTCTTCTGATTGATCAGATTCCCAACATTATAATTGTCTAGTTTTATTCTAATTATTACCGAGCCCTTATCCTCACATATCTTTCTGCTCGTTGGTATTTCTTTATTCAGCAAATCTAGTCAACTTCGTATGTATGATGTTCAATGGTATACTGTTAGATGTGCACTCTATTCTTTTTGAATGCTCAGAAGATATGGCTGTGTGCTAAAAGATTTCTGTATAATAATGCCACATGTCTAGGATAAAGAATTGTCTTGGATAGTAAACAAACTTTTATCTCAATTTTTTTAGTAGAATGCCACTGGGTAGTGAAAGAAGGCATACCTGAAACACTACTAATCCTGGCAACGATAATGTTATCCATAAAGCAATGTGGCTTTCTGGAAGATTCAATATCCTCAGATGAGAGTAATGATTGGATTTCTTGAATTGAGAATTAATACAAACTAGTTGGCATCTGGTGTTGCAGCAGTCAAGTTAGTAGCAGATGTTGAAAAGCCTGTGCTTTAATTGATACTTTGATTTCAATACAAAAGTTGTTTTGATCAATGCTTTAGTGCAGCATGAATTTTGAGCTTCCTCTTTATCAATACTTTTACCAATGTAAATGATATCTGGTAAATTTTCACATACTTGGAAGTGGAAATGCTCATTGACTTGAATGTTTCACTGCAGTAGCTGATAAAAGTAATTGTCTTTTGTTTTATAACATTTTTTTAAGTTTGCTGTTTATACTACTACAAACATGTTGCTGTAAGACAAATTTGAAAACTTTACAGCATAACATTTAAAATCATTGGTTTATAAAACCCCTGAGCATCCAGTAACCACTTACCTCAGAAATTCAAGACAAAAAAGCTACAATGTATAACTACATGTTTGTTGCATTGATCCTCTCATCATAATAGTAGCTTAGCTGAAAGAGAGAAGCCACAACAAGCCTAGAAAAAGACAACATGGAAGTTATATATGAAGTCTATTGAAGTGGCAAGGAACATAATTGTGCAAGCCAGTTATAGTTAGTGTTTTTCATAATGTATGTTTCATAGATATGGCTAAGTTACTTGTTAGAATGGGCTAGAACCTGTTCATTGATAAGGAAGATGATAATGGCAATAAATCTAGTTTATTTGTTTTTTACTGTTGGGGAATTAGCCAATGATATCTCACCTCACCCTCTGTGTCTGTGAACTAGAAAAAGGGAAAGGTCTGGTGTATGTTCACAAAGGAGCAGAAGGTGAAATATTGCCACAAGAAAAGAGAACACAAATTCTGTTTTCAATATTCTGAGTACTTTATTTATGGAGTCACCTGGCGTGATCTGAGAGGAAGGATCAATTTGTTTTTGATTTTGACTTGAGCAACTTCGTAAATTAGTTTTACTTTATATATATGGTTGTATGAGAAAACATGAAATAACAAGGTACTGCTAGTGGGGTGGGAAGAAGAGAAGAATTGTTAAGATAAAATTCTTTGTATTGCTGATATAGAGGATGAAGGTGGAATGTTCCTGTGGGCAAGGGGAGTGACCTGGAGAAAGGGGAGAGTGAGTAGGGCCTGTTCATGCATATATTGGGTCAGTTGACCGAGGTCACAAGTGATGTTGACAGCTTGCCTGCTCACCTGTGACTGCTGACAGTGTCAAGTAAGGTTCTTAAAAGCAAATGGGGTAAATTATGACTCCACATTTTTGTCATGCCTTTTTGCTTTATTTGTAATTTTCATGATTGACTCCTTTTATATTTTTTTTTTTTTTGGAGGAGATTTGTTTTATGAGTTGGATGTGATTCTCAAAGCCCCTACACAAAGCAACTTTTTTTTATTTTTACATTTCTTAGCATTCACATTTGGCTGGCAGATTTTTATGTCTCGTGAATCAGAAAGAGATCTAATTTGAGGCAGAATATAACATATATATTTTTTTTCTAAAGAACTAATGGATTTATTTTATTACTTCAATTGTTATTATAGTGGACACTGTATTTGAAATAGACACCCCATTTTTATTTATTAAACAGTATGAATTATGTTGTCATGCATATTCAAGAAATCTTAGTAAAGAAAATGTATAATTTAGTAACCTTTATAAGTATTAACCTTTTAAAGCTGGAAGAACTCGGACGTGTCCACAAGTTTCATATGCTTTCAGCCAAGAAGCACCTGAAATTGAGTAACACTGTATTCCAATACCCAGTTTTAACTTGATTATTTTGTCAGAGCATTTGTTGATGTTTATAATTTTTATTCATTAAACATCATTTCTCATTGTAAGCCCACCCTTCTTTCTTTGTGGCTGATGCCCACATCATGTTGAAACACTGCTTAATTTCAATGATCATATGGGGACCAATGTTCAGCCTGGTCAGTATCCAGATGAGTGACTGCTTGGTAATACCAGGTGCTTTATGATTGGATGTGCATGTGGTGTAATGGATAATGGCACCACATGCATTGTTAATTGGAGAGCCAAGTTCCAATTCCGGTTGGGTTTGTTATTCACTTATGCACAAATACATCATTTCTCCCTCACAGCTATGAGTTAATTAGTAATAAGACTATCACTAAAATCATTACTTTCTCCTCTCGCACTTCACACTTGTGTAACTCACTTTCCTGTCAACTTTGATCTTCAAAAATTTAAATGCAATGTCAACTGTTATTTTTTCTCTACTTAATTCCTGTTCTTTTGTTCTCCTTAATAATGTTTTTTTTTTTTTTCTCATATTCTTTCACACTCTACCACTTCGTCCTCAGCCCCTCAACCTCTGGCGTCTTCCTCTTTGGGTTGAGGTGTCCACTTGGTCTGAACCAAACTTAGGGGTAACTGGCCGTACACTCCCCGAGTACTCGTAGATTATTTCGACCAATCAACTGGTCAAGTTCTGCTTGCTGTCCACACTGTGTTAGTTTTTAGATCCAGTAAGTGGGGTGTTGTTCATACGTTTACGGTTGACTGGGGGTGTGGACATGGCTGTGAGAGTTGGTGCTAGGAAGTTTAGAATGTGGCAAAATAAAACAAGAAATAATATCTGCAGAAGCCAGACAACAATGGGGGAAATATTGACGTCTTTTATATAAGAAGATAACATCAGAACAGAGGTTACAGGGCGAATAAAAACATTTAACATAAATGAGAAAAGAAGAAAAAAAAGATAAAATGCATCCAACAGAGAGAGGGTTTGTGTGTGATAAATGCGTATTGAATCACCTGGGGTAGGTTTATGACTAGTAGTCCAGTCTCATACAGACTTCTCAGAACAGGGGGCAGTCTTCCTTCTCTAATTCTCCCGCAAATCTCTTGTGACTCTCTCGACAATAGTCTCATTCCCCAACTCTCTCTCCCATCTGGCCTCTTCCGTCTCGCTCGACCCTCTGCTTCTTCTGTCTAACTATGCATTTATATAGATGAATCTGGTTGATCATGAATCGACCCTTGGCCCGGCACACGATTATCATGAGTGCCAAAAACTATCCCTTGACATGTAAACCGATTCTCCAACTATTTATCTTACCTCAATCACGAGTTCTTCTCGCTTCCCCAAAATTATACTTTGGGATATCTAAACATTGATTCAACCATTTAATGAAAACAAATACTGTTAAACAAAACCAAATATCTCATAGCCTGAGTAAGCTCTATTTCAATTTTTAACCAATAAATTTTATTTAGATCATTTTTTCATTGTCTTTTCTAATGACCCAGATTTAAAACATCGCCTCCTGCCTGAGATCATGTTTCTCATCGGTAAACACACATCTTAACCCAAATTGTAGTTTGATATATAAACACCTTTTCCACTTCCAGTCAATAAAAATTATATTTGCGTGTGCATTCATGTGAGTGTGTAAGTGTATACCTCTCTCTGTTACACACTCAGTAACCCTTGCTTGTGGTGAAATGATTTACAAAAAACAGCTGCTAGAATATCATAGATATGTGAGGAGAAACTAGTGAGAATTATTGTAACAGTTTGATACTGTTCTACATCTATTTAACAACCAAAATTTCTGGATGTAAGGAGATGAATCATTCCAATGAACACTAATCCTCTGTTTGCATATGGCTCCTGTCTCTATGCGGCTAGATAGATGAATGTGGAGACGAATGGATAGTTTTGCTGTTGATCACAAGATGATTATGGCCTTTGGGAGGTCAAGAGACAGACTGAATCCTACAAACTGTCTGGATTATTTTATATTTAGTCCTTCATTGTTTTTGATAATTTGGTTTGTTCTATTTTATATCACTTTTGTTTTCTTTTTAGTGTTTTTAATAGGTTTTGCCACCGGTGGCAAACAACCGATGATATGCTTGGGAATACTCATCTCAGCCACTTGATTTGGTTTAGTGGTAAAGCTCTTTCAACAGTGATCTTACTTATTATAAAATGCAGATTGTGTGTGTGTCTGTACGTTTATATATTGGATCAGATTTCCTACATTTTTTCAACCGATTTCAACAAAACTTCACAGGACTACGTAAAATTACCTTGTGGTGGTTCTGACAGCGCCAAAAATTGGAAAAACAATTGTTTTTGCACGAAATCAATTTGAAAACATGATTAAGAGGCATCGCTATCACGAGAATGAAAGGGGGACAACTCATATCGAGTTATACTTATTATAAAACCCAGGTTGTTTGTGTGTGTGTTCGTTTATATATGGGATCGGATTTCCTACATTTTTCAACTGATTTCAACAAAACTTCACTTTTTTTTTGGCAGGTAGTGTTTTTTATTGTCTTGCACACTTTTTCTTTATTTTTACATTCAGAATGCTTTAAAAATTCCATTTACAAGACAATTGTTTATAATAAAATTCTGTTCAATCGATAGACTTATAACGATTGAAAACAATGTTTTTGTTTAAAATTGACTAATTCGTAAAAAAAAAACAACAAAAAAACTAATTAAGACATGCGTGTCCGTCAACCTTAAACAATAATCTTTGTCAATTTTATTTTTCAGTCTTTATTATGGTCAATACTTGATCTATCTTTTACTGTTACATCCCCGGGCAATGCCGGGCTCTACTGCTAGTTATAAATAAATGCATCCTTTATATGAGGTTGAAACACTTTTATTTTGAAGATGCTATCTCCTGACGGGCTTGTGAACTTTGGTACATTTATTATTCTGTAAATTAGTTGTCATGTTCACAGAAAAATACATTGTTTATTTTATAGTGCACTTGTGATTTATTTTCAAAAGTGTTCTTTTCAATTTCATAATTACCAGATGTATATGTTCACAGTTGGTGCTGTGACCAGGATCGATGAGATTACCAGAAGAAAAAACATTGGCATATTCACTGGCTCTTTCAGTCACCTTATACTCCAGCATAGTTCATTATTATTTTGACTTCATTCCACTGTAGTTGATGACCCCCTTTTTACCCTCCATATATGATCAGCCAGACCTGATTTCAATGTCAATAACTTTTCGATAGTGTTCTACTTTCAGAAGGTGAATAGTCTCCTTTATATTCCTTGCAACAACTGACAAAACTTGAATAATCTCGTTTTAGTCATTACTACATGTGCACTGATCCATTTTGATCTTGTCGTTGAATTCTTTGGTATTATTAGATTACAACTAATTTTTTCTATTTGAATTCACCTTCAGTATGCAATGAAGGTATTTTCCCATCTAAAGTTGCTTGAATTGTCCACAACAAAACAGTACTAAACAATACAGAAAAATTTAAATATTGGGGGAAGCAACAGAAATGTGGTTTTATAGAAGGATGCTGAGAATACCATTGACCAAACATGTGAGCTACAATGAAGGTTTAGAGAAAATGGAAACGAAAAGGACACATACTTAACATCAGGAAGAGAGAGAGAGAGAGAGAGTTGAAATTTCTAGGGCACGTAAAGAGGTTGGAAAATTTGATACTCACAGGACATATCAAAGGCAAGAGAGAGGAAAACAACACATAACATAACTGGTAAGCTTGAACAAATGGATAGTGGAGCAAGGTTTTGCAGAGAACAAAAAGACAAAATTATTAAGAACCACAAAAGACAGGAAATTGTAGAGATCCATGATCACCAAACATCCTGAATGAACACAGTATATAGAAGACACAATATGGAGATTGCACTAGTCTTTAGCAAGAGGAAAAAACATGGAAAGGTAATGTGAATAAAAAAATAAAAGCTAGCTTTCAGTTGGGATCTGCATAACTCCTTCAGCTGGAGTGACTAACCAAGGGATACACAACTCCACACATCAAATGGCATCACAAAAATTAGAAATCAACAACAGAGCAGTAGAAAAACAGGCATAATACTCATACCTGGTTTCTCAAGAACATGAAGAACACCATTTTTTTTTATAGTGCTGGGAGACCAAACAAGGGAGAGGGGAGGTCATACCTGAATTGTATTTTCTTCAAATTTAATTGTTTTGTGATGTTCACAAAAGCAGTACTTTTCAAAACAAGTTTGCCCTAGTAGACTCTATTTTGTCCCTGGATGTAATTTATAAAATTCAAAATATCATTATTTCACCTCCAGCAGATGATTTCTTAAAAAAAGTATGAGAAAAACTAATTTCTAGAACTTCTACTTCTTGCAGGAAGAGATTGTTTCAACCTTTTGATTGATGAAGTAATGGTCCCAAGCAGATTATAGTAATTTTTATCAGAGACTCCAACATTTTAACTTCAGATAGCATGGATGAAGATATGAATAGTTTTCGAATGCTTACCGTCTCCATATAAGACTATTCTTGCTGAAAAAAATACCTACTGAAAACTTGACTGGAGTTGTAGACAATATTACTAACCTTATATCTGCTTGGACATATTTTGTGGCCAATGTTAGAGATTTCAAATTTAATCAAGTGTTTAAATTGCTAAAAAAACTCAAAAGAAACGAGAAGCCCACATTGATGACTTCACAGAGGATGAAATAAATTTCTTTGAAGTGCAGATCTAGTAGAAATCATTCCTTGCATTGTTCAAGGGAGAGGGATACAGATCCCATGTAGTGGAAGCATAGAAAATATGGTGCTAATGCTAACTTTTGTAAAGCACCATGTTTCTTTAAATCATAGGGAAATATGTAAACCGGCAGAAGAAAGCGACATTGCCTGTCAGTGTTTCTCAAAAGAGTCACTCATTGTTCATATTGGATAAAGCTTCTGGTTTGTCCATTACTCTTGTCAGCACTGAAGATAATGAACCGTATGAGGAAAAGTATCTACAACACAGTTTGAGACTATGTAGGCCATACAATCAGCTTTTCATAATAGCTGATGTAAACAATTCCATACTGGGTGCAGCTTTCTTGCATAAGTTTGGTCTTGTCATTGACTGAAACAGTATATCCAGGATCTAGAGACTCATTTCAAGCCATGTAGTGTGTTTATATTGCATGCTAACTTGGATGATGCATTCCTTACACTTTAAAATGATTATTGCTTCATTACTGTTCCTCCTTTCCATGAAAGCAGCCTCATCACATTACTCACTACACTGAAACTAGTAAGCTGCCAGTCCATAAGTTCAGACGTTTAGCACCTAACAAACTGAAAGCTTCTACAGCAGAATTTCAGTAGATGATGAGCTTGGGCATCATGCATCCTTCAAGTGGTAAATAGTTATCGCCCCTTCACTTTGTTTACAGAGCTCTTATGTTACAAAGCCAGATCGTTACCCGATACCACACATACAGGTTATCACAGCAATAGCTCAAGATAATTACTGTAATCCTTTGTGCATAGATCGCTAGGGAATATAAGATGCAGTTAAAATAGCAGAGAAATTCCAGGAAAAAAACAACTTATTTTCATGTATGAAACGTACCTTTTAGAGCAAAGAAAATGACCAAAAGTTGTGAAAAAGGAAGATGAAAAACAAAACAACAAAAAAGGGACATTTTATTTACTTTCATGATTCGTAAGTATTACGAAAACGTGATCATAACTCTTAATCCATAAGATTACTAAATCACCAATACACATTGGGAAAATAAATGGAAATAAAATTGAATAAATATCAACTTGTTTGTTTTTTAAATTTTTCGAAAGTTTTTGTTTAGTCCTGAAAGAACTGTGAGGAATCCAAGTTATTTTCTGTGCTTAAGAACATCCGACATCTGGGAGTGGAAGGTCGTTTTCGACGAACCCTTCAAACTTCTCTTCATCGTAGAACTGCCAGGTTATGGTACAGATCTGTGTAGTAGTTATCGTCGGTCAGATTGTCAACGTTGTTTTTTTGTGGTACCTCTGTTGAGCAGAGTTTCTGTATGAATTCTCCGTATAGGATATCATTTTTAGTGCCGTTGAGATGCAGCATTTCTTGAAGGATTTGACAATGACAGCGGCGTTCAACTCTTTTCATATTCTGCCTTCTGATGTGTTGGCCCTCAGCGTGCCATTTCGTGTCCACTTCCATTATAGAATACTCTTCATTAGTTTGTTTACAGCCACGCCCAGGGGTTGTAGCACCAAAGCTATTCCACCAGGAATTATATTAGGCATGGTTTTGAATTCTTCAGTCAGCATGATCTTCATTTCAGGGATCTGATGAGCACGGAAGGCATCCGACACCAGTAATGATTTCTTTACCATCCTCCAGCTTTTCTTGCCAACACTTTCTTGATCCGATCATTGGCTAAACTTTATTCATCCAGCTTTTTTCTTGGCACTGGCCCACGACCCCTTCAGTCACTTCATTGTCTTGAGTAGAGTTTCTGTTGAAGACGACGTACGTCAGTAGCTTGCTCTATGTGCAGAATATGCGAATCTGTTCTTGTTACCCGTGGTGTTCATAGCGTTGGACGGTAGGACGAAAGTTAGCAACCTCTGGTCAGCATTCCATGGCTGGCTGGCCGTAGTCGTACTGCTTTCGTATCTTTATGATGAAACGCTGGAAATCTTGTCCTCGGAGCTTCTGAGTGATGTGTGTGCGACGTCTGACTGACAGAATGTTACGTCTCTGGAAGTCATCGACCAAGGACTTGTGGAGCTTTGAATTCTTTCATTGTTAGATCGTACTTAGGCAAACACATTGGCTTTAAGATGTACTTCTATCGTAGATACACCAATACAACGACTACGTCTGTCTACCATAAACTCGACGAGCTTCTTCTCTGGATCCGGAAACTGTTCTGTTTTCTGTCCCCTGTAGGATTTCTTTCCGTTGGCGCCATTCCCAGATGTTCTCGTTGATTCCATATTTTCTTCTCGCGTGCTGCGTACGATGCTCGAAATCTGCGCATGGCTTCAATTAGTAATAAGCGTTTTTGACACGTGTTAGTAAGTTATGTTTGGTTTGGTTATATTTTGTTGGATGACGTGTCAATACTGATGGGTCAATTTACGCCAACCAGGCGAATACATATATCTCATGTATACTTTTCTTTTTCCCAATAGTTGGAGGGGATCAGATTAGTAGCTATAATTCATTTTAAATAGATTGTTTAATCCGTTGATTTGAATCGTTTAAACCAGTCTTTCTTATATACCCTTACATAAACAATTTTTAAAGGAATTTAAAATTTTCTATTTTTTTTAGAAATCATATTATCTGGCCAGCGGCAACATTTTGAAACAATGTTTTCTATATTTGTGACATTCTTGCGTTTACTAAGTTTAAGCTGATAACTTTAACATCCAGTCAGATTGTGCTTAACTATCGATCTATGATTGCAATGCGTGTGTAGAGGTGGTGTTAATTGATTAAATTATATGGATTAATAATTGTTGAATAAATAGTCTGCGCGATGAAATTAAGTTTCCTCTCATAAAATTTCTAGTATTCAATAAACATAGAATAAGAACAAACATGAGAAGCAACAGTTTTTGCAAAACAATGAATAAAATATCTATATAACCAAGAGATACAAACAATTGAAGTAAAGAGTTTTAAAAAGTTCAAACGTCCTTTTATGTTTAGATTGAAAAGTTATCAAAGTTCTGGTTTGATAGATTATAAGATATTGAATGGTCTGTACAATAATGAGAAAGTGTGTTTGGGTATTATTGTAATTTAAGGAAAAATAAACAGTTCAAGTTTGTACTTAAAGTAGAGAAATGTTGTTCACGACTTACTTTAAGGTTTACGGAATTGTCGCTCTTTGATTTGTTTTCACTTGTTCGAAGAGAATATTCTGTAGTTGGAATAAGTGGTTCTTAAGCTGTGTTTATGTTAATTGCAATAATTAACGTTGAGCGTATGACAAAGATTGGTGTATCAAGTTGAATGTAGAAAACTTGAGTTGATTGTTCGTGATAAAATATTGCTGTGTGAGTGTTCTTTTAGGCTGAAATCATGTTAATTTTATCCGTTTTAAGCCCTGAAAAAAGGGATTCAGTTCTAAAGTAAAGTATAAGACGCAGCAAACCTTTGGACACTATTTTAATTGAAAAAAGAACCCGCTGTCGGAGTTAGCTCTTCCTTAATTCCCAAATCGTCACTAAGGGTCACTCTCCCTATACTATAAATACTGGACGACTTCTTGCCTCGTTCTCTCTTTCCTCCAGGCCTCTTGCCGCGCCCCACTTCGCGTGGAGGTGAGGTAAATCCTCTTTTTCCTCATTTCTTCATTTCAGCGACTACAATGTAAGCTCTCTTAGAAGATCTGCGTCTTCCCATTTGTGGGAGACTCCGTGAACATTATACACTCATACACGTACGTACGAACATTCACCAAAATACGAACACAAATGTTCACACAGACGAAAATGTTAATTGTTAATGTCTATGTCCATTGTAAAATTGTGTTGTTTAACATATATATTTGTTGACATATATATATATATATATCGGTCTTCTTTTTCTTCTTTATCTTCAATTGGACTTAATTCAAGTCCGGCGATTTTTTTTTTTTTTTGTTGGACCTTTTAATACCAGGAGTTACACACGTGTTTCTAATACAACAACACGCAAACACACATGGTCCTCTACATAATGATGACTTCCCAACGTGATATTTTTCAACTCCTGCTAACAAACACAAGACTGTATATATGTACAAACTCACATTTACACACGCCTTTTCAAGTGAGAGCCAGTCAGGAAAAACATTGAAAAACCTTTTTTTCCTATTCTACTAGGCACGCCAGACACTATTAACCAAAAAACAACTTTTATCACAGCAACACCACGTTTTATATACACAGTATTACGGTATTTAACCAATTTCGATTAAATTCTGATTCCACTAGAGATTGAGGAAAATTTCCAAACGGCCATTATTACACCTTTTGGGATCTTTCAATACTTACGTCACACAGTTGAACTGCGCAATGCAGTCCAAACATTTCAGAGATTTATTGATCAGGTACTATGTGATTTACCATTTGCCTGTGCATATATAGACGATATGGTTCTTACAAGTCCTACTATGCAGGACTGTAGCGGGCGGTCCAGTGGCCCCGTTTCACAGAAAGGGGGTGAACGAGGTCACAAGAGGCCCGCTAACATTTTTGAAGACGTTAAATCTGACCGTGAAACAATATGGACGACAGAACGAGGATATATATGATATATAGAGGTTTATTCTAAAAGGAAATGAAGATGGTCGGAAACGGTGGAGGTGCTAGATGCTGCAGGAGTGCTGGATACTGCAGGAGTGAGCTGGAAACTGCAGAAGTTGCAGGAAGCTGCAGGAGTGTTGGATACTGCAGGAGTGAGCTGGAAACTGCAGGGGTGAGCTGGAAACTGCAGAAGTTTTAGTACAGGCATTGATGGTCGAGGTTGACAGTTGCTAGGATCATCGTTGTTGGGGGGGGGTTGACGCTGATGTGAGTTGTTGCCAGGATGATCGCTTGGTGGTTGTTGATGTTGAGTGATGCCAGGATGATCTTTGTTGGTTGTTGAAGCTGAGTCGTTGCCGGGGTGCCAACTTGTTTCTGTAGTTCGTGTTGCCAACTCGTTGTTTGTCATTGCCGGGGATGCCAACTTGTTGCAGCAGTTCGTGTTGCCAACGTTGTTTGTCATTGCCTGGATGCCAACTTGACGTGTTGGGAAGGAAGAGAGAGAAAGAAAGTTCCCAACTATCGTCAAGTTGGCAGACAAAAAGAAATGGGAGCGTAACTTAATACACAGCCCGTAGATCGGCGCCCTTGGCCAATGATGGCCAAGGGGCCTGCGTAGACGACCGTTGCGGCCGCCGACAGCCTCCCAAAGCTTGGGAGAAATCACTGTCTTGTGTCGAGGGGGACCAGCAAGAGAAATTGGCTAAGCTAACCGAAAAGTCTCTATAAAAAAATACTACAAGGTTAGCTAAAGATAACTATGGTCTAAAAATGACTAGAAGTATATTACAACTAGGTTTGTAATATAGCCTAACTAAAAAGGGGATTTGCTAGTCCCTCTGACGTGTTAACAGTGTGTGAGGAGTATGAATGAGAGGTCAAGGTCGAAAAGACCTGTTCCTCTGCTGGTTCAAGGACAGAAGGAGGAGGTAACTCCGACAGGACCATACTGATCATATTCAGCGGGGGGTTGAATGATTTAAACAGGATGGTGTTGTAATAACCTGCTGAAATGTGTATATGGTTAACCTGGGGTAATTTTCTTGAGACAACACATGTAACAGGGCACTAACACTGTTTAAACGTTTAATTGTATTACATTACAGGACGGTGATTTGGAGGGACTACTAATTGGATAATAACTATTAAAATTCTCGGGAGAGTAGACTGAATGGTTTTTAAAAAAATAGAAAAAAAAAATAAACGGATTAAAAATTATGCTTTTTAAAATAAAATTAATTTAAGAACAGTTCCAGGGAGAATCGAACCCAGAATTAACTAGTCAAGATTCAGTAAAATTGAGCAAAACCAAGTTTTTCACCATATCCACTTCCCACCAATAAGACATAATTAATGTGTTGTCCGAGTATCTTTAGCCCTGAGAAATTAAAATTCGAGCATTTGTTTACATTATACTAGCTATCCAAAACGTGCGTAGTCTTACAGAAAAGAATGATCGAAATTCTTTTAAACAAATATCCCCCTAAGTGTAAACAATCAAACATTGGGCATCTAAATAAACAGGTTGAAACCAGGGTACCTGGTTGGAAATTCAGCCATGCACATTAATACCTGATTTGTCACAACACATACATAAACTAATAGTCAGACGCAGCGAATCGCTAGACCAAGTACTCAGATTAGATAGCCCAGTCGCCTGTTAACATTATCGTTCATTCCAGGTTTACACATATCAGATATATACTCTATATATCTTGCGAGAGAGTGTTGTAGGCAATGAAAAATAGGAACAGATGTTTCTTACTAAAAAGAGTTGGAGACATAAAAGCGCTCTAGAAACACGTGTAGAAGACGTAAGTATATTTTACTAACTCTAAAATTTAATATGTACTTAGATACAAGTTTAGCTCCCACGATGCATAAGAGAAGCAAGGAAGAAATTAATACAGCAGTAACATGACTGTAAGCACATTCAAGTTGTATTGTTTTTACATAATGTTTTGTTGGGGAAATTCTCTATGGAGCCTATGGAAGCTTTACTCGACGTACAACTGTAGTCTTTTAATGGAACTAATGGAGATATTCTTCATTCAACTACAAGTAATTATTGCCGCTCGAAAAATAATGACACAATGAATAAAATCTGTGCCTCTTGTAGAGGTTTAGCCAACTACCACGTATTATAGTAGTAGCCGATATTTTGATGTCAGTCCCAGAAGATAACCCATACAACACACTCGAAAGTACACGAAAAAAAAGAGAAAGGGGGATTGGATGAGTCCATGTTGGAAGACTTTTTCAACAATAAAGAAATGAATGGCGGAACACCATCACAACTTCACATATTTATGAAAGATCACCTAGGGCACTTCGGCGTGGTGTAATGGTTAGCAAGCTTGTCTTGCTAAAACAGTTACGACTGAATAGTGAGTTCGATCCTCACTGGGTGCTCCACACATCTAAGCTACGCTTAGAAAATCATTTGGACACCTCGTGGTGTAATAGTTAGAAAGTTTGTCTTGCTAGATCAGTTACGACTGAGTAGTGAGTTCGATCCTCACCGGGTGCCCCATACTTTCGGCCTTGTGCTTAGAAAAAACATTTATGAAAGATCACCTCAGATATAACACAACGCTAGACAGTATCTTACAAAGTTTTTGACTGAACAATATGCCATGAGCAATGATACAAATACTAGCATCACTAACAGAAAGAAACTCCTGGAAATATTGGAAAATACTCAAGTAAATTATAACAACCGATCCTCCAAACACAGTCGCGATGTGAAACCATTACAGGAGTCAGTTAGTGAACTAATAACACACAAAAGGCGACATCAGACAACACAGCATTAGGCAGAGGAAACAAAATCTAAATCAGAAGCACTATAGATTTTGCTGGTACTACAGCATTTTTGGAGTCCAAGGCAAGAAAGTATGAAAAGTCTTATACATTTCGCAACAAGGATTTGATCAGCAGGCAGTAAGGACAACTTTTTCTGAAAGGTCTTTTACGATGTTCACTTCTACATGGTTTTCATGCTGGTCCAAGTGAAGATACCAATATTTGGAGTCAGTTTGTTTAAGCAGAAATACAATCTATTCCTCAATATGAAAACGGGAATACTCATGGATAACAAAATAAATCAGTTACCGGAATTGGGTTTGATTTTGAATTCACTTGGATTAGCGTCACAATTACAGACAATAAATATAAAAAAAATTCCTGCGATAATACATTGACATTACAAAACCATTCTGATACACAGATAAGGTGAAGCACTATACCAAGTAATATTTAAAGACAACAGGCTCGTCCATTGCATTAAGGCAATTGAACACGCAAAAACTTAAAATAGAAGATAAATTCCAACACATGCTTCAACTCTGAACAATTCGCCCGTCCAAGAGTAACTGGTCATCACTCCTTCATATTTTTCCAAAACAAAATACCTGAGATAGGCATCCAGGCAGCAATTTAAGACGGTGAAACTCAGTCACCACACCAGATAGATATCCTGTACCACATTTACATTGGTTTATGACGAATTACAAGATATAAATATTTCATAAATTGGATAGGATTAAAACATACTATCAAATTACTGTATCCTAAAAGAACATGCACATTAGGTTCTACGAATTTACCAGGATGCTTTTCAAATTACGAAATGTTGCACATACATTTTAGCGGTTAATTCACAAAATATTTTGGGGTTTATCTTTGTCTCCAACGGGTTATACAAGGCTTATCCCATTTTGCATTAAAAGTAAATGTGGACTTTTTGGAATATTAAAATTTCAATATTTAGTACATGAAACAGACGAAAGTGAGTAACACCATTACCACTAAGTTCAAAACGATAAAAAGATTTTCTCAACCAACATCCATAACACAATTTCAATGCTTTACTGGATTTACGGCTTTCCATTTTACTATTAAAAGAACTTAAAACTAAAGAAAAAATCTTCACCTTAGATAAAGATATGGTGAAAGGATTAGAACAAGCTGAACATGCCACAGTAAATTATACCAAGTTAAATTACGTCTCTGGTGACATTATCGGCAAATTGGTATTGGCAGCAGATATACTAGATCATACTGTTGTGACACTATTTAGCTATGGTAATTGGCTAATTAACCATAGAAATTAAAAACAGGAAAGACTTAAGGCAAGAAAGAGCTATATAGACTGATCGATGTTAAAAAAAGAAGATTTTATTTTTATTTACGAAGAAAGATACTTTTCGCACGAGACAGAAAATTCGTAAGAAAAAGCGAGATATGAGATTCTGTCAAAACTGATTAATGTCATGATAAAGGAGTGATGTGCCAAGAGAAACAGAATTCAGAAAGAAAAACAAAGCCAACTGATGTATGCGACCATAAAAAATTTTGTCTTGAGACCACCACAGAGAATAGATATTAGTTATCTTTCAGAGATATCATTTAATTTTAATTCCTGGGTCCAACGAAGGGAATCATCTGGTGTGTGTTAGAATTCTGGCATGAGGAAGAAAATCGTATTATTATTGCTTATTCAAACTGTTGATGTCAGACACGGCGTCGTCGAAAATGGGCATTTGGTGATAAGAGAATTTTAAGGCATGAATTTTGGGTGTCTCCGAAAGAAAGATGTGATAAGAATTATTTGGCAATCTGGGATTTGTAAATGTTTTGGCCGAAGAAAAAAAAGATAAAAAAAGGATTTTGTAAACAAAATTCTGGATAATAATTTCAAGAGGGCCAGTCTAACCACACACACATTGCCGAGAGATCATTGGTCAAGTGGTAGCATGGGTGATAGGCGGAGGTGAATGTATGAGAAAGACGGGGAAGTTGTTAACAACCACTGAGGGGATTGGTATGAGATACCAATGTGAGAGAGGAAGAGTCTAGGAGGATAGCTCTCCTCCGACCTTCCCTCACGG
Organism: Acanthosepion pharaonis; assembly: GCA_903632075.3. NCBI lineage: Eukaryota > Metazoa > Mollusca > Cephalopoda > Sepiida > Sepiidae > Acanthosepion > Acanthosepion pharaonis. The sequence continues at coordinate 867,869 of CAHIKZ030000520.1, read as the reverse complement.
ACGAGGGAGAAACCCCCGAAAAAGAAAGTGATTAATCTCCCAAAAATGGGAAGTAATTAATTTTCCTGGCCTAAGAACAAAGAGAATTCTTGCTGTGAATTGAGAATTATCGGGAACCCAAACCACGTCAGGCCCCCACACTGGGTTTTGGGTGGTATCCATATAAACGAACGTCTCGAGGCAGCTGATCAGTTAGTCAGTTCCAGGAGTTCCAGCAGTTGATTCACAGTTGCAGTCAGGCCGTTGCCTCGCAGAAGCTGACCGAGATTTCCACGTCCTTCTGACTTAGCCTTCCTACTAAAAGCAAGTTATATTGACGAACGACTTAAGATACCAAAACTCGCTTAAGAAACGCAAGTGTCATAAATCCATAGAAACGGACTGGGAGAAAAACACACTACTGTATTCAACAGATGGATAAAGATAATTTGTTATTTCTCAACATATCTCTTGAGTTGTTTTATTGCTTCTTTTACATACGCTTGTGCGATATCATCTTTACCCCGGATTCAGCTTGCACTACGGCCCGACGCCTGATTGATTTCGTCTACCTAAGATCAATGTCATAAATTTGAGTTCAAAGTAGTTACTTTGGTAACCAGACGTTGGAAGTGAGCTGGGAACGACAAAGCTGGTATTGAACCAGGAACAACCAGATTGACAGGAACACAGGCTGGTGGCAGCGACAAAGAGTCAACCCCAAAACACTGGTGGAAGAAACCTTACTCCTTCACGCTGCAACTGGGAGTTGACCATGGGCCGACAGTGCAGTGTCACATATTGGCGTTGCAACCAGAGGACATCACATATTGGTGTTACGACCAGAGGATGTCACATATTGGCGCTGCGACTGCGACCACCGGTGGGTGTCACACTGTAAGCGCAGTCATACACCAGGAATCAGCAAAATATATAACACCAATATCTTTTTGCCTGCCAAACTACTTGCTACATAAACATAATATATTCTCTCAAGAACACGTAGTAACTTACTTTGCAATCAAACATTTTGTCACTTACTAGTGAGAAGGAAAGTCATTGTGTACACGAAACAAAAATGTCACATACACATGATAATCACACTGACAAATAAACACCAGGAGAAAGCAATCATCTGGAATATATTTCTCAGTTCAACGCAGAAATCAAACATTTATTTAGAAAACGGAACATAGTAGTAGAAACTTTGCTGCATACTAAGCTTGCTTCAGTAACTTCATCAATCTTGAGTTACATATACAGTTGCATAAATACAAAAAAACAGATGAAACTCTGACACAAATCAAGGATGATACATTCCTACATATGATAGAATTACCAGTATCTCTTAGTACTGTTATAATTTGGTGCAAAATATCTCAGAAACGACAGCACCCTCTTTACATACCCAAAACCAACAGACTTTCCAGCATTTTCATTAAATATTATGCACCAGTAATAAACAGATGCGATAATGAAACATTTTAGTTGGCTCAAACAGAATGTTGCATGACCATGTAAACAGGCACCAGATTAATTCATGAGATTTAAGAGTGTAACATCGACGTTCTGGTTGCCTGCAAGGATGAAAAGCAACATGAAGACCGCTTCATCAGGTTTTCTGAAGATTCTCTTAATTTGAATTCAATATAAATGTGGACAATTGTATCTTCAGAACAACAAGACCTCAATTTTGAGGATAAGAAATAGAACTGGTAATATCATTACCTAATAAAAATGAAGCAAGAAAAAAATCCACAATCAACAACCTTAAGCCAGCTCCATATCTTCATGATATTTATTAACTATTTTCGTCATATTATGCTCTGCCGAAGCGAAACAACTAACATGCAGCGATTTTAGATGGTGAACATAATCACAAAACCAGACAGATAACCCATACCACACATCAATTTTTTTTACCATGAGAGACAGAAATATTTTTCCCAAGTTGGATCTAATTAAATTAGATTACTAGAACCACATAATCGAAGAGAGCATGCACTAAACATGAGCTGATTTCTTAAATGTAAATTTGGTAGCTCCTGAGTGCATTTTTTTTCTTCGGCGACAATGTTCGCGATTGGCTTCTTTCATGTTGTATTTTAGATTTCTGAGGGGGATTTTTTTTCAGTGGGCCGAATGTGATGCTCAGAGCCCCTGTGCAGAGGATGGCATTTTTCATTTTGGATTTTGCTTTCTTAGCGCTCACATCCAGCTGAAATCTAATTTGCAGTGGAGTATAGCATTCACAAACAATGACCGCAGTCCAAAAAGACACTATAATATTTTTCATGTTCATTTAGAAAAGTATTATCTGTAACAACGTGACCGTAAAGTCTTAGGATAATTCATAGCAATCCAATAGAAGCTTTATTCAAAGTAAAACTGCCACTTTTGAAGAGAAACTAGTTCCAAAATAGGGTTTATTTGATTGCAAGAATTCATAGCTCACAAAATAATGTTATAGAGAATCAAACGCAATAATAAAGAGAACGGGCAGATCAGCCGAATCAACTTTGAAAGACTTATTGACCAACATAGAAATGAATGACGGAACACAATCACATTTTCACATATTTATGAAAGATCAACTATGGCATAACACAATGGCAGGCAATGTTTTACGATGATTTTGATTGGATAATCGACCATCAAAAATGGCACATGTATAAACATCATTGATGAAAGATACACTCTTGGGAATTAACAAATACAATTTCTCTTACAAAAACAACATATGAGTACCATATCAAAAAAGCAGAAAAGGTGACGTCGGATTATGCAACGTCAATCAAATGATATAAAATCTAGAGCAGAAGCAATATGGATTTTGCTCGTATGACAGCACTTTCGGGAAAAAGGCAAAAGCTTTGCACATGTAACAAGATTTATGAAATTTGTGTATTCATGTAACGACAATTATAGGCAGTAAAGATGACAACTATTTCTGGAAAGCCTTGGATAATGACATCACTCCAACATCACTGAAAAGAAAACAGGGTCCAAATTTCTGGTTAATAGTTGAGTTGATATGAGTATAATGCAAACATCATCTATACACATTATTACCTCGAAAATACAGATTGCAGGCAGCAAATGGAAGCAAGATTGAGATATGTAGTAAAAAATCGCTGATTCTCGTCCTGGAATGAAATTCAATTTCTCTTGAGATTTCCTGCTGGTCCAAATGAAAAAATCAGCACGGGGAGAGATTTTTTAAAGCAAAATATAAACTGTCCATCAATAGGAAGCCAAGAATGCTCATAAAGTGATCTAACAATAACTTGAAACTGTTTGATTTGAATTAGCGCTGCAAATTCTCAAAAAAAAAAAAAAAAAAAAAACTCTGCAAAACTTCTGCAACAGTTTCTTGACATTAAATACATTCTGGCATACAAATGATGCCAGATCCCAATCAACCACCATATAAAGACAACAGACCAACTACCGCACTTATCACTAAGGCGATTGAACGCGCAAATTCTAAAGACAGCAAAGGATTCTAACATGCTTTAATTCGGGATAACACGCCCAACCAAGTGTCATCACTCCTTAATATGTTCCATGTTCCAAAACAAAACATCATAAAATGACGTCTCAGCGGCGATCTTAAACGGTTAACCACAGTCACCACTCCAGACAGATATCCTTTACCTCATATCCGTGATTTTATTATGCGTTTACAGGGAAAAATACATTTTCCAAGTTTGATCTGATTAAACCGTACTACCAAGCCACAGTTACAACCCCTTATGGATTATAAGAATATACCAGGATTCCTTTCGATGTATGAAATGCTGCATAGACATTTCTGCAATCAGACAATTGAACTCCAGAAAATTAAAATAAAAGATAAATTCCAACACAGGCATCGACTATGAATAATTTGTCAATCAAAGAATGCTGGGTCCTCCCTTTTTCACACGTTTCCTGAGCAAAATAACTAACATATTACGATTTCACAGAGCAACACAGTCACAACACCCAATAGATAACCCGCACCACACATCCATGATTTTACCATAGATGAAACATAACATTATAGCCAAAGACGACATCCACGAATCACAATTATAACACCTTGTGGGTTGTAAGAATATACCAGGATGCCTTTCAGTGTATGAAATGCTGCATATACATTTCATCAGTTCGTTGACAAGGTATCTAGGAATCTGATTTTTGTCGATGCCTATACAGATGTTTTGATTACCAGCCAGAATAAAGGGCAACATGAAGGACACTTCCAAAAGACTTTTCAAGCATTTTTTCGTTTTAGATGAAAAAGAAAATGTAGGGAATTGGATCTTCAATGCATTAAAACTTTTTAGGATACAAAAAAACAAAAAAACAAAAAAACAAAAAAATAACCAAACAGGTAACACTAAAGTCAAAACCAGAAAAAAAATTCCTCTATCAACTTTAAGGCAACTCCAACGATTTGTAGGACTTAACCATGATCGCCGTTATATGCTAAATTGTTTTGTGATTCTTCGACCATTAGCAGAACTTAAAAGTAATATGAAAGACACCACCTCGGATAAAACTGGACAGTCTTAATAGCATCAAACTTGTTTAAATGGACCAGCAGTATCAACAGAAGCAAAGTGAACATTCTTCATAACAATTTCATGCACAAAGTTAAATTTCATCAACCTTCATCACGTGATCAGCTTCCTTGAAAACAATAACCATACTCATGCAACGGAGAAAACACGTAAAATCCATACTAAGCAAGGTTGCGCGGTTGACTGGCCCAAAGACAACATAATTTATTTTTTACGGCTTATCAACATTTTACAGGTTATTTAAAGCCAGAAAATACTTTTAGATTGTAAGAATTCTTTTTAGGGATAATGATTTACTGATTCAAGCAAAGACAACAAAAAATTTATCCATTATAAAAAAAACATTGTCAAACATATTGATATAAAAGTTGTATCGACCGGATACTTGTGAGCTATACACACATGTCTATGTACAACAATTGACCAATGGTAGGCGATATCATAATAAATATTCAACCAGAGAGCTCTAAATAAATAAAATAGGCACAACGATAGAGCCTGGTTTCTCGAAGAAAAAAGAAAATCAGTTTGACCTAAGCTATTTTTATATTCGCGGATGTAGTAACACCCTATTCAAACTAACCAATATCAATTTTGTTTCACGAACTCTAAGTAACCATTTCACATTTTCTTTGGTAAGAAGGATGTAACATTACACTAGGACTTATAGGCTCAAGTAAGCGTCAGAATACATACCTAGGATCTAGCACTTCCACACCAGCCAGTAACGCTAAACTCGCATTCACAGTACAATTACCAATAAATAATATTATAAAAGGTACCACTTTGTTATCAAGCAATCACCACACGCTCTATGCAACTATATCCACACAACAACTGGCCAATGTCAGGAGATATCACAAGCAGAGAGCTTTAAAGGAATAAAATAGATGCAGTGGTCGTGCCTGGTTGGCTTCACATTCACCCAATTTCATTTTCGCAGAAGTAATAATGACATCACGTATTCATTCAAAGAGAATAATTAACCAAACAGATTTTCAGAAGAACCTTTTCACACAGTTTTGTGAGTACCGATTTGCGTACAGTTTATCGTTTCTATTTACTTTATATGCAACTTGTTTTTCTCATTTATTCTTGGCCGTTTTGGAAAATAAAAAAATTGTTCCAAATTCAATTATCGAACACAACGTATTCAGAGAGTATAATTAACCAAACAATTGGTTTTATTTAGTTTTCAGAATCAATAAAACTGGAAGCTGGTAGTTAATCCAAAAGCAAATAAAAAAAAAAAATACGTGCCAGCAACGTGAAAAGGTCAGTAATAGAAAATTTACGTACGTCAAAATGGCCCAAAATTGTAATGGTAGTAACTGATATTTTGGAGTCATACCCAGAAAATAACTCTTTGCGTCGGCTTTTGAAAAACGAAATAATAGACTAGTTCTGCCTACTGTCGGAGTTAACTCCTCCTTTCACTCCGTTAACCCTTCCACCAGGGGTCTCTCTTCCCTGCCTATAAATAGCCGATGACCCTTCGCCTCATCCTCTTTTTCCCTTCAGGCCTGTGCACTACCTTGAGGTAAACTCTCTTATTCCTAGAGGATTTTCAGCTATCAACCTCGAAATGTAATCGCTAACAAGGGATAGCGTGGAAACACGCTAAGTATAATACACACACACGCACGCACATACAGAATATTCACACACGCACGCACATACAGAATATTCACACACACACTTCGTCCTTTGTACCGTTTCCATGTATTGTAACTTGTTATTAATATATATTTGTATATACATATATTATCGGTCTTGTTTTGTTTGCTTTCTTTACCTTCTACTTGATTATTTCTCTTGTTGTTGTCTTTGTTACATTTGATATTGTAAAAATTGTAGAGGGTCAGTTTTTATTTCTATTTATAACCAATACAAATTGGCTGACCCACTATACTACTCATCCTGTTTACGTTGAAAACACTGACGCCGTCAACAGGGAAACATGCCTGGAAGAATTAATCGAGACTGCTGATAATAGTCAAGAAAATTATAATGCCAACAGATCAATATGCTGGAAAAACAATGCTCCAAAATCAGCCGCAACATAGAGCAAATAGGATGCAGTCAGTGAATTAACAAATGAACATTCTTTTACAAGAACGACGTAGAGGCACCAGAAGAAAACAGAAAAAGCGCCGTCAAATGACTCGGTTCTAGGCTGTGGACACAAAATTTGATCAGAAGCGGTATGAATTTTAATGTTAACACAGCATTCCCGAGATATAGGGCAAGAAAATTTAAAAAGCCTTGTACATTGAGCAGCAAAGATTCGAGAAACGATAAGTGTAAACAATAAAGTCGAGTGTAGACAATTATTTATGGATTGTGTCTAAAATGTTATCTCCTCTATATCACCAACAAGAAAATAGGATACAAATTTCTTTGTTGGTACAGAAGCTGACATAAGTGTAATAAAATCTTTTCCGTGTAGATTTTGCCTGAGTCATACAAATTACAATATGAAAATGGAAGCAAGATTAAAATATACGGATAATAAATCGAGGAGTTTCGTTCCCTGAATAAAACTATTTCCTTTGACCCACGTGAAGGTACCCATATTCGAAGCAGGTTTGTTTTATCAAAAAACAAACTGTCAGTCAATATGAAGGCAGTTATGCTCATAGATAACATGACAGACATCACAATTACCAAAATTGGGTTTGATTTTGAATTGACTTGGATCAGCGACACAATTCTACATAATAGATGTACAAAATTCCTGTAAAATTCATTGTAATTACAAAATCGTTCCTACACACCATGCCAAGCAATATTTAAAGACAATAAGTCAACATGTGCACGCTGAAATAAGGCAATTGAACCCCAGAAAATTAACATAAAAGGTAGTTTCCAACACATGAATCAACTAATTCGCCAATCAAAGCCTGCCTAGTCCTCCCTTCTTCGCACATGTTCTAAGCAAAACAGCTCATATTCTGTGATTTTAGACGGCGAACACATAATTCGCCCATCCAAGATCGTCTGGTCATCACTACTTCACATGTTTTCTAAACAATATACTGAGATCGGCTTATATGCGGCGATTTTAGACGGCAAAATGCTGTCACAGCACCAGATAGATACCCTATACCACATATTCATGGTTTTACTTAAAGGGTAAAAAAATGTCAAAATTCAAACGGATTTAAAATAGCGGTTACAACACATTGTGAGTTTTACGAATTTAACACGATCTATTTTAGACTACGAAATGCAACACATACCTTTCAACGGTTCATTGATGGCGTATTTTGGTGTTTGTTCACATATACATAGTTTTGATTGCCAGCAAGAATGAAGAGAATCTCTAACGGGTTTTCTAAAGATTATCAAATTTTGGAGTATAATAAACATGGACAATTTTATCTTTGGAACACCAAAACTAATTTTTGGGATATGAAATAGACCAAAAAGGGTAACACCATTATCCACTAAAGTCGAATCGATAAAAAATTCCTCAAACAATCCTAGCACTTTATAGAACTTATTAACTATTATCGCTGTTTTATACTAAACCGACCCTCAATCCGTGTACCATTAAAAGTAACTAAAACACCTTCGATAAAATATGGTGAAAAGGCTAAACAGACCATTGTATTATTTACCAAGTTAAATTACATATTTGATCATTCAAACACTAAGTTGATAATGACAATGGTTTCAATTGACCATGTTGAAGGCGCAGCTATACATCAGGAAACAGTAAAAGATATCAAACCAATGTTTTTTCTGCAGAAATACTTGCTACACACAAAAAGAGTACCTTCTCTTGAGAACTATTAGCAACTGACTTTGCAATCAAATATTTTTGCCACTTACTAGAGATATCATTGTGTACGCGAATCATTAACTCTTTATGTATGCACCAAGCACAGACACACTGATCAAAAGATACCTAAAGAAATGTCACCGGGATTATATTTTTCAGATCATCTGAGAAATAAGACATGTATCCAGAAAAGGGAACATAGTAGAACAAACTTTACCAGATACTAAACTCACTTCAATAACTCACCAGTATTTGAAGAGAAGTCAAACGAAACTGTCACAACTTATGGATAATACATCTTCTACAGGCATGGTTGCATTAATTCAGCTGCGGAAATGAAACTTCTCAGTTGGCTACTATTTCTTGAAGAAGCCAAAGCGAATGCACGAGAGATGGACAATTTGCACAGGCGAATGGGGAAAGTACAACAGTAGGTGACATACGGCAAACGAATATAAGAAATTAGACACAATGTATACAATGCCAAAAGTATAAACAAGCACGCAAAAATCACACCTGATGCTTTCAATGTTCTTTATGATTGATTTCTCAACTTAAATATCGACATCGTATGGCCATTACCTCATTCACAAAGTTATAACTATATTTTAACCTTAGTTCATCTAGTCACCTATATGCCTATAAAGGATATCTCTGAGATGAGGTATTAGGATTATTTACATTATTCGGATTGTCATCCTCATCTTCACTGACATATTCACAACGTTTCTTCAAGTGACTGGAATTTCGAACCGAATCTTTTATTTCATCCACCGGGATAGATTATTCTCGTTCCACGTGCCATGCTTCTTCCAGCTATCTCAGTATCAGTTATTTCCCTTTAACTCAACTCTCCAAGTTTCTTATTTCACCACTGCTGGTACTGAACTCTCAACTCTTTGGTCTAGTCACTGGATCTAACCAACGTATTTTATCCACTGGGTGATCCTTGAGAACAAATGGCTCAGTGGATAAAATACGTTGGTTAGATCCAGTGACTAGACCTAGAGAGTTGTGAGTTCAATACCACGCTACAGCAGCGGTGAACCAAAAAATGTGGAGAGTTGAGTTAAAGAGTAATAACTAATACTGAGATATCCGGAAGAGGCATGGAACGTGGAACTAGAACAATCTACACTGGTGGATAGAATAAAGGGTTTGGTTCGAAATTCCAATCATCTGAAGAAGACCGGGGTGTACAACGGCCGAGACGTTGTGAATATGGCAATGAAGATGAGGATAACAGTCCAAATAATGTAAATAGTGTAAATAGCCTATAAAGGATGTTTATGTTGAATCAATATCTACAAACTAATTCGCTACCTGGTATATATATATTGATATATTTTCAGTAATCAAAGGTAGTTAGCAAATCTACACTCTTTCGGGAATTTAATCAATTACTTTGGGTCAAACATATCACAACCACTTCTTATCATGCATTTGGAAACGGTTTGTGTAAGCGATTTCATAAGAAATTATCACTGGTAACATAAATGAACCGAACCGACAATCTACAAGTCATTCTTATTCATTCAGGGTGTCAATAAAACTGACATGGGCTGCACACCAACCAAATTAGTATTCCGAACCTCACAAAGTTTTCTTGGATAATATTTTGAGGAAAATACAGATTTAATCCCAAGTACGACATTTATACAAGGGTTGAAAGAGAAAATATTATTTACAGTTTCAAGAAAGCAACACACAAAGCAACCACATTTACCAATATATTTGTATATCAGTATATTTCTCAGAATGCACGGTGTAAAAAAATATACCAAAGTTATGAGGGACATTACCAAGTTATAAGCAGAGCAGATAAGGTTTTTCAAAATAGAAAACACAAAAGCCGACACATTGGAAGTGTGATGCTGAGATCTCCGGAGGTTGATCAAGCAAAAAGAAAAAAGGAAGGAAGAGGAAAGAGTCTACTAACTGGATGGTAATTGTTGAAACTCGCAGGAAGATGAATTGAAAAGTTGAGAAGAAAATTAAAAATGAAATACGGTGAAAAAAAATCATATTTTGAAATAATTCCAAGGAGAATCGAACCCAAATTTAACTAAACGGAATTCAGTAAGATCGAGCAAAACCAAGACTACCCGTCCTTTCCCACTTCCCACCAATGAGAAAGAAACTATTAAGGTATCCACAAAGATGTTAGATAAAATAAAAACATATGCTGTCGATAAAGAGACCAGAGTAGTCGCCTAAATAACATTTATGATTCCTCTGGACAAAAGGACCAGGAAAGACCATCTATTTTGAATCAGCCACCCAGAAGAGAAATGTCACCACAGAGATAGGGATTCGTCACACCAGCCCTAGAAGCGGGCTGAGGTTAGCTGCTGAGAAAGTGAGAGAAAGAAGAGATTGGCACCGTCTGTATGGAGTGATGGTGCGAGGTGAGACGTGAAGGAAGTTGGAGTTTAGGGGTGGCTTGATTCCTCTGACCACTCTCAAAAAGGATCTAGACAACCCCAAATTTGGAAAATCATTTGAGTAAATGTATTTTTATATATGGAAATTTAGAAAAAGTTGATGCTTAGGGTAAAAGCCAACTGAACTTAGATTCTAGTCGCCCCAATCCCCACACTACTGATACTGGAATCCACATCGCTCACTGAGACCTCCTGATCAAGACCTTGTGTCAGCCCCGAAGACCAGAACATAGAAATTTAAGTTACTACTAACACAATCTGAAAACTCCAAGGAGGATCCTAGTGTCATTTTGATTATCACGGTAAATGGGAAGAAATAAAATCGCTGTATACAACAAATCATATATAAACCAAATCATTGTTACATTTTTAACCCGAGTTAATTCTTTATTCTTCTTTTTGGTGTATCCCCAGCTGTCGAACCGCTTTCACTTCAGTTTGCTTCATCAGTTTCTTCTCACCCTCTTAAGATAAAAAAGAAACACAACGTGGCAGATGAGTGAATGGTCGTGGAAAAAATGACCAGCTAAGTTGTGTGGAACCGAGCCTACCATCAACAACGATTCACGCGCTAACAAGTGAAGAGTCAGCTAAATGTTAACCACGGTGGTCTGAAGGAACTTGAAGACCAACACGGGGCATATTAGTGGCCGTTGACGAGGATCGACTCGTGGGGTGACATTATTGGTTACCGTTGACCAGGTCCGACGAGTGGGGTTACATAAATTTTGATAGTGTTGAAGTAGGCGCGTACTGAAATCATGTTGGCGGTCGCCAAATGTTGCAGGCATTGCTCCTCCGTTAGCAACATTATTTATACATGTGTTATGATGGGCCTTGCATGACTCCTGTTTTGTGGTTAGTAAAATATACAGATATAAATCATAACAACAAAATGAGGTATTTATACATAAATATATAAGGATTTATTATCGGAAGTTTTGGTTGTTTCAATAGATAAAAGTTCTCGTAATGTTATCATAACTATTAACCTCGTGTTCCCTACGGATTCGAAACCTATATTCAACTGAGGAACAAATATATATGAAGTGCTGAAAAGTCGATAGTGTTGCAGGTGGCGTGTCCATAAAACAATAAATAAAAATTAATTATAGTGTTAAAAATAATTATAACATAATTATAACAATTAAAATTATCATTAATTCATTCTAAACCAATGAGAATCGACCTAACTTTTCTCCTCTACTCACACAAACACGTGACATTCTCACTATCGGATAGGCGGTCAACACAGACAGGCCGTCAACACGTGCGTCAATGAAAATTTCAGCGCCTTTTCTTCTTTCAAACCATAATAGTAATATTTATCTCTTAGCACTCAACAAAATTTCGAGTTAAGAAAACCCTAGACACATCTTGTACTTTCCAACTAAATTATCTGGTCACTCGTTATACGCAACTATAAAAACATACAAGAAAGAATATATACAATTTACTTGTTTTTTTATCTTATCATTCTGTCGGATTTTGATCCATGTTTGATCTATACCTTTCTTAACAAAATTACTGCTCTCACAAACAAATGTACGCAACAGATTCATAAACTCAAAAGAAAATGGTTGAATACATCAGCACAGATACAATGACAATATTCTCCACACGTGACATATACTGACGTTATTTTCAGTTAGCAATATGAAAATAGCGTTTCTCTACATTCCAGTTGCTAGTAACATTCTGTTTTTGTTTTTATTAGTTACCTTGTTAAATTATATTAATTTCGTATTTTGCTTTGATAAAGTCCATATTGGACGGGAAAACTTCAATTGCAGTCAGTAGTGACGACGACTGTTGCGGAACTTACACGAAAACGTTGTCTATTCCATATTCGAGATAGAAATCACGGATATAGTTTTTTTTAATAGACACCGGAGCAGAAATAAGTGTTTTACCACCAGACCCAAAACAAAAATTAAAACCAGGACCTTAGAAACTCCTGGTGGTTAACGATACTAAAACTAACACATTTGATGAAAATCTGTGACCATTAACTTGGGTATGAGGCGAAATTTCCAATGGGTGTTCATCCGAGCAAATGTTATGGGTGCAGACTTCTTAGTTAATTTTAACTTATCAATCAACATGGCTACGCAATCTCATATTGACAACTTGTCTGAAATTTCAGTGAGAGGAAGTTGCTCTTGATACTAGTCAACAGGAATTAGTGCTGCCCTACCACATGCCATATAAAAGCATGAAAGAACTGCTACAAAAATATACAGAAATCACACATCCATTTAAGCACACTGGCAGTATCAAACCCCATGTTAAGCACCACATCAAAACAGGACCACCGGTACATTCTAAATCAGGACAATTGAAATCTGACAAGTACGAGATTGTTAAGGCAGAATTTCAACAAATGCTGCAGATGGGGATTATACGTCAATCAAAGAGTACATGATCATCACCACTGCACTGGGTCTCTTAACCAAACACAACAGCATGACGTCCATATAGCGATTTCTGTAGACTGACAACCCCAGATAGATACCCGCTTCCTCATATACTCGATTTTGCCGCCGGTCTCCAAGGTTCCCACATTTTCACAAAGTTAGATTTTGTAAAGGCTTATTATCAAGTACCAGTGGCTGAAGAGGATATTCACAAAACTATTATTACCACAACGCTTGGTTTATATGAGTCTTTACGGATACCTTTTGGATTGCGAAATGCGACTCAAACATTTCAACGTCTGATAGATGAAGTATTGTTTACGTCTACATTGATAACCTTTTAATCGCTAACAGAGATACGAAAAATTCACAAAATACATTTAGAACAAATCTTAAAGAGAATTTCACACTTTAGACTAAAGATTAATGCGCACAAGCGTATTTTTGGAGGAATGAAATGAATTTCCTTCGCCATGAAATCGACCGAGAAAGTATTTCAACTTTGTGAAATAAGGTAGAGGCAATCAAAAATTTCCCGTAACCACCTTCACTACTACAGTTGCGAAGATTTATAGGCCTTATAAATTATTACAAGCGATTTGCATCAAATTGCACTACTGTACTTTCACGCTGGAAATTTTCCTTGTGAACAAGAATAAAAGTATTAGATGGCAAGGTGATATAGTGGAAGCATTCAACAATGCTAAGACATCATTAGTCAACTTTGCTAAGCTTAATTACATCAAGAATTATGATAAAATTAAACTTACACTTACAACGACTGCTTCATCAACAGCAGTAGGTGCAGTTATATACCAAGTCTCAGAAGAACAAATCACACCCATACCTTCCTTTTCTGCTAAACTAAGTGTTGTATCTGAACACTCATTACACATATCTATAAAACACATGTCGGAGTTAGCTCATCCTTAATTTCCTAATTGTTCACTAGGGTGCGGTCTCCCTACACTATAAGTACTGGACCATTTCTTGCCTCGTTCTCTTTTGACTCATTTCAGCGGACACATTTAAAAATGTGATCTCTCGCAGAAATCTGCGTTTTGCCCACTTGTAGAAAAACGCCGTGAAACACACATACACGTACATACGAACTTTCACCAATATACAAACTCTTTACGTTCACACACAAACACAAATGTTGATGTCTTTGTCACTTGTAAATTTGTTGTTTAATACATATATTTGTTTATATATATATATATATATATATATATCGGTCTTGTTTGTTTTCTTTACATCTTCGGTTGGACTCAACTTGAGTCCGCATTGTTCTTGTAGTTGAACCTTCTAGCAGGAAATCAATGCAGATGTTCTTAATTTAACAACACTCAAACCCACACGGTCCTCTACACACACACCAGAAAGACTGTATACATTTTACTTATTCTTTAGCTTATCATTCTGTCATATTCCGATCTACATTTGACCCCAAAAACCCACAATTTTATTCAGTATTAGTGTCGTTCGAGTCTCCAACACCACATAACAATCAGATAATAATACTCGTTTTTTTTTTTTTGTTTCGACGGCTTGCTTGAGTAGTTTTGTATATATAAATGTAAAGGGCTATAATTATTTATAACTCTTCTACACAGGTTTTGACTTGAATATTTAATTAAAGAGAGTTTATGTGCACATACTTTTGCTTTACAAGTTGATCCTTTTATCATGATGTACAGTAAAGGATCAACAGTGCGAATAAGGGATCGACATTGACGAAACACTAAAAGAAAAATAGACCAAAATACGATTTGGGGGGGCAAATTTGGAAAAGGAACGGAAAAAGAATTTGCCAGCATAGTTGTCACATAAGCTCAACATACGATGGGGGTGATGAAAATTCTCCACCCAATCAAGAAAACATTTAAAACTATCCGATATTGTATTAGTTTACTGCAAAACTTCAGGTAGACGTCACCAACCAGAGGATCCATGTCAAACATGTCTGGGTCGGAAAACTATTAGGGCGGATTGCCATTGCAACCAGTGTTTCACCACTTTTAGAGGTTGCAACTCGGCTCGGAACAACAACGTTGTAGCTCCTGATAGATACAGGTGCTTCAGTAAATCAGGAAAAATGCCAACGGATTCTGCCTAAACCAAACACCCGCTCACCTCTCAGTCAACGGACAAGATATCCAATGTTATGGAGAAGCGTCTTTGACATAGAACTTCCAGGACTTCGCCGCTCATATAAATGAACTATGGTGGTAGCTGACACTGTCAATCCACTTTTAGTCGCCGGCTTTCTCGACGTTATGGGCTACTAGTGAACTGTAAAAACAGCAGACGAGTGAAGCCAATTACCAACAGGGTAAGCACGTCGAGGGACTCATACATCAGATAGTAATTGAATACGACGTTCTCCCAGAAAAATGTACGCCCTTTATTCTGGGACCTGCCAATTTTACTTACACCAAGAATGAAGACGCCTATTATACTACATTATCAAGATCTCTTTCTGATTTAAAAATACATTTCACCAGTCATGTCGGCAGGATGTGAGCACTAAGAAAGTAAAACACAAAATAAAACGTTGTCTTCTGTGCAGGGGCTCCGAGAATCACATCCGGCCCACAAAACAAATCCCCGCAAAAATCAAAAAATGCAATAGCCAACTGCCAAAAAATAATGATGTTTCTGGGAGCCTGCATCTGTTAAACTAAATATATAAAAACGGCATTCCTCGCCGATGATAGGCAGTTTGGTTTCAACATTTCGGCCTCATCACAGGTCCGTCAGACCATCAAACACTTCATCGGTGTCGATTTCAACTCTTAAGAAAGGCGCATGTCAAATTCCAGCAATGACACTTCACCAGGCCTCTCTTCTGGCACAAATTGTGACCTCGACCGACCAACCCCCAAAATCGGTCAACTCTCGACCCTACTAGCAACACCCTTACACCTAATCGCTTTTCTTACCAACGGCAACTAAGGGACCACATATGAACAATTTTTGTCGCCTTTCACACGACTATATATATTCTGATTTTTGATCAATACAGATTGCTGAAATTTTAATCCTTGTTTGTTCCTTTCCGTTGCAACCAAACGTTCGATATAACACATCTAATTCAGATGTAAAGTCTGATATACCATTGATACAAAAGATACTTCCCTATGCTAAAATGAGACAAAACTCTTAAGAAAGTTTTAAAGCTGCAAAGGAGAAATTTACAGCGATACTCCAAGCAGGAATTATAAGACAGTCAAAATCACATGGTTCCAAAATCCATACTTGGGCAGTAGTGAGCCTGTGGAGAATACAGAAATTTAAATGTGCTAAGCACGACAGATACCCAGTACCGAACATCAATAGTCTTTTCTCTAAATTAGGCAAGAAAATATTTTTCCCAAAATTGACCTTCTCCAAGCCTACTAACAAATGCCAATGAGAGAAGATATAGAGAAAACAACAGTGATAACACAGTTATGGCTTTTTTCAGTAAGTATATATATATATCTTGGTCCATGCAATATTTATATATATCTTGGTCTACAGCAATATTTCAAAGATCTAGGGATAATTATATTTCTCTAGGTTAACTGTGTTTTCATCTATGTGGACAATATTCTAGTCTTCTCCGAAACAGAAAAATAGCACTATGAGGATTTAAGACATGTACTGGAGATTTTACAAGAAAATAAACTAAAAATCTCACTGGACGGTTGTCAATCTTCAAGAAAGAAATTGAATTTTGGGGCCACCATATTGGTCCAGAAGGCTTAACATCCACAACCACGAAGGAACATGAAATAAATGAATTCCCTGAACAAATTCATTCAAAATCACTTCGGCGTTTCCTGGGAATCGTTAACTTCTATAGGAAACTTGCTCCAGGAGTAGCAGACATTCTTCTACCAGTCACTGAGCTGTTAAAAAGCACCCACAAAACAAGACCATACAGCACACCGATGCTCAAAAAAAGCCTTCTCGAGCATTAAAAATGCCCTAAACAAACTGACAGCACATCCTTACCCCGACCTAAATGTAACTCATTATTATCTGGTGTCAGATAGTTCCAACTAGGATGTCAGGGCAGTATTACATCAAATGATTGACAACAGACCGTCCCCTGTAGGGCTCTTCTCAAATAAACTTTCCGAAAATCAAACAAAATGGTCAACATTTGGACGGAAGTTACTAGCAGGTTACCAGGCAGTGTTATAATTCAAACCGAAGACAGACATGTCACTTTGTTCACTGACCATAAACTGCAAGGCATTAGCCTTCCACAAAACGACACCAATGAAATCAGATAAACAACAGAGATGCAAGTTGTTGATAACTGAATACGTGACAGATATCCTGTACATTCATGGGGAAGAAAACATTGTTGCAGACTGTCTCTTAAGATCAGAAAATGCAATGACAGCCGACCTTTGCGACATATCAGCTCTTGTTGGATAGCAAGAGTCTGACACAGAAATAAAGCCCTACATAGACAAACTGAAGGTCTACACTGTTGGCAACGAGATCATATTATGTGACATTTCCATGCCTTGCAGAAGACCATTCATTTCACAAGCATCGAGCAAACTGAAACTTTAAATTCCATACTACTAAGGAAACACGTACTTTCCACATATCCCGTAGTTTCAAAACTAAACCTACCGGTTAGAAGTTTACTTAGTTGGTGTGTATAGTGAGGTTTTTACCACTTTATTCCTAGCACACGGCTTTATTAAAATGAGACAAAGCTGTCTAGATTCCCGTTTTAAAACTTTAGTGAATGACTATAATTGTGACGCATTCAATAAAGATTATACGCACTAATAGTGGCTTGTGAAAATAGCTCGCTGTTACACCAAATTGTGATTATCCAAGTGAGGACCGATCATGAAAGTAATGATTTCGTGATGCTTCAATCTACCGTCACGTATGGTTTTTTGGGGAGTTCTTTCGCTACATTTCATCATGTTAGGATGAACTAAGATACTGTTCCATATAGACTATTAACTATCTAATTTTTTGCTGCTACTGGATGAACTTTGATTGTCTAGTTTCGGCGCTAAATTTCTTGTATCTACTTTTCCAATTAGCTCCAAAGAATAAACGAAGCGCTTTGAATGTGTAAGTATTTTATACTTTATTTGTTTCTTGTTTTACTTCAGACTTCAGTCATTTTCCCATCGACATGACATAGCTTCCCTCTGTCTTTTCTACATATATTTTATGACAATTGTTCTGATTAAGTTTCCTCCTTGGTGCATCGACTGTGCGAGTTTAAGCGTGCTACTAGATTGGCAAGTAGGTCTCACCGTTTTACTGTTGGACTAAGTAGATGCAATCGTTTGTTCTATTCTAATATTTTCTTTTCTCGCCTGTGGAACTCCCTTTCGATTTCTTGCTTCCCTGCCATCTTAAATTTAAAAACAAAAAACTTCAACACCAATCGCTATCTGTCATTCTGAATCTTGTTCTTTTATTTCGTTTCTTTTCACTTCTCATTAAAATCTTCTCATTCACTTTAACTCCCAGTAACCCCGCATATCCCAGTGACGTTATCGTCTTACGTGGGGTGAAATGATTAAAAAAAAGGCATTAAATATGAGTCAAATACTAATATTTAACACAACAACAGCCTTTTCCCAAGCATTACCAGTATGATAACTGTAAGAAAGCGCCATTAAAATCTATTAGTATTTTGCGAATCAGCTAGTGACGAATGAACGCAAAACAAATATGACGCGTCTGTCGATTCTGTAGAGAAATTATTCTTCTTTTCTGTTTTACCTTTTGAAAAAACAGAAAAAATAGCCTTGGTGTCGAGACCGTAAATTAAATAAGAGAGTTATATGTCAACAGAAAAAAATGATTGCGTTAGACTTTATTCAACAGAAAGATCAGGTGAAACATGAGCTTCTTAAAAAATGAAAGAAAAAAAAGCAAGCAATAAAAACACAAGAAATTTGTGATTTTGTAGAAAAAATGCTAAAATAAAGCCATACGGACATTTACTTTTTTCAATCAATATTTAGTAAGAATATCAGCAAAGATATCAAATTCTAGTTTTAAAAATTCAAATTCTAATTTTTATGCTTTGATTAAAAAACAGCAGACATAATTAACGTATCATGCCTATCTATTTATGTATCTGCTATTATTATTAATAATAATACAACTAAACAAATACATAGGAATTGCGACAATTTAACGTATTTTTGTTGTTTTTGCTTGAATATTGCAGATACTAACAATTTAAGAAAAATAGAAAGTCCAACAGGCAATGGGCTATTAATTTGAAAAAGAACACTATTTATTTATCCCGTAAATGTACAGACTAAATGACGGAATTCGTTCTTTGATTCTGCTAAGGCTTGAACATTTGTTTTCTTTCAACTGATTTCTTTTGTTTTTTATATCGAAACTTTACGCGAACATTCGCAACATTTCAGAATAATTTAGGTGTCAGTTGAAGTCAGGTGTTGAACCAGATTACCTTGCTGAATCAATCACATGCACTAAAAGGTTGAGCAGAAAACAGTTGAAATTTAGAAATTAAATTTAATTTTCGATAAATATGTTTTACTTCTCCTGAACAACGTTTCGATTTCTGTATCTGTGTTAGTGTAAAGATTTTGAACAATTGTGGAAAAACGGCTAGAATTCACCACCAGCAAGGGCATATAAAATTCACCACCAGCAAGGGCATATAAAATTCACCACCAGTGGATATAAAATTCACCACCAGCAAGGGCATAAAATTCAAATTCACCACCAGCAAGGGCATATAAAATTCACCACCAGCAAGGGCATATAAAATTCACCACCAGCAAGGGGCATATAAAATTCACCACCATATAAATTCACCACCAGCAAGGGCATATAAAATTCACCACCAGCAAGGCATATAAAATTCACCACCAGCAAGGGCATATAAAATTCACCACCAGCAAGGGCATATAAAATTCACCACCAGCAAGGGCATATAAAATTATAAAATTCACCACCAGCAAGGGCATATAAAATTCACCACCAGCAAGGGCATATAAAATTCACCACCAGCAAGGGCATATAAAATTCACCACCAGCAAGGGCATATAAAATTCACCACCAGCAAGGGCATATAAAATTCACCACCAGCAAGGGCATATAAAATTCACCACCAGCAAGGGCATATAAAATTCCACCAGCAAGGGCATATAAAATTCACCACCAGCAAGGGCATATAAAATTCACCACCAGCAAGGGCATATAAAATTCACCACCAGCAAGGGCATATAAAATTCACCACCAGCAAGGGCATATAAAATTCACCACCAGCAAGGGCATATAAAATTCACCACCAGCAAGGGCATATAAAATAGCTACAAGAAAGCAATGACGATGATGCTGCTGTGGCGGTATTGACGACCTAAATCAATTCGCGCATTTTTTACTTTACAAATGTGTAAGCAAACGAAAAACAAACAAGAGAAAAACACGAAAAACTATTTTTATAACAAAAACAATATTCATATTTATGTACGTAATGATATACAAGCATAATTAATAGGAGTTACTTCCATTTGACTGGAATTAAAATCTTTACTAAGGAAATATTTTTATCTGAGCTCATAGAAAATTGAATGAATTTGTCGCTCAAAATGTTCACCGTGAGAATTGAAATAATTCTGTAAAACTGAGAATATGTTGATAAACTTTTAGCTTGTAAAATCGGATTCCTACATTTGTTTTAAATCTCAAATTTGTGCAAGTTAAACACATAGACGCTCCTGTTGCGGGGCCGAGTAGGATGTCGCCCCCGCAAGGTTTTTAAATATACGATAAATGTGAACAGCCAAGACAATGACGGGACAAAGGCAAAGGTTTTGTTATGAACAAAAGTGTCGTTTTATTCACACATTTACATCGGTGTGGTCCGAAAACTGGTTAATCGACGAACGTAGCTGGTTCGGTCGATTGTAGCCAGTAGTTTAGGTTTGTTTAGGTTTGGTAAATAAACGTAGTTGGTTCGGTAGAATGTAGCTGGTCCGGTCGAATGTAGTTGGTCTGGCCTGGAATGTAGTTGGTCTGGCCTGGTAGTTTAGGATTGGTAGGTGAGCGTAGCTGGTCTGGTCGAAAGTAGCTGGTCTGGCCCGGTAGTTTAGGGATTGGTCGGCGAACGTAGTTGGTTCGGCCGAAATGCGAACGGGTCCCTAAACAGGGCCAAGGCAGACTAGTGATGCTACTTCACAGGGCGGATCGACCGCGGGAACGGGATCGCGCCAAAGTGTATCACCAGGCGAAGATGGAGTCCCTAAACAGGGCCAAGGCAGACCAGTGATGCTACTTCACGGGGCGGATCGACCGCGGAACGGGATCGCGCCAAAGTGTATCACCAGGCGAAGACGGGTCCCTAAACAGGGCAAAGGCAGACCAGTGATGCTACTTCACGGGGCGGATCGACCGCGGGAACGGGATCGCGCCAAAGTGTATCACCAGGCGAAGACGGAGTCCCTAAACAGGGCCAAGGCAGACCAGTGATGCTACTTCACGGGGCGGATCGACCGCGGGAACGGGATCGCGCCAAAGTGTATCACCAGGTCAGAGAGGTGTTACACCTTCCAGGGCGGATCGACCGTGGAGACGGGATCGCGCCGAAGAGTAACACTCTCGACAAAAGCACCGGAAGTTCACAAAGGTAGTGTACTACACTTTGATCCAGGCCCCCGGGCCGAGCTGCCTGGTTTGGGCGAAAAAAGTGTCTAAGGATATTTGCAAAGATTTGTTCAAGTACTCCCTGGCTAGAGGAGTAGAAGGCCGTAGATAATAAATTACTGTCTATGGTTGCCGATGGCTCAGCATAGTCAGATGCGTACTAGGTATGATTTGACATCAACGATATTGGACTAGCCGTCCGGTTTCTGGCATGTTGCTTGACCTAGATCTGCGAGATCGGGAGTTGTGAAGGTCAAGGTCGGCTTTGTAAGGAGCGGATAATCGGCGACCGCGACAAGGCCCTTCCCCAGAAAATTGATCGTATCAATTAATAATAATAATATTTACGAAGGTCTTTAGGAAAGTGACCCTCCTACCGGATCGGGTCTGCCGCACAGGAGTCGCTGGGGTGTCGTTTGATGTCTGCGGTGCTGCGTCTGATGGGTGCGCTGGAATAGCATTAGGGGCCGCAGAGCCGGGTTTGCGTCATACTGTCGCTTCTCCAGAAAAGCAGGCTTGGTCCGATCGATTGCGATGGTGTCGGTCGAGTTGGCGCGCTTGATCGTAAGGTGCTTGTCGGTGCGTCGAAGAACCTGAAAAGGACCTTGGTATGCCGGCGTGAGTGGTCGTCTCACGGCGTCGTTCCGTACGAAAACGAATTTGCAATCTCGCAAGTGTTGAGGGATGTACGAATTCACCGGTTGCTGTCGTGGAGTTGCATATTTAAGCCGGGCCATTTTGTGGCGGAGTTCCTCGACGAAAGGAGATGTTGGTTTTGAAAACGTCTGAAGGGAGTCGTCGAAGTATTCGCCGGGTAGCGCAAGAGGTGTACCGAAAACCAGTTCGGCGGGTGAACAACCTAAATCCTCCTTTACGGTGTTCCTCAATGCTAGGAGAATTAAAGGTAGGTCGTCCACCCAATTGATAGTGTCAGGTCTAGTGGCCAGGGGAGGTTTAAGGGACCGATGAAACCTCTCAACTAAGCCGTTGGCGCACGGATGATAAGCGGTAGTCTTTATGTGCTTGGCGCCAAGTAGGTTGGTAAACTCCCGAAAAGGGACGACTGGAACTGTGACCCCTGTCGGTCGTGATAACGTGGGGCGTGCCGAAAGTTCCAATCCACTCTTTCAGGATGGTCCTAGAGACTGTGTTAGCAGAAGTGTCTTTTATAGGTATGGCGGTCGGCCACCGCGAAAAACGATCCACAACCGTCAAAAAGATACTGGTAATCCTGACACATCGGAAGCGGTCCCCACTAAGTCGACATGTATGTGTGAGAACCGTGCATCGGGACTGCTGAAGGTGCCGACGGGGGATTTAGTGTGTCGGTGGACCTTACTTCTGGCACTCCATGCACGTGGAAACCCATTCTCGAATGTCCGCATTCATATTGGGCCAAACGAATCGGTCGGTAATAAGTTTGACCGTAGCTCGCTTACTTGGATGAGACAGCCCGTGGAAATGTTGGAATACCTGTCTCCGAAGTGTCGGTGGGATGTAGGGCCTAGGGCTTGCTAGGCTGGTGTCACAGTACAGGGTGTCGTCGCTGAAGGATGCAGGGAACTCCCGAAGCTTTAAAGAAGTATTCGAAAGGACGTCTTGCAGCGTGGGGTCGGATTTTTTGTTCAGCGGCTATGGAATCTTGACCCAAGACGCCGGTCTGAAGAGATTGAATTTCCGCTCGCGATAATGTGTCTGCGACGGCGTTGTCCTT
The DNA here is from genome assembly GCA_903632075.3 of Acanthosepion pharaonis. Taxonomy (NCBI): domain Eukaryota; kingdom Metazoa; phylum Mollusca; class Cephalopoda; order Sepiida; family Sepiidae; genus Acanthosepion; species Acanthosepion pharaonis. Next base: position 844,293 of record CAHIKZ030000520.1, on the reverse strand, counting down.
CCCCTTTATGTGACGAATATCGGTCGAGAACTGTGACAGGTAGTCGAGATGCCGGATCTCGCGAGCTGTATACTTGTCAGAGTTGTTACTCATCGCGGTTGTCAACGGTTTATGGTCGGTATAGATGGTAAAATCTCGACCTTCCAGTAAGTGCCTGAAATGCCTGACGGCCAGATAAATGGCCAGCAGCTCTCGGGAGAAGGTGCTATATTTTCTCTGGGCTGGCGAAAGCTTGGCTGAAAAAAGAATGCGATGGGTTCGCGTTGTGAGTTGAACTCTTGCTCAACCACCGCGCCCACACCAGCGTCGGATGCGTCGGTTGTCAGGAATAGTCGTGTCTCTGGATCGTCGTTGATATGCGAGAGCCTGGTATAATTCGCCAATGCAGCCTTCGCTGTATGGAATGCGTGCAGAGCATCTCCCTCCAAAGAGATGTCCTTGTTTCTTCTCTGCAGCAGGTTCGTCAGTGGCTGGAGGATGGTAGCGCAATTTGGTATGAACCGACGATAAAAATTGAGCATGCCGAGGAAACGTCGCAATTGCTTCATGGACGTCGGTGTAGGAAAGTCCCGGATCGAGCTGATCTTGTCTGGCAGAGGTGCTATGCCGTCTGCGTCGGTGCGGTGCCCGAAAAGTCAACGCTGGGCGCCCCGAAAACGCACTTGTCCAGGTTCAACTTCAGGCCGTAGTGCGAGTCGCTGGAAGACTTCTCGCAGGTGTTGTCTGTGAGAATCGGCGTCTGTACTGGCCGCCAAGATGTCGTCGATATAGGCGTATACATGCGGAAGTCCGCGCAGGACTTCGTCTATGAGTCGTTGGAAGGTCTGTGCAGCGTTACGTAGACCGAACGGCATTTTAGAAATTCGTATAGGCCAAACGGTGTTGTGACTGCCGTTTTTGGGACGTCTTCCGCAGCGACGGGGATCTGGTGGTATGCCTTTGTCAGGTCGATTTTCGAGAAGATGCGAGCCCCCATCAATCCGGATGCAAAATCATGGATATGAGGGACAGGATATCGGTCTGGTACGGTCGATGCATTCAATTTCCATTAGTCGACGCATATCCGAAATTCTTCACCACCAGGTTTAGGCACTAAGTGTAGTGGCGAGGCATAAGGGCTATCGGAAGGACGAATGATGCCATCACTGAGCATTTTGTCGAATTGCTCCTTGGCGTACGCCAGTTTGTGCGGAGCGAGTCGTCGCGGATGGGAGTGTGCGGGAGGACCTCGGGTTCTGATGTGGTGCTGAGTCTGATGGTCACCTGAAGCCGTTACTTGGGTGGCAGCGTTATATCCGTGAACTGCGTCAGGAGATCTAAGTACTCGCGACCATGGCATGTTGCGACGCTGATTCCTGTGGAGCCTTGACGTGTAGGGGGCACCTAAGACACGGAGATTCGTCGTCGTATCGGACAGAGTCCTAGGGTTCATATGGACCGCCAGTGCGTAATGCGCCAGGAAATCCGCGCCGAGGATGGGTAACTTCACGTTGGCCACGGTAAATGTCCAAGTGAAATCGCGTCGCATGCCGATATTCAAAGTAAGGGTCCTTTCTCCGTACGTGTCTATCGCGGAACCATTCGCTGCTCGTAGTTTGATCAGGGTGGGCTTAGCGGTGTGGTCGTTCTGAAGGGGTACCACGCTGATGGCCGCACACCTGTGTCCACCAGGAATTTCAACTTGTTCCGTCGATCCCAAACGTAAAATAGACGACATTGCGTGTTGGCACCGGAAGAGTTAGTCGTCGCGACTCTCCGGTTTATTCGTTTCCCCCAGGCCGACGGGTGTGTACAGGGAGGTTTACAATTCCTGGCCTCATCGCCGAATGTGCGATGAAACCAACAAACACCCTGGTCGCTTCGCCGTTCTCGGCTGGGGTTCGTCTCCGTCGAGATGGGGTCGATGTCCTCGTCCGCAGGCGCAGGGAGATCTGGAGCTCCCGAATTTGCCGTTGAAGGTCGGCCAACGCCCGTTCCGTTTTACTAGGCTCGTAGCGTTCGTGCTTCGCTATGTCGGGGGCGCGAACAGCGTTAACGCTAATGGTCGAACTGTGCAAAAACAAGATCAGCAGATTCTGCCAAATCGTCCAGAGGCGTGGCTCTCGTCATTGGTGCGATGATTTGTGCAACAGATTTAAACAAATGCTCCAGCCATAAACCTCGAAGAACCTTTTCTGATACGTTGTGCTTTCCCAGCTGGTTCCTCATATATCTGAGAAGCTGGGATGGCGTTTTTGTCGCCTCTAGTGACGTTCCGCAGTATCTCTTGGATCATATCTTCCTCGGAACGTCCGGTTCGCTTGAGGATTGCTTCCTTTAAGTGATCGTACGGTTCATGCTCGCGCAAATCGGAGAGGACATCAGAAATTTCGTCCATCATATCAGATGGGAGTTTCTGCATTACATTCGCGAATCTGGCTCGCTGTGAAGTAATGCGTAGCATTGAAAAGATGGATTCCACCTGCAAGAACCAGTTCTTGGCATTATGGTGGTATGCAGGCAGAGGTATGATCGCAGCCGTCATGTCAAAGAATCACTTTTAGCCGACTCCATCATCGCTTAGCTGTCTCACGTCAGGAAGTCACCACTTGTTGCGGGGCCGAGTAGGATGTCGCCCCGCAAGGTTTTTAAATATACGATAAATGTGAACAGCCAAGACAATGACGGGACAAAGGCAAAGGTTTTTGTTATGAACAAAAGTGTCGTTTTTATTCACACATTTACATCGGTGTGGTCCGAAAACTGGTTAATCGACGAACGTAGCTGGTTCGGTCGATTGTAGCTGGTAGTTTAGGTTTGGTAGGCGAACGTAGTTGGTTCGGTAGAATGTAGCTGGTCCGGTCGAATGTAGTTGGTCTGGCCGAATGTAGTTGGTCTGGCCTGGTAGTTTAGGATTGGTAGGTGAGCGTAGCTGGTCTGGTCGAAAGTAGCTGGTCTGGCCCGGTAGTTTAGGATTGGTCGGCGAACGTAGTTGGTTCGGCCGAAATGCGAACGGGTCCCTAAACAGGGCCAAAGGCAGACTAGTGATGCTACTTCACAGGGCGGATCGACCGCGGGAACGGGATCGCGCCAAAGTGTATCACCAGGCGAAGATGGGTCCCTAAACAGGGCCAAGGCAGACCAGTGATGCTACTTCACGGGGCGGATCGACCGCGGGAACAGGATCGCGCCAAAGTGTATCACCAGGCGAAGACGGGTCCTAAAACAGGGCCAAAGGCAGACCAGTGATGCTACTTCACGGGCGGATCGACCGCGGGAACGGGATCGCGCCAAAGTGTATCACCAGGCGAGGTAGGTCAGAGGTGTTACACCTTCCAGGGCGGATCGACCGTGGAGACGGGATCGCGCCGAAGAGTAACACTCTCGACAAAAAAGCACCGGAAGTTCACAAAGGTGATGTACTACACTTTGATCCAGGCCTCCGGGCCGAGCTGCCTAGTTTGGGCGAAAAAAAGTGTCTAAGGATATTTGCAAAGATTTGTTCAAGTACTCCCTGGCTAGAGGAGTAGAAGGCCGTAGATAATAAATTATAGTCTATGGTTGCCGATGTTTAGAATGGCTCAGCATAGTCAGATGCGTACTAGGTATGGTTTGACATCAACGATATTGGACTAGCCGTCCGGTTTCTGGCCTGTTGCTTGACCTAGATCTGCGAGATCGAGAGTTGTGAAGGTCAAGGTCGGCTTTGTAAGGAGCGGATAATCGGCGACCGCGACACTCCCAACCAAGTATAACAACTGATGCATTCTGATTGGTTGAAAAATATTAATTAGGTGTCGTCAACTACGTCCGAAGGCACCGACCCAAATTTTGACGTCGAGTTGACGCCACAAAATGTAAACATGTTCACGATCCCCCACGTGACCAAGAGAACTAATAAAAACGAAACTTCGACGCGACTTGGTCAGTGGGCACTTAAAATACAGAACTCATTCACTTGACTTCATTGGAAATCGACACAACAACAAAGGAGACGAACCAAATTCTTCAACGCCACAACGAACCTTGTCACAAATTCCAGGCTTAACGTTAATTATTTAAAAATTAACATAAACCCAGCTTGCGAAAGAACGCTCACTCCAACAAAATATATTATTCCACAACAAACATCTCCGGTAAAAGAGTGACAACTCTGTACAAATCACAGTGAGTCAAGAACAACACTTTTTTTGTAATTTAATACAAAAAACAACTGTTTAATTTTCCTACAACGACAAATATACTTAAGCACACCTCACTTTCATACATACAGATCAGCAACTTAAGTTTTTTCAATATAACACAAAATCAAGAACTCTAAAGTGTTTTAACAACTTTAGCATCATATATTTTGTATTTGTTGTTTTATAAAAAATATTTATTGTTGAACAAATTCTTCTACTCGATTATTTCTCTTGTTGTTGTTGTCTTCGTTACATAGTAAAAATAGTAGAGAGTTTTATTTGTATTTATAACCAATACAGATTGGCTAACCCACTATAAGCTTCAGAAGAGTTGAAGGAGTGAATGTTCCGTAATGTTTAATTAGTTTTTGTTGCTTGTAGTTGAGTATTCGTAAATGTTAATGTTCGTAATGTTTGCTATTAAGTTTCCGTATGTACGTATATGTGTGCGTGTGTGTGAATATGTTTTCATAGCGTCCGTCCGAAAGGGGTCGGAACATGATTTCTTAAACAGCTACATTTTAGTAAGCGAGAGAAACCAAAAATAGAAAGAAAGAACTTGTGTCACAGTATTTATAATAAACGTAATCACATGATCGGTTCCGTAAAGCATTTCTGATTTTGGGCGGAAAAATGGTTTTGAATAATGCGTAGGCGTTGTAGGGACGTAGGCGAGAACATGATTTTAATATTAACTGACTAATGAGAAGTCAGTTCGACAGTATTTACAAATTTAAACACATGGAACAGTCTTGAGTAATGTTAAGCTCCTTAACCTTTGTTTTCAGTCTTTTCCTCGCTTTGATATGATCTGCCTGTAGTGAACAAAACAAGATCTAGATTTAAAATTCAAATACTAAGCACTGACTCATTGATATTGTTAGAAATTTAAAAAAAAAAAACGAATTTACATACTTTGCTTAACACACACGCAAAAGCGAATCCAAAACAAAACTCGTAAAATTTCACACGTTGATGCGAAATGTTTTTCGGCCAATAAAAAACTAGGAAACATTTAAAAATAAAATTCAAATCATCTTCAATTCTCAGAAACAAATTCTTTCACGGACCTTTTCGCGGGCCTACGCAAAAATTTGTTCATCGTCCAATGAAAAGGCCTGAATCATATCCGGGAGTGAATTCCCAAATGACTTTTTGAAGCCCCACAAACAAAATAAAAAATGGGCAAGTTCGCTTGTCACCAGAGAGGAGGAGACGAGCGTATTAACACCTCCCTTGACAAACGTCAAGCGACCGTTATTATTCTCCCTCACCTCTTTTATACTTGATAAACTAAAGGAACATTTAAGACTGAGCGCTTACTTCAAAGAAACCTTTAAAAATATGTGCTTTCAAAAAAAAAATAAATAAAAAATAACCCTCTTCTTTCTTGCGTAGGGTCACATACAAAACGGGAAGCGTTCTTTCCCCAGCCGGTCAGTACGTGGCACATTTCTTTGTTCAGTAATGTAGACATTTGGACTCTGTTGTTAACGAAAAGCATACCCTTTTCCACAGCCAAACTTTACTTATTATTATACTATTTTATGTAATAAATATTTCATAAAATTTTAGCCTGTTATGTATTCGCTATCATTCTGTATCGTTTTGTTGAAAACATTTTTGATGGTATAGATATACATACCATTTCACCGGAATATTCAATTATTTCTCACCGAGATCGTTTTAACTGATAATATCCTGGGCTCGAAGAAAATCTTTTTTTTTTTTTATTTCTGGTCTATAGACGACATAATGATAAAATCTTCCACCTTAGGACTCTTTCAATCAAAACTTTGGATGTTAATTCCCATACCGACAATCGCATTCATCGGCGTTTGCGTTGAGTTTAATAAGTTTACACAGTTCGTGTTAATGTTTTCATTGATACAAACATTATATTAGGAACACATAAAACATGAAATAAACATGAGGGAATAACAGACTTATTATATAACAAATGATAAAACCCAACGGTCACAGACAAGTCATGATTTTCGTAACAGTAGCAATCAGACCGATAACGCACATTCTTCTATCAAATGAAAATAATCTCTATTTATTCCCGAAGCCCAAGGCTTGGTGATTATTAAGTCGATGAAAAGAACAGTTTTTTTTTTTGAACATAGCATCCATTGGCCGTAATAATAAAAGAAGCATAATGTATTCCTCTTTGAACATGGCGGCAAATTTACAGAAAACAAATGTATAAAAGTTTGTAAGCCCGTTAGACGACTGATTCTCGTGCAAACGTGTGCACAGATTTAATTTGAATTCATTTAATTAGCTTTCCATCTCAAAGGAATTAGTTGTTTACACGATTATCTACAAACATATTCCCAGTCGCCGGCCCATGGCGACCCAAAATCAATCGAAAACAAATTGAATTATGAACATAAAATATCAATGAATGAAACAGTAAAGACAAAGTATAAGACATCTTGGAAACTAAATGCAAAAATACGAAATTATCAACAAATATAAACTCGATATTCTGTTTCTGATGATAGAATAATGCTAGAATTAATTGAATGAGAATCATGGTAGTTACAAAAAAAAAAAAAAAATCAAGTCTAAAAATAAACCCATTTCCCATTATTCAAAAATAAGAAACCGGAAAGGACTCACTCAGCTGACCACGATCCCAAAATTCCAAACAAAAGCTCTCCCACTTTTCATAACATGGCTTTGCTGGGATCGGACGTCAACGTTTGACTTCGTGAACCAGTAAACTCGGACATGAAATCAAGATGGAAACAGTGAGTGCAGTCTCTTATCATGCCTTCACCTAAATTCACTCCTCTACTTACAGGTTATTGCTAGCAATCAAAGAAGAAAACCTTCAGTCTTTTTGTAAATTCCTGCTGTAATGACCAAGTACAAACTCTTATACATACACCAACAGACTTTCACAAGAGGAGAGAATACAATGAAAATACCACGTTCAGGTAGAGAATAATAAATTAAGGTTAGGAATTAGGGAGAGGGAAAAAATTTCCTAAATAAAAGAAGCAGCCACAGGCTTCTGGAAATATATCGTATTTCTGAAATATATATTTGATAAAGTCAGTTGACGGCCACAAATCCACCAAAAAAAAAAAAAAAAAATGAAAAATAAAAAGGATGTAGCGGTACTTTTTCATTGACCCGTGGATTGACGAATCAACAATTAGCGAGGTGAGATTTCTCGGTAAAAGGGAGTTTCTCTGTCCCTTCCAATCATTTAGTAAGAATTTTCGCGTCAAGAACTTGTGGGTCTGTAAGTGTTAGAATTGGGAAGTCTCTCTTACTAACTTCCCCCTTTATGTCACTTACAAGTAATCAGCTGATTTTCCCCATTGGAAACAATAAAAGTAGACGATAGAGAACATATGCGTTGTGCTATTTAAGACTACTAAAAGAAACCTTTCTCCGAGTGAAAAACAGTTAATTTTATTTGAGACAGAGGCATTGCGAGTTTGGGGTATTGGCCTGAAGAAATTAACGTAGCGACATAGCCGGCAAGACCCACTACAGAATTAACCACTGCAGTTACCAAATACCAGTTCGAACCACTTACTTAATTATATATGATGTCGTGACTATGTTACATTATTACTTTTCTGCGTTGTGAGATCTTAACATGCCATGAGATAATTACTTTATACACTTGATACTCCCGCCACAGAAGCCTTATGTTGTTTTGACCACTTTTTCGGTCGACTTGCCTCGTCAGTCATGTATCGAAAGATACATGATCGCCTAAGCGTACTTCACGCATGGCACATAACTAACTATTCCTCAGGCTTTCTTCAGTTATTTCGTATCCAATAATAATGGAAGAGAATCCCTTGTCTCTTAAAAAAAAGTTTACTAACTTCTGACACTATTCTATTACCTTACGAGTTTTCTCTTTCTCCCCCGTCCACCAATAGACAACTGCACGAATACCGCCACAGTTATTGTCCCTGCATATATATATGCACTTGCAGGATTACCGCCCCTGGTTTAAAATTACAGACGACACGGTTTTCGAAAGCTTCGCTCTTTTTTCGCTGACTACGAGAATGACAACACAATAAATTTCCCTAAGTTCAACTGAGGATTGTGTATAAACATTTAATATTTTTAGTAGTTCTTCTTTTTTTGTATAAATATTCCGATTTTCTGTCAATAAGTTTTTGTTAATATAATTTAGAAGAGACCAGTCATATAGTGGGGAAGTAGAACGCAGAATGCGCTTTGCAGGACACTGCTGGCAAGCAAAACAGTAACTTGTGAGTGATTTATTGCTCTGGGCACCTAGCCATGGCGCAAAACGGGTTGGTCGACCAGCAACCACCTACATTGGCCAACTATGCAATGACATGGGATGCCACTCTAATGGCCTTGCGACCGTGGTGGTTAGCGTGATAGAGTCATGAATGTCCGAGCTAGCTCGAGCGAATAAAAATATATTTTATGATTATTCGTTTCGAATTCTATGCCTTGTTTTTATATTCTAATGAGAATAGTTTTATTAAACTGCTATCAAATGTCGTTCATTTAATTACAACTTTGTCCTTATTTATCATGTCTTTAAATTATTATATACAAAAAAGTCAATTCGTTAAGTAGTAAAAATGATCATTTATTCCGTCCTACGACACGACAAAAGTGTAATTATTACACTTTTGACCAGTTGCCTTCTCCACTGTGTAGGAGGGGGTGGGGTTATGCCTCTAGATAAATAATTATCCCTACACATTTATACAAAGAAAATTACTTGTAGAAAATGAGGAACAGTTAGACGGGGAAATGGAAAAAAAAGTATTATTCATTATCTGGTTGACAATGGTTGTTATGTGGTGTTAAACTTACAAGAGACGATAATACTCATTAGACGAAGTAAAACAAAGCATATCACTAAAGTTATTTGAGTTAATAGTCCCTTTCAGCTCCCCTACAATTGGTGACAACTTGACGCCAAACGCAAATGCCCTTGTAGTGGACCGTGGCTGTGATGTTGTTGAGTAGACGTAGAAGAAACACATGTGGGTTCAGATTTTCCTGCTAGCCGGTCCAACTACATGAGAAAGGTTGGACTTTTAATTAAGTCCAAAGAAGGCAAAGAAAACACAAGACCGATAGTATATGTATACAAATATATATATTAATAACAAGTTACATGGAAACAGTTACAAAGGACAAAGTGTGTGTGTGTGTGTGAATATTCTGTAAGTGTGTGTGTGTGTATTGTGCTTAGCGCGTTCCCAGCATTTTGAGAAACGCTATCCCTTGTTAGCGCCTACATTACGAGGTTGTAAGCTGAAAGCCAGAGGAAAAAAAGAGATTTACCTCCAGGTGTCGACACGAAGGCCTGAAAGAGAAAGAGGCGAAGGGCCAGCGGCTATTTATAGCAGCGAAGAGCGACCCCTGGTGAAAGGGTTAACGAACTAAAAGGAGGAGTTAACTCCAACGAGACCTCTGGTGAAAGGGTTAACGAACTAAAGGAGAAGTTAACTCCGACACCCTTCTGAAAGAACATTAACAATTTTTACACTGGAGACTACAGAGAACTGATAAATTATATTGAGTTTTGAGAACTCACAATAGCGACTCATATCTACCCTTGTTCTTTTCCTAACCCCTATTTTTGTCTCGCAGTCGCAGACAGGTATGCCAAGCCCCCACCCACTAAAATCCAACAGGCAGTTTTTATACTGCTCGGCCGAAATCGTTCACTCTACTTAGCCCTTTCTTTCACTCGCTAGGGCCGAGACAGCACTCTCTTCAACCAGCACGCACCAATGTGCCATGCCACTTGGAAAAATTTTAAACATTTTTAAGAACATTAACAACACTAAAATAGAACAACTCAAATCTCACTGAAGCTTTACTAACGACTTTAAATTTACCCGCTTATAACGCTAACAACATAAAGTGGTAGTATATACAAATACAGGCGATTTTTAACGCCCAAAATATTCTTTCACAAAGAGCATGTCATAAACTGCCAACGGAAGTGGTTGAAGAGGTTACGGGCTTACTAGAAACCATAACCAAAGAAAAACGTTGAAAATCGCCATAATTAAACGGGTGGAAAGTCCAACGAAACTGCATGATTTGTTTAACAGCGTGGAACTGGGAGACATAAAATCCCTTTCCAAATACTTAGACATATGAAGGGTCTTTTAGGACCTAACTTCATGGCAGAAAATATTTTTCGAAAGTTATGGCTAGACAAACTGCCTAATACAATGACGCAAATATTAACGCCTTTGATGAAAGACACAGAGGTTGACATGTCGGAGTTAACTCCTCCTAACTTTCTAATTTTCCAAACTGTTACTAGGGGACGCTCTCCAGTTTTATATGTACTTGGCGATATCTTTTTCTTGCTCTCTTTCTCCTTACTTTTCAGCTGAGTTGATATGTAAATCTCACGTAGAGATTTGCGTTTTTCTGTTTGGGGAAATGTCATGAACAATACATACACACACACGCACGCACGTACGTATGCACATTCACTCACACATACTTTAGAACACAAACTTTCCACATTAATTCGTACGCGCACATTATTGTCTTTGTAACTTGTAACCTTTTTGCTTGTTAATACATTAAGATTTGTCTGTACATATATGTGGGTTATTGTTGTTTCTTCACATTATTTTGGTGAACGCAATCTCCGAGTCCGCCATGTTTGCTGTGGGCTATTTCAGGAGACACACGTGTTTATCTCACAACGTGTACACACTGGTCCGCAACAAACTGTCCACTGCATTCATGTAGGTCTGAAAGGCAGGAATATAAACGTCGTACACACACCCACGTGGCCTACTAACAAGCAATGCGAAAAATTATAAACACGGTTGCAGGTTTAGCTAAAAAATGCAGTCCTATTTGAGTATACAGCAACAGAGGGCTGCACGCCAAACAAGCCGAATTTCAGACGAAGGAGCACCAGTAGAAGTTTTAGCAGAAAGAAGAAGACGCAAGTACGACATATGTTGCTATCCATGTAAATTTGGTACAGAAGCAAGACGATGTCTGAAACATTGTCCTTTTAATGACAATAATACACAGAAAAACTTCAATTGCAGCCAGTAGTGACGATGATTGCTGCTGGACTTTCACGAAAATGTTGTCAGTTCTATATTCGGGATAGGAATCATGAATATATTTTTTAATAGACACCGGAGCAGAAATAAGTGTTTTACCACCAGAACAAAAAAAAAAAAAAATAAATAAATAAAAACCAGGACCTTACAAACTAAAAGCAGTTAACTGTACTAAAACTGACACCTTTAGCAAAAAGCTGTGCCCACCAACCTGGGTATGAAACGAGATTTCCTATGAGTGTACTAGGTACAGTCTTCTTGTCTAATTTCAACTTATCAGTCAACATGGCTGCTCAATCTCTTGTTGACAACTTATGTGAACTTTCAGTGAGATGAATTTGCTCTGATACCAATCAACTGGAATTAGTGTTGCCCTACTACAAGATAAAAAAAATTCAAAGTATTGTTATAAAAATACGCAGAAATTACACAGCCGTTTAAGGCTGTGTAATTTCTGCGTATTTTTATAACAATGCTTTGATTTGAGGGACTGTATCAAACACCATGCTAAACACCACATCAAAACAACAGGACCACCGGTACATTCTACACCAAGACGATTGAAACCTGACAAGTACAAGATTGCCAAGGCAGATTTTCAACAAATGCTGCAGATGGGAATTATACGCCCATCAAAGAATGCCTGATCATCACTATTGCACATGGTCCCTAAACCAACCACAACAGCATGGCGTTCATGATTGAATGCTATTACAACTCCAGATAGATATCCGATTCCTCATATACACAATTTTATCATCAGTTTCTAAGGTTTTCACATTTTCACAAAGATAGATCTTGTACAGGCTTATTATCAAGTACAAGTGGATGAAAAGGACATTCACAAAACTGCTATGACCACACTGTTTAGGTTATATGAGTTTGTACATGTGTGGCTCAAACATTTCAACACCTGATAGACAAAGTGTTCAGAGGCTTACCTTTTCTTTACACCTACATAGATGATATTTTAATTGCCAGCAGAGATATGGAAGAAAGCAAAATACATTTAGAACAAACCTTCCAGAGAATTTCAAACTTTGGATTATAAATTAATGTGCACAAATATATTTTTGGAGAACCCAAGCCGAATTTTCTCAGCCATGAAATTGACCAATAAAGTATTTCACCATCGCCAGATAAGATAGATGCAATCTAAAATTTCCTGTAACCAACTTCACTATGACACTTGTGAAGATTTATAGGCTTTATAAATTATTACAGGCGATTTGTACAAAATTGCTCTACTTCACTTTAACCTTTGAAAATTTTACTTGCGAACAAGAATAAAAGTATTACATTGCAAGGTAAGACACTGGAAGCATTCAACAATGTTAAGACATCATTAGCCAACTTTGCTAAGCTTAATTACGTGAAGGATGATTCATAAAATTAAACTTACCCTTACAACAGATGCTTCATCAATTTCAGTAAGTGCAATTATATACCAAGTCTCAGAAGGATAAATCACACCTATATCTTTCATTTCTGCTAAATTAAGCAAGGCACAAACCAGGTACCGCACATACACAAGGGAAATGTTAACAATATACCTTTCAATTAAGCATTTTCAGCACCCCCTTGAAGGTTATATACACAGACCACAAATCATTGATCCTTGCATTGCATAACACACACTGATAAATATAGTCCAGGAAAAATTATACACTGGGATTATATTTCCCAATTTTTTTCAGACATCAAACATCTGTCAGGTCAAGAAAATATAGTGGCAGACACACTGTCACATGCTACAAATTCATCTTAAAATTTCCATTCTTTGAATTACAAATTAATTGCAAAAGAGCAAACTACTGGTATGGACGTGGTATTAGAGACACAATAATACTGAGTAAATTGTATATAGTCTTTCTTGTATGTTTTTTTTATAATGTGTGTAGTGACTATCCAGATAAATTAGTTCGAGAAAAAAATGTTTGAAGTTTTCTGACCTTGAATTTTAGTTAGGAATGTTAAAAAGGTATAAATATTATCATTGTGGCCTGAAAAGAAAGGAAGCTGAAATTTTGGTCAATGCTCATGTTGACTGCTTTTCCAATATTGAAGGTGTCAAGTATTTGTGTGTGATAGAGAAGAATGGGTTTGATTTTCATTGGTTTAGAAAGGGTGAATCATATTAATGATATTATTATTATTATAATTATTTGTGATAGCATAATTTTTATTTATTTTTTAATGGACATCACAAATGTTTATAATTCAAAGTTTTACTTCTCTTAGACTGGTTGCTACACAAGGCTGGAGAAAACAGTCTACTCTGCTATTTTACTCAGCTGTGGGAGTGACAAAAAAGAAATGGATTCATGCCTTCATTAAGAGCATTTGTGCAAAAGTGAACACAACTAGGCGGGAACTTGAACTCGCTGATAACAGTTACACTATCTGAATTTACTCTTTAACATTTGAAATAAGAACACATACAGATATATAAGGTATTGTAAAGATGATAATGGAGTGGTTTCTCATTACTTTCTCTGCTGTTTTGAATGCAGAGTAGTCCCTTAGACTGGCAGTTATGCAAGGCTAGAGAGTCCAGTTTACTATTTTGTTCTAACTAGTTAGATTGGCAGGAGGAGGGGGAGATGCATTCATGTATTTCTATAATTATGAGGATTAATTTAGGTGAATTACACTCAGCCTTATTATGTCAGTATCCTGATAATAATCACTCCTGGTTGTTTACTTTAAGGCTGTTCATATTTAAAACATCAACAATCATATGAACAAAAAAGTATCACTACTCCATTTTTTGATGACATATATCCTTAGCACAAATTTTAAAAAATGGTTGTGTGTTCAATATATAATGTTTGGACAATGTGGTGTATATTCACAACAAAACTAGATACATTGACAAGGATTGAGCTTATAATGAAGCATATACCCTCATGAAATTGTGTAACCTGTAGCATTACAAAATTTTATTGTCAGCCCTTGAATTGGCTATAATTTATATGCATGTCAAAGGGTAAGAAATGCATCACATAACACTCTGGCAAGAGACATGAAATGTAAATTGCCTCACTAGTTGAAGTAAATTTAATCAGAATGATGTCTACCCATGTCTCTATTTCCTCTCATTTTATATGTTGAGACAAAATCACTGATGCATGGCATTTGCCAAATTAACTATCAACCTTAATTCACTTCTTTTTTTCCTTATCTGCTAATATGCATTTAGTTTGCTGCATAAACAAACTATTGTCACATTCACATTTCATAAATATTGAAGATAAATTGTTAACTGTCAAACATACATTTTTTTATTGCTATTTTTTAATAGTTTCCATTTTACTGTGGGTGTTTTATTAGTTTCTTTTAAATGCTAAAAGAAACATTTAAAGGAAACTAATAAAACACTCACAGTAAAATGGAAACTAATAAAAAAAATGAGAACATGTAGATCTTTAAATGACCCACGTTCTTTGTGCCTACATGAAAAGTTATATATAATTAAATTTCTGAAAAATAAAGATTTATTAAATCAAAGAAATGAAATTATAGTTTTTTGTATACATTGTATTATATTTTCATTAAAAAATAATTAATAATAAAAAAAATTGAATCTCTTTCCCCTGCCAACTTAAGCTATATAATAATTTAGCTTATACAAAAAGAGTAAATCATTTTTTCGAAAGTTATTCAGCATTGCTTGAAAATGAAATTAAACTTTAAATTATAAGTTTAATTTAAGATTTAGGTTTCGAAACATGTTATTTCTGTGTCGTGATGAAAACATTTTTTATACAATAATTATAATATATATATATAAATATGTATATATGTAATTATAATATATATATATATATATATATATATATATATATATATATATATATATATATATATAAATATGTATATTTAGGCGTAACCTTTCTTTAAAACCTCTTTTTCTTAAATATGGCAGACAAGGAAAATTTGATTAATTTTTTATTTAGTTTTTTTCAGCATTCTTCTGTTTTTCTGTTTGGTGGGTGTACAAAAATTTTCCATAATTTCTAAAGAAGTGGCTGAAAGTGGTGGGGACAGTGGACATTATAGAAAATTTCTGCACTCCCTTACTCCCATCAAACAGAAAAATGTAAGAATGCTGATAAAATTAAATAAAAAATTAATTAAATTTTCTTTGTCTGCCATATTTAACAAAAGATATATATGTCATTGTTTGTTTTCTCCTATGAATATAAGTGTTACTATATCGTGGGGTATAGTAAAACTTATGTTGGAATGGTTAGGCTATCTCTACGTTTAGGTTTATCTCTACCAACAATTTCTGTAAACTGATTGAATCTGTCTTTCATCCTTTATTCTAGTGAATAAGTTACTATTTTTCATTAGTATATAATAGTTGGAATAATAAATGAATTCTTTTAAAATAGTTCCCTTTTATATTTCCTACTCTGGTTATTATTACAGAATGACACACTGTCAATAAATTCCACAAGACAAAATCTTAATGGAAATATGACTGGTGATGGAAGCAACTAATTTGGATACCACCTCTTTTAGGGTAGACTGTTTTTGGATTGGGATATTGATCAGGGTACGTCAATAAATGAATAGCAATCCAGATGGCTGATTGTGACCAGCGAATGATATAAAGACATGCATTGGAAGTGTTGATAATGATATTCTTTGTTTAATAAAACGTTAAGCATGAAGTGTCTCTTTTAAGCTGAGGAGTCAGGAAGGTCTGAGCACAGATAACAAGGGAATGGTTATTAATTATAACAAAATTGTGAGAGCAGTGATAGGAATGTGTGGTGCTGGTGAGGGAATGATTATTAGCATTGAAAATGAAATTGGCAAACAGGGTTCAAGTCCAGGTTGAAATTGTTTCCTTCACACACACTAATGATCTTGCTCATTGTTTCCTTGCTAGATATCTTCACAAAAATACTTGGTTTCAAACATGCCACAATGGCCAACAGAAAAGTGTTAGAACTTGTGCATATAACTCTCCCAGAAATATAATTCTTGCCTAGACAGAAACACTCAAAAAAGGAACAGTTACCTTAAAAGAGTCCAATTATGTGTTTGTACACACATTCATGTGTTTGTGTATATATATATATATATATATATATATATGAAAATATGTCTACAGAAATGGATGCAGTCTGGTTCATCCCATAGAGAAGCAGTAGATAATAAATATATGTTAATAGCTATCTTTCAAGTAGGAATGAACTTTTGATCTTGAAAATTTACAAATAGAGAAGTAGACATGAAATACTTTTCTTCTAAGAGTTAGCTGTGCTTTTGTACATATATTAAGTTCATTCCATATCAACTCAAAATCTCTGAAAAGTTCCCATGGTCAACATCAGATTTTGCTTAAATCTCAAGAGAAATGGAGAAGCCTGAAAATTTCATCTTCATTTGACCTACAGTTCAAAAGTTATGGCCCTTTGAGAATTGCTCAGATTTTCATGACACAAGTCAGAAGCATAATTTGCAAAATTTGGCACTTCCTAACTTTTCATTCTAAGGAGATATCTAATTGAAATTTGTGTCTCTTTAATTGGAAGACATTTGAGTTTAACTATTCCATCTAGTTTCATAGTTAAGGTCTCTTAAAATAGGACAAATTTCTGTTTAGCATTTGTTGGTGGGAATTCTGTTGTCCATATATACTAAACCAAGGACTATAATCATTTGATTTATTACTTTGTGCAAAATATTGACACATTAATTTTAAAAGAATTCCTTGTTGAGGAAAAAACATTAAATATTAAAAACTCAAATTTTATGCATTTTCAAAAGCATGCAAAATATGGTCAACAGTTGAATTCATGATTTGAATTTTGCTTAATTACATAGTCTCATCTATTATGTTTCACTCTGATATGTTCCAGAAAGGGATATATTTGTTTGAAGTAGCAAAGTGGTTGTTGACTACTGTAACCGGGTAGGACAATCTAGCAGGTAACCATAATGGACTGGACCTCGTCGTATTGGTAAGCAATAGGCTTAGGCAATAGGCGAAAACAATAGGCATAGTCCATGTACCTCCACATCAGTCTGTATTTATGGCTGACACCAGCCAATCATATTACTGTGAGGGGGAACCCAGGTGTATGTATATTCATTACATCACACTCATAAAAATTAACAGATCTTTATTCATAACTAACTTGGTGAAATAACCACACAAGACTTATATTCCTCAGAGAATTATTTTACTAAAATATTCCAACAGGAATTTAACCATTGAAATCCATGTTATAGTCCATTTAATATGTTATGGGTTACACTATTTGGCTTTGCCAAAAACATGTTAAAGGGTGCTCTTGAAGTCTATAAAAAAGCAGTCATATTCTCTTCGTTTTAACTCTTGCTTTCAGATGTAGTCGTATGTGGGTAAAGTGTCTCCCACTGGGGCATGTCCATTTTCATGGTTCTCTCTTAACAGAACTCTTGCACACATGCACTTGTCTATCACAAACAGGCACATTCTTATAGCTAGTTGTAATGTCTTTTCCTTTCATTTCAATTGTCTACATATATAATTCCTTTTTGTTAACAACATGCATTTTTTGTTTGAAATTCATTGTTTTGTGTTACTTATTTTTACCAGGATTCATAAGAGTTTGCCAATAATGTTTGCAGGAGAAATGTCCTAGGATTTCATAAGTATATACTATAAAATGTCTATACACATCACAAGCAAAGAGGTGATACCTGCAAAAATGTTCTTATTTTTAAATATTATATTCTCAGTATAGTTCAATTTATTTTTGTTTGTTTTTTTTCAGGTAAAAAAAAAATGGCTTAAATAGTTTTGTGTCCATTGTTATAAAACTGAAAATATCAATAAAACTTTGGAATTACTTAAAATGAGTAATTATTCTTATCCCCACCCTAAAAAAATCAATTTCTCTTGTTTTAAGTATCTACTATTTTTGAGGGTCTTGTTTAATTATTCATCCTGAGAGTATCAGGTTAAAGTTGAGGTCAAAAGATTTTCCAAGAGTAATAAAAATGAGAAATTGTTTCATTGATAAATAAGATTTTATTTGTCAGCAATAAAATTACAACTTGTGAAGAATATATTTTTGTTTTGTTTAAATTTGTTTATATGGAAGAAAGTTTTTGTTAAAGTAATAAAAAATAACAAGTTGTTTTGAAATAAAATTTATTAGTAACTTACTCCATTCTTGTTATGCAAAGCTTATTTCTGAATCCGTATTGTGTTAAAAATTAAAATTTGTTTCTAAGATACTGATTGTATTGTAGTCATAACTTTCATTTATTGCAAATATGCTTTGTTCTTAAATGAGTTGTACAAAGTAATCTATCAAATGGATGACCATCAAGCTGATTATTTTTTTTATTTCATTGTTTCTAGTTTAGTTTGTAAGGACAAAAAATACCGACCAAAAGGAACAGTGTGAGGGTCACTTCCACCTTATCTGCCAAAATGCTCTGAATAATAAAAGAACGTACATAACCCTTTCTCTTTTCACTCTAGAATGCAGCAGGTACAGAACACATCTCTAGTTGCCTCCACCTGGGTGGATTAGTGGTGTGTGGGTGGGGGAGATATTTGTGATTTCTTTCCCCCAGGCAGCCAATTGTTAAACTTCAAACCCAGCCACATGGTGCATCACATTTTCTAACAGCAAAGCTTATGTTTTCATTCCTTTTTCAGCTGTTTACACAAAAGTATATTTTTTCTCTTCTTGAATTATATTATTGTAACTATTTACATTGTTCGGACTGTTTTCCCCATGCTTATTGTCATATTCATGATGTTTCGGCCACTGTACGCTCTGGCCTTCTTCAGATGAACCCTTTGACTTTATCAAACAGGGTGGATTATTCTATTTCCATGTACCATGACTTTTCTGGATATTTCATTTTCAGTTATTTCTGTTTAGTAACTCAACTCCCAAGTTTATGTTCACTTATGTTGTGACCAGGTATTGAACTCACAACTCTTTGGGTCAAGTCACTGGATTACTTCAACCAATGCTTTTATCCACTGGAGCATGTGTATATCAATTGAAGAAGGCTGGAGTGTACAAAAGCCGAAATGTTGTGAATATGACAGTAAAGATGAGGACAACAGTCTGAACAATGTAAACAGTGTAAATAAAAATATATATTCAATAAATCAAGAAAAGTTCAAGTGATTTTATCTATTGACTCCAGTGTATTGTACTGAAATGCAAATCAGTGTCAGATGTTTGATAAAATTCACATAATTGAATTAAAATTCATGTGTTGAAATTCATCTTTTTGAATGTTCCCAGACTCTTTGTCACAATTCATAGATAACTGCATCCATTACAATGTAGTCCAGATCTGCTACTGAACTAAAATTCAGTCAATCTTTAATACAACCGGAAAAAAATGTAAGTGAAAAATCATTTTTCAGCTGTGTACATGCAAGTATATTTTCTGTTCTTGAATTATGCTATTCTTTATATAAAAATATCTATGTAAAATTTCTCCAGGTGTTGAAATTCATTTCTTTTATAAATGCTGAATTCATTTTACTTTGGAAGTTTTTCACCTCAGCTGTAGCACAAGTAACTCCTTACACTGGTGACAAACAACCATCTTGCCCATTACCATCCTGTAGCACATTAAAAATCCTAAACCCTTCCCTATTTAAAATACGTGCTAGGCAGTCAGGATCTCCCTCTCTCTCTATATATATATATAAAATATTATATACATATATATATAATATTATATACAGAAAAATTACTTAATTGTAAATTATATATATATATATATATATATATATATATATATATATATATATATATGTCATTTACAGCTCCTCAGTCCGACTAGACATCCAAAAGACTAAGGACAGAAACCTGACCGATTTTGGTGTCAGTTGGAGTTTCTACCCCTAAACCATCAGCACTCGGCAGAGAGAAACTGAAATTCTAGCGTATTGTTTTGACAAATGTAAACAAACACCAGTCAGCCAGAGTTCTCTTCTTCATTTGACTGAAGAGCGCTTTGCATTTTAGCATAGGTGGCTGCTGTTTGTAGAATTAGGCTGTCTCTCAATAATGCTTAATTGAAATATATTTTCAAGAGCTTATATATACATACAAGCATCCAGATGTTTTTTTAAGAATCACAACTATTTTTAAGTACCTAATAGACGACACACATATTTTCTCTTATACTGTACCTATGGACTATAATGGGTATGTCCCAATCCTGATAAATACAATGAAATATACTGTCTGGGGGATTCACCACTGGCAAATCTTGTATGTTGTTAATGTTATAAAGATTACCGTTCCATTTCTAACCTTTGTTTTGGTTATTCTTATACTTTAATCTGTTCCAGGTTACAACATTTTCTAACAACAAATCCAATGTTTTTTTTTTCTTTTTCAGCTATATACACCCACAAGTATATTTTCTCTCTTCTTGAATTATGCTAGTCTTATATATAAAAATATATCCATAAATTCCTCCACATGTTGAATTTGTTTCTAATGAAAATGTTAAATTCATTTACTTTGAAAGTTTCCAACCTTAGCTGTAACAAGTAGTAAGTCCTCTTGTTACAACACTGTCCATTTCATATATGGTACCCCCCCCCCACAGGCTACAACAGTAATTTATCGCATTTCTAATTGACTATAACTATGAAATGACATAGACTGAAGTTAATATGAAACCAGGAATGTCTTCCTCATGTATCAGATTACAGGGATACCAAATTTCCAGTTAGATATGCTTTCAGATTGCAAAGTTTACCAAGTTTGACAAATCATGCTACTGACTCACAACATAAAACATGTAACTAAATTTCAAGAGGTCATAACTTCTGACCTAGGGGTCTAATGATGATAAAAATGGTCAGGTTTTCCATATCTTTAAGGTGGGTATATTATCTACTGAAATTTAATCACAATTTGAGATGGTAACCAATATTTTGAAAGTTCCTTTTCAATTATTGGTTGGGCTTATATGAAATGACCCATTATCAATTTCAATTAAGTGTTCCTATAAAACTGATACAAAGCATTGGCTTCTCATCTAAAACAAATATAAAACTTTTCTTGTAAAAATTATTAAAAATTAAATGAAAACCTTTTCAACAGACTTATATACATCTTTGTTTAGTCAGATTTTACAAGAAAATATTCTGATGCCTTGAGAGATTAGAATATCTTTAAAATGGTGAAGTTACCTACTTAAAAAAACACTCAAAAACTCAAAAAGCCTGATTTTCAGAAACAGAAAGCAGGTAAGTTTTATTTAAACTCTGAGAGGATCCAGTTTATGATTGACAGCATGTAAATTGCCATGCTAAACTGTACTACAAGTGCTTAAGTCAGACTGACAAGCAGATATGAACTGAGATAATCTACCATGTTGGTATTGCAGATTTTACAATTATATGTCTGTATTGCCTATTGAGAGAATTAGAAGATTGTGTTGTACCAATCTTTTCATTAGGAAAAACCTGTTTGTCCTGAAAGTCAAATTACCAAATTTTGCTTTTTCATCTTTGCTCGAACAATGACTACAATTTCAATAGATACCAAGAGTGCTACCACATCAACTACAAAGTAGGCACATATAAAATTGGATCAAAAGATAATAAGGAAATAGATACATAGACATTATAGTGCACACACACACACACGCACACACACACACACACACACACACACACACACACACACACACACACACACACACACACACACACACACACACACACACACACACACGCACACACGCTGTATTTCCTCAAATAACTTGCAATGATTGTGTTTATCCTTTATGAATTATCAAATCAAAACAATAAATTTTCAAGCAAGAGTCGTAAAACATTTTTCAGCAAGATGTACATCAAAATATATTAGGACTCCTAAATACTTGTGATGGACATATATGCACTGACAAATAGGACAACAGAATAAATAGATTTGATTGATGCATTCATTTTTTACAGATTATCAACCCTTTGCAGGTTATTTAAAGCCACAAAATATTTTTGATTGCAAATTTTTTTTTTTTTTGGATATATGATTTAGTAATACAAGTCTTACTAATTAACCCATAGCTGGGGAGAGAAGAGGTGGATTCATACCTTTTCCCATGGGTATGAGCATGTGAATATAACGAACCCAACTAGAATTGGAACTTGGCTCTCCAATTAACAATTCCAAGCCATTATCCATTACACCACCCATGCATCCAATGATACAACTATCATTCATTCATGATTCAAATCTAAATTACAAATTGTCTGATTCATGAAGTTATTATTTGTAAGGATTCATGATGTTAAATGCAAATAAACCTGAAAGAACAAGCCAAAGACAGTGAGTGCTATATCTGCATGCTAACTTCTCAAAGAGAAATGAGTCAATAAATGCATAACTCCATTTTACATGGAATGCTTTGAAGAGTCTTATATTGTTAAAAAATATTCAATTTAGGAACATGAAATTTTTTTTATTTTGATTGTTTGATCTGTTTATTTTTTATGGTTTATCAACCCTTTGCAGGTTATTTAAAGCCAGAAAATATTTCTAGATTGTAAGAATACTAATTTTTTTAGATAATAATGATTTAGTGATACAAGTCTTACTAATTAACCCATAGTTGTGGCGAGAAGAGGTAGATTTATACATTTCCTAAGGGTATTTGTATGTGTAAATATAACAAACCTGACTGGAATTGAAACTCAGCTCTCCAGTTAACAATTCCAATCCATTACACCACTCATACATATAAGCTTACAGCACCTGATATTCCCAAGCAGTTACCCACCTAGGTAATGACATGGCTTGACATTGCTTAACACTTCAGCGATTGTACAGGAACCAATATTTCAATGTGATATGGCCGTAAGTCGAATCAATGAAATGAAAATGTTTTCAGTTTCTGTTTTGTGTCTTCTCCGCCTAACGTTTTTCCACTAACATGGAGTGGAACAATTATATTGAATCAGTTGCTAGGTCTGTTGCTAAGAAAGTTGGTTCATTGCGTAATGGCAGAAAATCTTTCACGCCAGAATCTGACACATTTATATGTCTATCATTTGTCCGGGCATCAAATATTGCTGCCATATCTGGTCTGGAGATTCTGCTATGTATCTTGACAAAATCCAAAGAAGAATCTGTAATGTTATTGGTTCTGACCTGGCATCTCGGCTTCAGTCACTTTGCCACCATCATAGCATAGCTTCTCTGTACCTTTTCTATAAATACTTTAATGGTAATTGTTCTGAGGTAATTATTATCCCGACTTCATGAATTCATGCATACAGTATATATCACTATTGAAGTTGCTAAGTGTAAGCATAGGTTTCATGTTAATGGTCTCTTGCACTTCTTACTTGTTAAACTCTCTTGTTCTTTACTTTGCCATCAATAATAATTTTTAAAAATTTAAATGTATCATCCATTGTCTCCTTGAATTCTGATCTCTCTCCTGTAATTTTCCAAGTTTCTTTCATTCTCAGTAATTCTTAGTGCTTTAGTATCTTTAGCACCTTGCATGAGGTCAAATGATTAAAAAAGAAAAAAATAGCAGTATTTACTATGACCATTTTCTGTTATTCTTTAAATAATCAGACCAAAATGAAAATGTGTACTATTGTCTTACTCTGTAAATTGGTATAAGCAAATTATGGAAAGAGGACCTTATTTAAAATAAAACATAGAGATTTTCCCCATTATAGTCAGAATTGAACCTTATTAAGGATATTTAGTCTCACATTCACATTTTTTTCAATGACTTATCAACTGTTTGACATCAGTGATTCTTCTTTCTGTAAAAAAAGCTGTCAGCAAGTTCACCAAGTTGTAAACATTTAAAGAAATCAAAAGGTTGAATGATTTTGTCTTTTACAGCTTTTGTAGGTGATTTAAAACCAGAAAATATTTTTTAAATTGTAAGAATTTTTTGGAGATAATAATTTACCAATACAAGTTCTACTAATTAACCCATAGCTGGGAGGAAGATATTTTGTGTATATGTGAATATAATGAACCCGACTGGAACTGAAACTTTGTTATTTGATTTCCAATTCCAAGCTGTTATCCATTACACTGCCCCACCCCTGTATATCCAAACTTACAATACCTCATATTCCCAAGTGGTTATACATTGAGGTAATGACCAGGCTTGACATTGCTTAACTTCGGTGATTGTATGAGAATTGGTGTTTCATGATACAGCCGAAGCTGAAATCAAAGGGAAATGCTATGTTGCCTTTAATTTTTTTCCTGGATAATGGTTTGTTGTTAAAACCATTAAAAATTTAATATTTTGCCATTTTGGTTTTTGCTTATTTATTGGCCCATGTGTGTGCGTAGATGGAGAGATGAGTATATGCCAGTAGAGAAGTTAAAAAATATAGAATATTGTTGTACATACCTGAGGCAAGACTAAAATGTAACTGAATAACAATCAATTACATATTAGTATAATTATTATTAATTAGCTTTGCTTGCTCTAAGCCAGAGTTTTCCAAACTGGGTTCAAATCCTTCAGTGGGTCATGAGATAAATAAAATGGGTTGCAACAAAAAAAGAAAGAAAGAAAAAAATATGCAAGTGAGAGTAAAGTGCTGAATATAAACAACTCTAAATGTTGCACAGCATGCATAAATCATGGCTAGTTTTTCACCAAGGTAAGCTTGTATTATATTTTATTTTTTTTAAATATGATTTTATATATATATATATATATATATATATATATATATATTACATGAATCATTCATACAAAAACAGATTCATGTAATGTAAATTGAACTGCACCACATACTTGATATATATATATATATATATATATATATATATATATAGTCTGTTCTCATTGAGTTTATGTATCTTGTTCGTCTAACTTGTTGCAGACTGAGTGATGTAATTTCCTTTAAATTTGTTTTTCTTAAAGTAATAATTTTATATTCATACAAATAGATAATACAAATAGATAAATGCAATGTGCAGATCATAATAAATATATATATATAAATTGTTGTTGTTAAATTAATCTAGTGAACAGAGTCTGTCTTTGATTTATTACATGTAGGTATAATGGGTAGTAATGCAAAGTGTGGTTCTTGCTGTGGGTTGCAGTAAAAAAAAGGTTTGTAAAATGCTGCTGTAAATGATAATTCTTTATCATGTCAGGGTTACCAGTGTGAAAGTTGGTGCAGAATGTTGGTCTTCACATTCAAAATGGTTCATTTTCTTTTTTTACACAGATACAAACTTGTATCTTTTATGTGAGACAGAATTTGTATCTTGCAGTATATATATATATATATATAGAGAGAGAGAGAGAGAGAGACCCTCCTTTGTAGCAGACAGTCTTCTTGATTAGTTCTTTGGTGGTTAGTGGAGTGGACCAGCCTGTCCTGCTTTCAGGTGAAAGGGTAAAAAGAACTGACCTCAAATCCCTCTTTTCTTGAGTTTATACTGTAGCCAAGAATGCATGTAGGATTGTACTTCATTTTGGTACAGGGTTTTTGATTTTTTGTTTCACTTATCCAAGTATCTGGTTTAAAAAAACAAAGTTAGTTGCTTGATCTGTCCTTAAGAAGGCCAGTGTTAATGTTAACGAAGTGCCAAGTAGATGATACTTTTCAGGGGATTTAAGAAATATTTTTATTTTATTTATTAACCTCAGTCTACTAGTACATGTACATTTATACATAATAAATATATTTTACATAACACCATATGGTAAATATATGAAACAATTTATTTTTATATGCAGTACTGATGAACCAGTATCATCAAAAAAAAAATTTTATTCAACAAAATCTACATTAGCAAAACGATATGTAATTCACATTAAGCAAATGAACGCTTGATTTTTGCTTCAACTGTATCCTTTGAGAAAATATATTGGTAAAACATACCAAAACGTAAGTTAATGAACTTCTTTACAATGCCTAGACTATGAATTTAAGTGTATTAGTAGATTGGTGACAAGAACTTATCCTTTTACTGTCAAAATGGCTAGATGTAACGGTAAGTTCTATGTTAACAGTTTCTTCTCAGTTGTGGAACTCTCTTTCATCTTCTTGCATTCCAGTCAAGTTTGATATTCAAAAATTTAAATGCAATGTCAACTGTTACCTTCTGTCTTCTTAGTTCCTACTTTTATTGTTCTCGCTCCTTAATAATATTTTTATTATATTCTTTTACACTCAGTAACCCCCCCTTGCATCTTAGTGGCTCTGTTGCCTTGCTTGGGGTGAAATGATTAAAAAAAAAAATGAATGTAAAAGGGCTTGAAAATGAAATATACTCAATGAACTTGTATGCCATTGGAGCATTCATGAACATGATTTAGATCTAGAAAAGGCTGTTTTTAATAGACAAAGAGTCATTGACTGTACCATGACCTATGAATCCCTTACAATTAAGATAAGTCTAATATTTTAGTTTATCACCTGTTCTTACTAAATTAAGACTGAAATAATATGGGATACATAAAACTTAAAATAAATGAATATATAAATCCCTCCCCCCCAAAAAAAAAACTGAGTTGAAATTAGTTAAACATCTAATTTCTGTAACAATGGATGACTGACCACTCGTATCTGATGATGCCCATTTTCTAGGGTGGTTAACCAATCCTTGCTGCAGACGCCTGCTCAGGCACATTTCTGTTCTAAATGGCCAAGCTTAGGAATAAAGTCATTTTGCAGCATTTCTAAATAGTGATCACCATTTTAACAACACACCTTTCAAAAATTCTTCCAAAAATAGATTATTTTGAAGTTTTAAGAAATTGAGAAAAAAAAAATGGTAGAACAAATAATAAATAAATTTTCTGAAAACAAGAAAAATCTAGACATAAGCTTTCTTATCCTTTTTACAGATTGTCTATATCATCATTTATAGTTACTAAGCTGCAAGTATTTTAAATTGTACACGGACTTTATGGACACCTTGTGTGTGTGTGTGTAAATATATATATATATATATATATATATATATGGGTGCTGAAAAGTTCTCTTCCCAATTCACTTACTGAAATCTAACCAAATGATCAAATACCAGTATTTTTTGAAAAGGCTTCTTTGCTGAGTTTAGAATTTTTCAGTGTCTGTTTGAATATTCATAATTTATAAATTAAAAAAAAAATGAATGTACAAAGATGGATCAATAAGTCTGCAGCCTGATATGCAGTCAGTAGCTGAATTTTGACCTGAATTTAACCTTGGATAATGTTCAAACTATGTGATTGATAGTCTCCGTTGAAATAAGTGCATTGACAAGGAGAGAGATTATATTGAAAAATGAATGTTTAGGGAATAAAATAAATGAATTTCTTCATGATAAGGCTGCAGACATATTGATGTACCAATACATATAATACAATTTTATGGCTGAATTAAAAAATAAATTAAAATGACCAGAGAATTCTTTTTGCAATATGAGATCAATTAAAAAAAAAAAAAAAATAAAAAAAGAACAATAGGTGCATCAAAAGATCACTGTATTTAATGTCAGTTCAATTTATACAAAAATTCATTGCAAAGAAAAAAATATATTTGAAAATAAATGCAAACATTTGACAATTTTTTGTTTTATTTGTTTCTGTTTCTTTTCAATAAAGTAGGAACAATGAAAAATCGAAGAAAGACTTCCACAATTTTCTGTTTCCAGTTTCGGATTTCAACCAAAAAAAATAAATTGTGCCCCCCCCCTTTTTTTTTGTTAGTGGTGGGTTACATTCTTGACGCTGATTGGCAAGAGAGGAAGTATACCGGAGGGGGGGGCATGCCAAGAAGACAGAACAACTGAGGGAGGAGGTGGAAAGGAGCAGCAGAAAAGAAGGGGAGGGTTTAGGTCAAAGGGAGTAATAAAAAACATCTCTTGTTTTAGTGAAATGTAGCTCAATGGTTAGGATGAGACAATGAGATCCAATAATCACAAATACAGTCCAGAAATGTAATGTTTATCTCTTCTACTATAAACGAATCATTAGAATCTGTTATTTTAAACTCTACTGTTTATATCACATTGCTTTGACCAATATGTTCTTCAAAGTTTGTCAGACAACATTTATAAAAAAAAAAAAAACAAACCCTATCAGCTTAGCATTATCTATATAACATCCACAATAAACATATGTTGTATTTATCTCTAATATAGGATAAATAATATTTGTTTGTCTGTGTAGCTCACTGGTTAGAGAATAGGACAGAAGGGTATGAAATTTGTCTTTTTTTACTGGTGTCTGGTTAGTGACACTCATTAATAATAGGAATAGTTTGGGATTCAAATCAAAACTTCCAATTGTTTAGAGATAAGTCTAACAACTGGAAAATCTGAAATTGCCAGTGTTTTGAAGAATTCTGAGTAAATAATATATTTCCAAAAAAAATATTCTTATTGCCAAGTGGAGAAATGAAATTCTCCCATTTTATTATTATTATTATTAGCCTTCTTTTATATAAAATTTCAAAGTCAAATATAAAGAAAAAAAAATTATGAGTAAGAGTTGTCCCCCTTGTTAAACTATCCGACTTCAAATAATGAATATTTAGAGAAGACATAAGAAAGTTTGTAGTAAATTTAGTACAGTCTGGTACAAGGCCACAATAAAGTCACACATAAAGGTTCAACTCTATACTAGCTAATCATTTCCCTAAGTGTCCAATTTTATAGCATTTGTAGTGATATGTAAATGACTGCCTAATTAGCATAGATTAGACATAAATTATATAAATGCTCAAGCAGTAAGGGTAAAGCAGCTCTGAGTATGTGAGATAAATGTCTACCACTGGAATGATAAAATACAAAGGAAATCCTACTTCATAACAGCATTATATGATTAAAAGAGTACACATTTTTTTCACCATTAAGCCCTTTTAATCTCATTTTGGCAAAAACATTTTTTTATTTATTATTTTTCTTTTAATGAGATCATGATACTTTCACTAAGCCTTAATCTTTAGATCCAATGCCCTTTTAGTCCTTAAACAGTGGGAAAAGGTAAAAAAAAAAATGAAAAAAATTGATTTTTTTTAAAACAGTATTTTTTATTGTTATTTCCACTGATAGACCAAAATGATAAAAATCAGAATTTAACTTTACTTTAAATGGTTTACAGCCATACCACATTGAAACACCAGTTCCTGTATGATCACAGAAGTTAAGCAATGTTGAGCCTGGTCAGTACCTACATGGGTGACCACTTGGGAATACGAGGTGCTGTAAGCTTGAGTGTAATAGATAGCTTGCAATTCCAGTCAGGCTTGCTATATTCACTTATGTGCAAATACCCTTGGGAAAAGTATGAATCTACCTCTTCTCTCCACAGCTATGGGTTAATTAGTAAGACATGTATCATTATTACCAAAAAAAAGTGTTCTTACAATCTAGAAATATTTCTGTCTTTAAATAACCTGCAAAGGGTTGATAAACCATAAAAAAAAAGATCAAACAATAAAAAAACAATCAATCTTCTTTATATTTATAATCTAAAAAACAGAAGTAAAAAAAATATTGCATGTTCCTAAATTGGATATTTTTAACAATATAAGACTCTTCAAAGCATTCCATGTAGAATAGAGTTATGCATTTATTGACTCATTTCTCTTTGAGAAGTTAGCATGCAGATATAGCACTCACTGTCTTTGGCTTGTTCTTTCAGGTTTATTTGCAGGAAATGATTTAACATCATGAATCCTTACAAATAGTAACTTCATGAATCAGAAAATTTGTAATTTAGATTTGAATGAATGATAGTTGTATCATTGGAAAACGTTTAAATCATCAATTGATGATGCCTGTTGATCTCCAATAAAAAATCAATTGATGATACCCACCATTTCTGGGTTAAACACAAAGTCTATTTTTTTAAGGTCAAGACAAAAAGGTCCTAGCAGCATCATTAATAAACACTTAGAATATTACCTATTAAATTTCAAATGAAGCCCTTTGCAGTTGTTTTTCTACATTGGGTAATTAATAACTTCAAGAAACAGAGGATATAACTTGATAGAAATTTTCATCATTCAAAGATGAGCCATAGAACTCCAATGATTGAAAATCCTGTCATATGCAGTGAACAGATTAATATATTTTTGGCAGATGTATCTAATCAATTAGGATTAAAAAAAGTTAAAAGGTGAGATTTTAAATGACAGGTAATGGAAGTTGGAAATAAAAAAAAAACAAAGAAAAGAAAAAAGCAATCTAATCCTTAAGGACATTTTAGGATGAAAATTCAAACATTTAATCTTTGATCTTATGAACCACTTGAGCTACCTCAGCCATCATAATTATTGTCATCTTTCTTAAACTAAATGCACAAAAATCTTGTTTTCAGGGAGAAAGAAAATAACAGTCAATATGTCATATTTTTAAGATAAAGATTCGGTCTTTGCATATGGATAAGGAAAAGTGTTTTCTTCTTCTCTTAGATTCACTGCAATCCTTGATATTTGTTTTTATAAAGAAGGAGAGCATTTGTTCACTAAATTTCTCAATAAATACAGGCTGCTGGTCAAAGGGTGAATAGTTTGCAAGTTTCCCTTAATTGGACATATGAAAAAAAAAAAAAAAAAGAATATTTTCATTTTCCTGAAGTGATTTATGCCAGGACTAAAATGCTGAGTTGTTTTATTGATTTTGAGGCAGAATTTCAAAATGTGTCCTGTGATTCTTTGTTTAATTTTCTCAAACTGACATGATTAATATTTAATTTAATATTGAGTGCAAAATGAGATTCCACAACTTGCAGGGGAAAATAATTTAATTTCAGTATTTAAAGAATAAAAATTGTTTTGTAAATATTAAATTTGGTTTTGGTTCATTTGAAAAATTAGGAGAACAAATTTTTATTCAATTTGTTTCTGATGATAATAACAACAACAAAGTTTCATTTGTCTGTCTTGAATACAAAATGGTAGTCAAATTTTGGTTTGATATTAAGTTTACTAAATAAGATGGATATTTTTTTTCAGATTATGATCATCGTTTTTGTTGATTCTTACATAATGTTTCCATCAAGATATTCTTTGGCCTTTCTCTGCAATATGATGATTTTTGTAAGTTGCTCTGGAATTTTTTCTCTCCTTCCTCATCAACAGCAGTTGAAAAGAGACATAGTATTGACTACTATAAGTTAACACGCATTCGTTTATCAAATGAAACATTTCCAGCACTTTTTTTAAATGCCAGATCCCGTCAGGACATCAGCGATCATGGCTCTCCACAGATTCCATTTACTGTTAACTGTCAGACCACACTCACCTCCTATTAACAATGAATACTACAGAAAGATACAATACATTTTTAATGCCACATTCCTTCAGGACATAAGTGATCATAGCTCTTCATAGATTCCTTTTATCATATATTAATTGCCATATGTTCATGGGAGAGATAGTTGAGTGCTTTCTCATTATGTTTTCCATGGTTTGTAATTGAGTTTTCCTTCTCTTAGACTGGTTGCCACCCAAAGTTAGAGAGTCCAATCAACACTACTATTTAACCCATAGCTGGGGGGTATAAGAGATAATTCATACCTTTCTCAATGGCATTAGTACAAAAGTGAACATAACTGACTAGCCTGTAACAAACACTGAATTGTCTCTCTTACAACTTACTTAGTTTTTTTTTTTTATCTAGCCTTATATTGTGAATGTGATGCAAAACTTTAGAATTTAAAAACTAAACATGACTTTGAAAAACCAATGTAAAAAAAATATATATATTTGTGATTTTTTTATTTCATGTGAATGAATTATTTGTTGTAAGTGAAATAAATTTTATTGCATTTCTAATGTGAGTTTTTATTTGTTTCTGATGCATGACTTTTCAAATCAAAAGATAAAACTGACCTTTTTATATTTGAATTATTTTAGTTTTTCAAATACTCACAATAGTCACAAATTTTGAATTAAATTACAGTTTTTACTTGCTGAAGAAATAGTTAAAATAAATTAGATTCTATTTCTGATGTTATTTTTAATTTTGTTTCAAATAAATGATATTTCAAATCCAAAGGAATGCTCAGAATATAAGGCCAGGTAAAAAGTAGTGATCCAGTATTTTTGCATGCATAAATTGTTTATAAATCAATGACACTGAAATTTCATGCTCCTGTAAAAAAAAAAAAACAAAAAACAAAAAAAAACTTTTTTCTAATGATTGCCAGTTGCAATTTACCTCTGGGAAAGGCTGAAGAATCTACTGACAGAAAATATTTAAAAGAGAAAACAAAAAAGACATGCAGACATTAATCTGAGAAATATACAGAATAATGAAAATACTTAATATTTTTTTTTAAGCGTTTCACCCCAAGCAAGGCGGGAAGCCACTAGGATGCAAGAGGTTACAGAAGATTTGGAGCAAGATCAGATAGGAGTGATAGAGGAAAGGATGAGGAGAAGGATAGTGGATAGATCAAGGCAACTGGAGATGTCTATTGACATTACATTTGAATAGTTGAAGATTTTAGCTCTCAGGGAAACTGGAATAGGGAAGGGAGTTCCACAGGCCAGAAGTGCGAGATATGAAGCTATTGGAGTAGAAGAGATGGCTACATTTAGTACTTTCGACAGTGAAAGGGTGAGAGTGGGATGCCAGCCTCGTAGGGCGCTTGAATTCATGAAGTCTGGGGAACTAGCTAATGCAGCTCCTGGACAATTACCATGAAAGTACTTGTAAAAAAAAAAAAGACAGGGGGGTAAACAGCATCTGTGAGAGAGCGACTGTAGACGAGATGCCAGAACAGGGACAATTACATTGCATATCCACCTCTGGAGCTTATCAAGACCCCGAGGCAAACAGAAGGGGCTCCAGACCATATATGGCAGCAATACTCCATGCAAGGGTGAATTGTTGATTTGTAAATCTGAAGAATCGATTCTGGGGAGAAAAATTTCCTGGCGCGGCATAGGGAGTCAATTTTCCTTGCGGTGGACGAAACAATTGACTCAAAAATATCATAATTTCCAAAAATAACGATGTTGAACTGACAAAAATTCGCGTAGGCTCTGTAGAATTTTGACAAAAACTTTCTACACCATTCAAGAGAGAATATTCTAGAAAATTCTGAGTGATTATTTTTTATTTATAAATTAAACTTTTAGGTCAAGTTAATAAAGATAGAAAAATTCAATGCATATTTTATTAATATATTAATTTTCATTCTGATGTATTAAAAATTCAATGCATATTTTATTAATATATTAATTTTTCATTCTGATGTATTAAAAATTCAATGCATATTTTATTAATATATTAATTTTCATTCTGATGTATTAAAAATTTAATGCATATTTTATTAATATATTAATTTTCATTCTGATGTATTAAAAATTCAATGCATATTTTATTAATATATTAATTTTCATTCTGATGTATTAAAAATTCAATGCATATTTTATTAATATATTAATTTTCATTCTGATGTATTAAAAATTCAATGCATATTTTATTAATATATTAATTTTCATTCTGATGTATTAAAAATTCAATGCATATTTTATTAATATATTAATTTTCATTCTGATGTCATTTTAGAATTTTTTTTTTTTTTACTTTGCTCTTTCTGCAATGAAGTTTTTTCTAGAGAATAAAATGGAGGCACAGATAATGAAATTGGTGTGCCAAGTTCATCTATCACTCGATTCGGTTTCATTCACTTTGCACTAACACCCTTGAAAAAGGTATGAATCTATCTTCTTCCAGCTATGGGTTAAATAACAGAGTAGATTGGGTTCTTTTGGCTTGAAGAAATCTAAGAAAAGGAATATTCTGAATTCAAAACCAGCCTGAAGAGGGATGGTCTCTGTCAGGTTATCTTGCACAAGGCACACCACTGATGCAATGGCTGCAGTATATGTGGTGCACTTACGACCCTAATGGGTTAGGGAACTCTTGACAAGGTGAATGAATAAAAAAAATGGCATAAAATATTTCAAAAAGTTATTTAAAGAATACTGATTCTTGCAGGCAATTGTAAGTAAATATGTTACCAACACTTTGCTCCATAAAACTGGCCTTGTGCCAAAAATAGCTATAGTCAATAATTATTTAAGGAATTTTAATTGCTAATAAATCAACGTTCTTTTCTTGTTTTATTTCTTTTCTTGATTCTTAAAATATTTGTTTCGTAGGATTAAAAAAAAATGATCTACTCTATACAAGATGCAATAGGAAATAGAGGTGTGTATTGTCCAACGGTTAACAGCATGGAAAATGAGTTTGGCAAACTGAGTTCAAATCCAATCCAAGACAGTTTGCATTCACTTTGCACTAATGCTCTTGGGAAAGGTATGAATCTATTTCTGCTGCACTCAACTATAGGTTAAATAGCAGGACAGATTGGCATTGGGTGGCAAGCAGTATATAAGAAGAAAAAAATTTAAATTCAGACCAGGGAGTGTAACCCCTTGTGGTGGTTGGATGTCAGCTTTGACTTCTTTCTGGTAATTCCTGGAGCCAAACTGGTACCAATATGCATTGGCTCCAAAATGGGACAAGTTTCAACAGGCTTAGCAAGCTGAAAGTAGAACAAATAAAAAAAACTATGTCTCTTCAGGATGTAGGTGATCATGGCTGTCCCCAGATTTCTTTTATTTATTACCTGTGAATTATGATGCATTCTTAGGAAAGATATTCACTAACCTCTCCATGTGGTCAGATGTGGCACAATGCCAAATTTAATGTGGGGTGAACCGAGCTCATAGGCTCGGGCAAAAATTCCCTGTAGACCTCGTAAACATGGGGTCGGGTATTTGTCTACAATCCCCAGATGAGACTCTGCTCTTTGACATAGCTTTGTTTGGGTTCCTCTTTACCCAGGGGCAGAGAGTTTGACAAGCACACCGGGAAGTGAATTCCACAGTGAAAGGAGATTTACTTGAACCCCCTCCCCCCCCCACCACCACCACAGGTTGGGACACAAGGTTATTTTTTAATGTGGGGACCCAAGTGTTTTTCCTCAGGCTGCTGGTCTCTAAGTCTGGTCTTAGCTGATCATAACTTGTCAGAGCAGGTCCAAGCTAGCCATAGCCATGATACCACCAGCACAGGGACAGATCCCTGTGACCGGTAAGTATCAGAATGTGTATACCATGAGAGAGAGAGAGAGAGAGAGGAATTTGGTATGCAAATTCCACATTGAAAGATAGTGAAGTGGTTTTCTATTGCCTATTCCATAGTTTGGAATTCTCTTAGACTGGTTATTGCTGAAGGCTAAAAAATCCAATCTACTCTGCTATTTAACTCATATTTGAAGAGACAAGAAATGGGTTCATGCTTTTTCCAAGGGCATTAGTGTGAAAGTGATTATAACAGACTAAGCTGGAATTTGAACTTGGATTGTCGATTTCCCTTTTTGTACCGATATCTATTATGCTATCAAAACATTGAGCAAAAATGGAAAAAAAGAGAAACTTTCCCACAAAATCTTGTAAAACAAGTAAATAAGAAGAAACAAAATAAAAAAAGGAATAGAAAATATTCAGTGTTTCTTTTGAAAAATGATTTGTTTTCAGTGTTTCTTTTGAAAAATGATTTGTTTTAACTTTGTTTTCAATGGGAATCCAGTTTATTGGAACCAGATTGTTAGCCTGTGATTATTTTATTGCACTAGTTGAATACCCACTTCACAAATGGAGAAAAGTAAATTGTTATAGAAATTCTCTTACCTCACTAGAAATTCTGTATAAACAACATTTTCAGCAAAACATTTATTTTTTAAAGTTCCTTTTGTCATTATGCTAAATCCACTTGAATTTCTTACTCTGGACATTGCTACAGAGAACTGACCACAACAGAAACATTTGAATAATTTTCTACTATTTATATTAATTACTACTTATATTAAGTTCAGACATTTAATCTTAGGTCTAATGAAGCAATCAAGCTCTGTCACCCATCATGTGCCTTTAGTTTGAGAAGAAAAATAACAGTAGGGCAAACTGGGTTCTGCAGTCTTGGTAGAGCAACCAGTCTAGAAAACTGGTAACTTTAAATTAAAAGCTGCAGAGAAGCAACAAGAGACCATTCCACTATCTTTGTCAAGAATAGCCATGGCAATACACAGTTTGTAGGTGTTAAAAAGAAAACAAATGATAATTTACTCTAGTAAACAATACAGCATGGAATGAAGTCAAAGGAAAGATGACAAATAAAATAGCTGTGAATAACCTGACATCTTTCTTCTCAAACTGCAGACACCAAAATCATGTGAGGTGGTCAAACTAAATTTGCTTTTAGAAAGAAAGAAAAAAGACGACATATTTTTAAGATAAAGATTCGGTCTTTGCATATGGATAAGGAAAAGTGTTTTCTTCTTCTCTTAGATCACTGCAATCCTTGATATTTGTTTTTATAAAGAAGGAGAGCATTTGTTCACTAAATTTCTCAATAAATACAGGCTGCTGGTCAAAGGGTGAATAGTTTGCAAATTTCCCTTAATTGGACATATGAAAAAAAAAAAAAAAAAGAATATTTTCATTTTCCTGAAGTGATTTATGCCAGGACTAAAATGCCGAGTTGTTTTATTGATTTTGAGGCAGAATTTCAAAATGTG